>LPNX010645603.1:688784-791285 GCA_001517045.1 Pseudotsuga menziesii
TTCCTTCATGTATAAAAGAGAATGCTTTCTCTTCATTTCAGAATAATTATTAAAATGGGATATTATCTTAGAATATTTTAGATCTTAAAATATCTTAGAAAATAGTAGATTGTAGAAGTTAGTCTTGACTTTGTAATATGGAGAAGGGAATTCTTAGCTTTTTTTCATAATCTTGGTTTGATGCTTTTAGGATTTATGATTGATTCTTGTGATGTAATTTAAGATTGCTTTATTGTTGATGTGAGCTCACATGTATTGTCTTGTTGCTCTTCATATCTTGTCTTTCTTTTATGCAATTTACTTTCAGCTGTGTGTTTCATCTTCCAGCATTAGATTAGCAATTGCTTGTTTCAGTTTAAGGGGGGTTAGATTAGATTAGTCTTAGTTTCACGGGGGGTTACATTAGCTTAGTTTCACTTCAGTCTTGCATATACTTTGCAGGTGCTTCGTAAGCATATGAACCTCGGATTGACAAATTAAATGGCTGGGCAAATACTACAACGAAATTAAAATGACATTAATTCAGCCCAACACTAAGGAGGGCATAGTTACTAAATCAAAGGGATGATTTGGACATGGAAAAATTTTCACATGGTCCTACATTCCAAATTTCCCAAGGAGGGATTTTATGTGTCTAGGGTTATGACTTCTAGGTGGTTGAATTTCTCTCAAAGGTCACCATTGGCCTCCACTTGCTAAACAGGTCACCCAGGATGTTATTAAAGGACAATTATACTCCATTGACTCAGTTTGGTTAATGTATGTTTTGTAATTGATTGAATCTTAAGCTTAATTTCTGAGTGGTGAGCCTCAGTATCTTGGGTGATGTGACCCAAGTCCATTGTTCCCCTTCTCCCCTCTTCTTCCCACTTCTATTGCAAGTCTCACTTAAGCTAAGGATCATATTTAATCTATTGAAGGAGTTTTTTTTCATGGTTTTATGTCTCTTTCAGTTCATTATTAGATCATCTTGGAGATCTTTGAGGCCTCCTATCAGTGACATCCCTTCATCTTTTCTCGTTCTCTCTGTTTTATGATCTTCTAGCAAATTTGGAGCTATGTAATGGATATTTCAACATATATATGATATGATATATATAAATATTTCTAATTTACTATTCAATATCAGATTCATACCACCTTCTGGTCATTTCTATAGTTTTTGAGATTCAGAGATCGAATTTCTTGGGTTCCCTAGCTCTTGAGTCATAATTTTGGAGTTGTGCTATGAGAGGTGACCTCTATAAATATTCTGAGAACTATTTCAACCCTCATGGTCCTGATATGTTATTAGTTATATTATATTCAATTTTCATAACATTATTCGAAAAGGCTGAGATTTACCCATTTTAAGTCAACCTAGTCTAGATTTGCATTGGAAAATAACTAGTTTTGTTGTAAATTCCATATTTCGACTTGTATGACTCCAAATAAATCCATTATTTTTCATATGAGTCATTAACATACATATATAATTCCTCCAATTCCAAAACAGAGAATCCTAACCACCCTTACCCCATTTGGAAAGGCTTGAAGATGGAGCTAGTGAGTTTCCCAACGGGCTAGTCTCACCTTTACAAATTGAAGAATCATTTCCTTTGCCTTTGATATGTTATAAAACTTCATGAACCTATTTTTATTGTCTCATAAACTTATAACATAACCTTATTCATTTTATACAATACTCTAGTTGTTGGATTTGACAAATTCTTCCTAATTTCACGGTTGGGTGAACCAAAAGCGTGGGAGTAGGTTTCAGTGGATGTTGATTCTGAAACCTAAATGGTCCCTGATATAAATGTGTTAGGGAATATACTTTATCAGTCCTAAAAATTTCCTTTATTTCTATCCACATCTCGTTTTCCAGTGACCAAAAGTATCAGTCATTTTCCCTTATTTGCTTAGCTTCCAAAGTTGACTGGTTGTTTGCAAGTTTTATTTCAAATCATCAAGCTAATTTGCAGCAAGTTAGTATTCTGTTATGTACATCAGATCCAGGATATTACAAATTTTATTGGTAATATTTCTTCAATAAGTGCCTCCAAAATATGTGATCCAAATAAAACCACAAATGAAGAAACCTCAATTTTCCTGGAATAGGATTGACATGAAGCAAAAGTACTAGGAGATATAAGTGATAACATGCACATAGATTCGCTCCAATCAAAGGAAGAATTGAAGTAGAGTGAACCACAAGTTTCTGATGTGAGTCTTACTATGGAATCCAATGAGCAAGAGCATGCTTGAACCAATCTACTCTAAGAATAATGTGATGAGGAACCATGTGCAATTGAAGACCTAATATCCCATCATCAGGGTGTTGGCAGTGTGGGACGAGAATTCACTTCCAGTTTCTTTGTTGGTGATTTCAAAATCATTGCAAAAGAGGATGATTTTTTCAATGGTGGTAAGACACTTTTTGTATCAGATCTAAAAAAAGAATATAAATCATATTTTCAGTCACCACTTGAGCTTCATAATGAAGATAATCCCACACCACTTATGTGTGAACTAGAGTTTGGTGGAAGAGAAGGCCACTATAGTTCCCCCACACAAAGATGGAATACCATGGTATGATGTAATTTCTTATTTTTTCAAAGATCACATTTCATCACAACCATTAGAGTCATCCTCCACTTCATATCGTGGAAGTGACTTTGAAAAAGGTTATGATGATGACATGTATGTTGGAAAAGAGATATGTGTTGTGGATCCATGCCACAAGAAAGATGATCTTAGGTGTCAACCATTTGAAGGATAAAATTAAATGGAGGATATTACTTATGAGCCACATCATTTCATTGGATCACTAAGGTAAAATCAAGAGAATATCAGGGAAGCCATGAAGAACTTTGTTGACACCGATTCCCTGGTGACAAGATGTTGTTGGAAATCTTCTAGAGGAGAGTTGGAAGGAGAAGCCTTTTTGGAAGAGTTCATAGCACTCAAAGAAGTAGTGATAGAGATGAAGGAGAGTTACATGAACTTAGTTTCAAATAGATACCATCTCCTCATGTTGGATTAAATGTACCATTGTACACTCAATAAGGAAGCATAAGATTTTGAATGGCTCCATAGCGAATAGAAGGATACATGTGATTGTTTGAAGAGCACCCAAGAAGTTATTCAAGAGTCAAGGTTGCAAATTAATCAACTTAGAAAGGATTTCAAAGTATCACACCCTCCATCATACACGGGAAATTATCATGTGCACATGGTAGAATATATTTTGGATGTGATGGATGAACCTCACATGGAGGCTAAACATGAGGAAGATGCAGATTTGCAAATGCTTTTGAAGAGCCATGATGAAAAAAAAATTGACAAAGAACTTTTTGGCTTTGAGAAGAAGGATAGAGAGTTCTTAGATATGGAAAATTTAGTTGAGGACATGCCAATTGAATCAGCAATAAAAGGTTATTATCTATTTATGGATTGTGTATATAAATATATTACCGAAATGGAGGCCTAAGGATGCATAAGTCTTGTTCGCATATGTAAAGAATTGTTTGACATGCATGCCTTGAAAGAAATACTTCATGATTTGCCTATATGGAGAAAAGACTTAGATTTGAAGAAGGTGGACGATTACATCTTTCATAGATAATCAAGCCAAAGTGTTTTCCCATATATGGATTGGGTGGATGGATACATATCCAAGATGGAGATTCATGGAGGTAAATATTATTTTTGCTTCTACGATAAATATTTTTGTTTTACTGATGTTGTCTTACCATGTTACCAACATCATGAGTTCCCATGACATCCATATGATCCTTACAATATGCATAGAAACACATGGTACTCTTACTTGATTTGGTTGGACAGACCAGTTGACATGGGAAGTGTGTGACAAACTCTTACCTTGCATGAGGAGGATTGTGGGCTACCTTCATGGAAAGGAGATTTATCTCTAAACGAGAAAGCTGATTTATTTCTATTTGGATCAACAACTACAAGTTTTTATTCTCTCATGAATGGATTTAAAATATGTATTGCAAAGAAGAAGACTCATGGCAGTGATGCACTATCGATTTGGTTATGGGATCTTGACATCATTTGGAATGAAAATTTGTTCCAAGTGATCAAGAAATTAAGTGGGATGATGTATAAGCCATGGGATCATGGAATTCCATGGAGTAATTGAGTGTTCATGATGGTATGTGATTTTGGGAGAATACAACATATTTAGTGGGATTCAGGAGGATGAGCTATCCTTCATTCCCAGAAGTTCATCCATGAATAGAAATGGTTTGGTTTCTTACATGGAAAATCATATGGTGGATGGAATCAATACGTTCCTGCTTGTTGGGTTGGTAGTTTTCATGAGAATTTTGGTGGAGACACTAAGCAGTGTAGAGGAGGGATTAGGACACACTTCCTTAATATGAGAATCATTTGAGACCCTAGGATCATCTTTGGTCTCTACTATTTCGATGGAGGATCCATGTAGCAATATGTGGGACAAAAACACCTCTGAAGAGGAATAAGATGCATAAGGTTGAGTACCTTCCCAAAATTGATATCCACCTTTATCAACATAATCAAGTTCATTTGAAAGAAGAAATTTTACAATAGAAAAATATTTGTATCCATGTTTCCTGCTTGGGACTCACATGCATGGGCATTTATTTGGTTGATGCACCCATGAGCTCACCTCCCTACATGAGAAAAGAATATATCAAGAAATTGGGTAAGCTTGTGTTGATTATTTTTTAGTACATTTTGGTTTATGGTAGGGTGTTTGAGAAGCAATTTCTTACTTTGGAGGTTGTATCATATTCTTGGGTAGAGCAGTCATTGCATAAAAACAATTTTGATCATGGATTTGGAAGAATTGAGCTAACATATCTTGATTCTATGATGGAGTATGGTAAATGGGTTTCCCTGGGAAGGAAGGAAGTTTCCTATGGGAATGAGAACTTTGAGAGAGTTTTCAAAAAGAGTAAAGGAAATGATGGGGAACTTGTTCAATGTTTTCCACGCCTGGGTTCTCTCAATCATTTGTGTTTAGAGAGAAGGATTCCAAAGAAGGAATGGAAGAGGTTGTTGCAAAATGTTAAGCTTAGTTGTTTGAATATCCATAGATGGGTGAGGGAGAGGCTTCTATGGATATGCATCAATGATGAAGGATTGAATTGTGAAAATAATTGTAGCTGATGCAAACACTATGGGGGGGTCATATTTACCTTCTACACTCTCTACTACTTTAGAATCTAGAATGGAAGTTTATCAATGCATTATTATTCCCATCCTAAGTGTTTCAAGAAGGAATTGGACATTCTACATCTTTTTTTCAAGTTCAATCCAAAGCAAGAAATGCAATTAGATATGGATTATTTCGAGAGCAAGATCATTCATGAATTGATGGTGAAGGACTCCAAATGAAAATTTTCCAAAGGAGTCATCTATGAATGAGTGTTAGTTTTTCTTTAGATCTGATTACTTTATATAGGATCTTTATATGAAAGAATAACAAGTACAACAAGATGCATAAGATATAAAAGATACATGAGACACAAATATTTTCACAGGGGAAACCATAAAGGAGAAAACCCTGCAAACTTCCTCAGAATAGTAAGATTATCAAAAGAATTAATAAGAAGTATCCAATAGCTATCTACCTCTCATAATTTGTCTCTCTCTCTCATGCAAACTTGAGAGTGTGAGGTGTGTATAAATGAGGGAGAGCACCTCCTTATTTCTACACTTTCAAGTCACTGACCAAAAATAAGACTGAAACCCACATATCTTCCCTAACAGGGTCAACTTCTCCCAGAGAGACTCCAAATACACATTACATGATGTTACACTAGGGACTATTTCCCTGACTTTCAATGAAGGTTGTACCTCAAGGTCTAGACAAAATTAAGACATCCCGCAAGGAGGTAAACACATCCCCAATGGGGGTACAACAACATACAATGATAAGTATACATCAGAATATATCCTGAAGTTACAAATACATCAACACTCCCTCTTAACTAGGAAGGTATTCTCTCTCTTAACAGTCATCAACACATCTGGTCAAGTCTTCATCGCATAGTCGTCATTATGGAGTCACAGAGTCATCATCTTAGTTGCTGCCATCATATTCTTATTATTGATCATAGAACAGTACTATCTGTCATCAAAAGTTTCTACAGAGCCAGCCCTCTCTCGATTGGGTGTAGGCCTAGTCCTCATCCAGGTATTCATCACATCTCGAGAAATCCATCTTGTAGGAACGGTTCATGACCTTATTTACATTGCCACAACAATAACCTACGTCTCCTACCTTCATCTCATCGTATCCAAATAATATCTTTTGTCCTACACAAAACAAAACAAAGAACAAAGCTTTAGATGTAGACCACCTCCATTTTTTCACCATAGTAGTAAGTCGGGATGTTTTCACTTCATTAAGAGAACTTGCATCTTCTACTATGTGAGAATCACTTAGGAGCACACTCAGTGCATTATGTCTCTACACGGTCAACCCGCGTTCTATCAGTAGAACCTCTTAGGTGCACCTATCATGCTTCATGACCCTATCATCTCAACATGGGAACACACATACATAGATATATATGTAAGGACGGATTACAACCAAACAACTTGCTACATCAAGACATTTTACGTTCCCTGGTCAACCTCAAGGACTTATGATATCTAAACAACCTACGTCCAGGATATTTTACATTTAGACAACCTTCGGTGCGTATTACATCCAAGTAACTTACGTACCATGCTAGGTCTCATTTTACACTCGGACAACCCACCAGATGGACTACATCCAAGGATAACATGCGAACTTCACCAAGAATGATTACATCTTAGGAAAGCCTACAAGAATAATTATGTCTGAGCATCTTGCTTCATCGATATTTTTCCCACTCGAATAACCTATTTCATTTCCCATGTGAGATATAAACCATCAACTATTTCTAGAATAGAATCATATCAAGATTGATTACATCCAAGGATAACCTACAAGCTTCGTCGGGACTTATCCACGAATAACCTATAATACTAATTGTGTTTGAGCAACCTATGAACTTTCCTAGGATGTTATGCTCAAATAACCTGTTTCTCTAGCTATGCTAGAACACAACACTCCCTCTTTCGATGGATCTCGATATGGATCACACCAAGTCTTTCTATGAAGTATTAAAACTTTACTCTCTCCAGAGGCTTGGACAACACATTAGCTATCTGCTCCTCCATTACCATGTACTAGAGCTTCACTTCTCGTCTCTGCACTATGTCCCTGATATAGTGGAACTTAATCTTGATGTTCTTTGACTTGTCATGGAACAATGGGTTTTTTTACAACTTCACACAAATCTAATTGTCATAGAAGATACAATTCATACCCAATTGGAGATCAAATAAATCAGACAATATATTTCACAACCAAACTGCCTTGCGACTTACCGAGAAAGTAGCAACATGCTCTTCCTTGGCTGTACTCAGCGCCACGCATTATTGCTTCCTGCTGAACCAGGATTCCAACACCTCCAAAAGAAGAAAGACATTGTGAAACCATTTTGAAATGATCATTTGAAAAGAGAGATATGATGGTAAATTATAAAGTAGGAGATGATGTCCTAATGTGGGATAAAGCATATGAGGCCCCATCCAAACACCACAAGTTTGATTCATTATGCTTGGATATTTACATGATTTATGATATTTTAGTGACCAATTCTTTTATATTGAACAACTTGGATAGTGATCCACTACAATTCACACTGAATGGTCACCACTTAAAGTTTTTCTATGCTTGAGGAACCTCATCCTCCCTATTCATGTCACCTCAATTTAATTTTTTGCTTGTATATACCTTGATTTGCTTCGAAACTGATCTTTTGGATTGTTTCATTTTAGTTTGGAATGTAGGCATTTTAGTTTTCCTCTTGATTTTGACTATTTCATTTTAGTGTCATAGGCTATCTAGTCCTTGAGCTTTGGTTTATTTGATTTTATGGTTGAGAAGCATTTTTTTGTTTCCATGTTGTTGTTAGATCTAGGAAAAGATAACCAAAATAATGATTGGAAACATGAAGATTTTGGTCACAAGATGAGGAAAAGCATCAATGGAAGGAGCCACAAAAAAGATGAATAAAGCAAGTCGAAGGAAGAGCTCTACTTATTTTGGGTAAGGATCTAGTGAGACTAAAAGGTTGCTTTTAGTAATAAATAATGATTGAAATTCGGGCAAATAGTGCCTATTTTTAGATGTAACAAATTTTATTAAAATAGAAAGACATCCTGTTGACTGATAGTTGAGAGTCAGTTGACATTTGGAATCAAGAAGTGTAAAAGTAGAAAAGCTTATAAAAGCAAGAACCCAAGATATGTGCAGGTTGATCCATGATCAATCAATGAGTGGTTAGGAAGATAATATCATTAGTGAGTGAAAGAGAGGATCGATCCAAGCTGTGTACAGATCAACCATTCAGAGACGAAAGAAGAGAAAGAGAACGAAACCATAGAGCATGAGATGAGAGAAGAATGTATGAATTGTAAAGAAGATATAAATAAGAGTTTACAAGCTGAGTGTGTAGACCAAAGGTGCTAAACCAATTCTCATTCCAGATGAAGAGCACCTTTGTGGTTTTTCCCAAATGGGCTTCCATGTTATATATTATCTCTGTCTGTCTTTAATGTTTTTTTTATTGTCAAATGGCTATCTGTTTGAATGATTCGATTTGAATGTATCACGTAGACTCTATTCAAGAATGAACTTATATGTGTATGTGTGTGTGTCGCATATCGAATGAGTTAAATATGTGTTGATTCTTTATGATTATATTCTATTATATATGTCAATGGATCAATAGATGGTTTTCTTGAATGAATGTATGAGAAAAGAGGTTTAATTCCCATTTTTGGTCGAGTGAACTCATATTGTTGTAAGAAGGAAATCCCCAACATAACTACAAAAACTTGGTTCTGGAAGTCCCCATAAAATATCTCAGGTGAGACTTCATCTACATTGCAAGTGTTTCTAATGGATTTCTCCTCTGTCGAGCCAATATATTGGTTTCTGTTGACGAATGAGGGATCTGAACCCAGGTCGAACGAAAGTACGCAAATAACTGTTAAGTGATAGAGAGTTATCCTAGGGAGCCATGGAACCCTTGGTCATGTTCTCTTCCCAAGAGAAAAAATTTCTTGGTATCACCATAAATCATTTTGACCTTGACTATTATTAAGTTAAAGTTGATAGGTCAAAGTTCAAGTCGTTGGTATAAATATTTCCTAGTGAGTCTCAAAATGATGGCATGATGGCTAACATAGCTATATGACTATGATTATACTTTATGTAATATTGTGATGTAACAATACCCAAACAAATATCTTCTCACATACATAGTATAAGAACTTAATGGTTTTGAGATAATTCAGTATATTTTGCAAAAAAAATGTATTTATTTATTCCTTTGGTTGACTGGTTTGCTTAATAGAATTTTTTCCATTGGGTTACTGATTGCAAAATCATACCACTTTTTTTAATTGTCTGTTGAGAATTGAAGGACTTCATGATACTTTGTGTTGATTCAAGGTTCACCCTAATCCTTGTTAAAAATGTTGTGCCATTTATATCTTCAAGCAATTAGTTCAGAATTATTATTGCAGTAAAAGGAGAATGAAGATACACACTGAAAAAAACAAAACACATAGGAAACAAATGAGTATAGCTCAGATAATTACAATATCATTGTCATTAATTAAATCTGGTGTTACAATAGTTTACATAAAGGAATAATTTGAATTCATTGGGGAGGAATTCGAATCTACCAACTGGATGTGACTGTACCTAACTGACTAGCTAACTCAAGATGTCTCAATCAATATCAGAGTCCAAATAGATAACTCCATATGTCTAAACAACTCACACAATCAATAATAAATATATAACTCAATCTAATTGAAGTGGTAGGTGAGAAAAGGCACCTAATCCACATGCAGTCATGCATAACTAGCACTAAGTAAACTGATTGTAATCTAACTGAATGTAACTGGAAATTAACTAAGCTTAACTAGTTCCAACTCCAACTGACTGAAGGAGGTTGGTGTCGATACTCGCAGTGGCTCCTAAAATGTAGGGATTGGTGTAGGAGGCTCCTTATTTGAAGCATGCAAGTGCAGTTAGTGGTAGATAGCCTCTAGTAGTGTTCCCCACACTCTAGTAACTGGTAGATGTGGCCCCATTAGGCCATGTGGACCCAATGGTACTAGTGCACTTAATTAATTAATTAATTAAAACTCCTAAGTTAGGATAAATTAATCTAGTATATAGTTTGATCAAGGGAGGGTTAATAATCCTAACACCCCCCCTGAATCCTAACTTGGACAACTATGGGCCTTGGAAACAAGGCCATAAGTCACCCATATACAATCTAAAATACATAATGTTGCTTAATACAACCAAGGAAATAGGGGAAGACCTCATGGGAACACCCCCCCCTCAAAATAAGAAAAAATAGGAAAATGCAAGCTATATTTAGAAGAAAGAAGCTTACTCCTTAGAAAAATAACTTGAGCAAAACACTCCTGCAAAATTGCAGCATGGTCCATCTATGCAACAACATCTTGAATCTATGCATGTGAACCTCTCAATGTTCTTCTGAACTGATGACTGTGTATGTTTCTTATGGATGGTGAAGGTAGAAAATGATCAAGTTTCTTCTTCTGTGGCCCATGTAGCTGATCATTCGCAATCATCAAGTAACACTGACCTGGAACTTTTTTGCACCACTCTGTAGGGAGCAAATCTGTGAGAGATAGTGCAGCATGTTCATTCTGATACTAGGACCTGGTTCTCTTCTATCTTCTGGATTTCCAGCACCACTTCCAACTGCATATAGAAGCTTTCGAGCTCATCCAGGATTAGGCTTCTGATTTGGAATGGATACTGGTTCTGAATCTATAATATCATGAGATTCAGTCTCAATAATAGGATCATGTTGGATTTGATATTCTTCATCTGAATCTGAAACTTGTAGCAAATCATCATCATCAAAAATAAGTGGAGAAATGGTTATACCTTCCTGTGCTACTGATGGTGGTGTGTCATACAACTGATCTTCTTCAAACTAGACACTCCTCTCAATGAAGCATCTCCTGGTTCCAACCTCCATAAGTTTGTAATCTTTTGCATCTTCTGCATATCCCAGCAGAATGCATTTGCTACTTTGGGCTTGGAAGGCCTTCCTTCTTGTCAAGTGGTATTCTGGCCCAAGATTTGGAACCAAAAACTCTCAGATTAGAGACATTGGTCTTATACCCACATAGTGCTTCGAATGGAGTGACCCCAACCATTGGTTTATGAGCCACTCTATTCTACAAATATGAAGCACAGTTTATGGCTTCAACCCAAAGAATAGGAGGGAGATGTTTTACATGGAGAAGGCATGTTTCCATCTTCTTCAATGATCTATTCTTCCTCTTAGCCACACCATTCTGTTGTGGTGTGTATGGAACTGAGTGTTACCTTCAAATCCCCTCTGATTCACAGAAATTCTGTAAGTCACCTTTGATGTACTATCCTCGTTTATCGGATCTTATAGACTTGATTTTCTTACTGAAATTGTTCTCAACCATAGACCTAAAAACTTTAAAAGTCTAAAAAAATTATGATTTTGGTTTCATGAAGTAGACCCAACAGTACCTAGAACAATCATCAATAAAGGTGAGGAAATACCTACAACCATTAATGGAGTTTGTGGGCATAGTTCCAGCTACATCACTATGTATCAAATCAAGTATAGAGGCAGTTCTATGTTCCTTCCCAACATCATACCTCTTTTCTTGATGCTTACCTACCAAGGAATCAGCACATACTCCATTGGAAGTGTGGATGGAAGGAAAACCTTCAACCATTTTATCATTGTGGAGTTGCTTAAGATATTTGAAATTGAGATGGTTGAATCTCTCATGCCAAATCTTGTTGGTGTTGTTATCATGAGACAATAAAGCTGTAGGAGGAGATATAGGTAAGAAATGTGAGAACTCATAAGATTTAGTAGAGTGATTTGCAATACCTTTCGCTATGAGCTGTCTAGTGGCTTTTTCTACGATCTTAACTGTCTCTAAATCGAATGTAACTCTCTTGGGAGATCATGTATGAGTCATCTGATAAATAGACAACAGGTTAGTTGTAAGGGAGGGCACATAGAGGACATTATTGAACTTTCTGTGCTTCACTCTGACTGAGCCCTTTCCTTCTACTAGAATCTGGGAATCATATCCCATGTGAATATTAAGCCCCTTTGACAGTGTGAGGGATGAGAAGGATTCTTTGGAGGAAACCATGTGGTTGGTCGATGCTCCATAATCAATTATGTATGCTATATACTGAGTAAGGATAGATTTCAAAGCATGGAACCGTTCATCTTCTTCTATCTATGGTTCTTCATCGTGATTCTTTGCTCCTTGTGGGAGAGCAATGTTATGTTGCTTGAGGAGAGCTGATAGTTGATCAAACTGCTTTAGATTCATACAATGATCTTCAATATGGAATCCCTTCGCACAGTATGGACATATCTTCTTTTCAAACTTCTTATTCTTAGAGCATGAGGCTCCTTCTAAAGTCTGTTGATTATGTTTAGGCTTCGAATCAGTTGCTTTGGGATCCTTCTTCTTTGATTTCCCTTTGGCTTGTGCTTTGGAAGAGTCTATCACCAGGAGATATTGATCTTTTGAGGTATTTACGACTCCCATTCGAATCAACTTCTCTTGCTCCTTGATTAAGGACTCAGAAAAGGAATCAAGTGAAGGAATTTTCCCATCCGGAAAGGAATCCATTTTTGAATGGAAGATTGAGCAAATAATGAATACTCTGGACTAAGTTTGCTGAGAATGGAGAGCACATTTTTCTCATCCTTTCTTTCTATTTGCACTATATTCATTGGAGTGCAAGAGACTTGAATTTATTAAATAAATTCTCTATTGTTTCAAAATTGCTAAGATGTAAGGCTACCAGCTCATTCTCCAGGAGGTGTCCCCGAAGCTCATCTTGTTTTCCAAACAAGTCTTCAAGATTCTCCCAGAATTCTTTGGGTGTCCTCAAACCTTCAAGGTGGAACAGGAGATATCTAGATATATGAGAGCATATATAACCAAAATATTCATCTAAGCAGTTAAGAAACTTGTTCTTCTCAACTGGATGATGGGGCTCAACCTCCCTTCCAAATATTATCCTGCAGTAGCCAAGCTTGTGAAAGGCTAGCTACATATCTTCCCTCCAATCAAGATAATTGAAGGGTATTAGGATTCGAGGAGTAGAAGGTAGAGAATCCATAATTATCCTGCTAAAAGAACACAAATCTTCACACAAGATATGTAGCACCTGTATATTTTCACTGCAAAACACTAAAACATTTGAATTATGTTATAATCATGCTTTTCCTCTTGACATGAACACTTTCTCAGGGTCTGTCATGCCCGCACCTCCACTCTGAATAAATTCAGAGGAAGCAAATCACTATTGGGGACTTCTGTGGAAACCCGGCTACTTTTGTTGTCCAATGGAGAGAAACAAACATGAATCCTTCCTGATATGGCTTTGATACCATGTTAAAATTGATGTGCCATTTAGATATTCAAGCAATTAGTTCATAATTATTATTGCAGTAAAAGGAAAATGAAGATACACACTAAACAAATCAAACCACATGGGAAACAAATGAGTATAGCTCAGATAATTACAATATCATTGACATTAATTAAATCTAGTGTTACAATAGTTTGCTAGAATAATCAACCCATAGTTTCCTACATTAGACATTAATTTAATTATTTGTGTCTTATTACCTAGTTTCCTAGGTTCCATTCTATGCTAGTTGCCTTATACATGTCCTAGAAGTCAACACATGCTAAAACTGAGTCATGGAGCGCTTGGGAAACATCCTGGAAACCCAATTTAGCATGTCTTCTTTATTCCATATTCTCTAAAGTGCATAACTTTTTTTGAAAAGCTGCCTTGTTTTATTTTTTATTTAAGGCAAAAGGAAAAGCTAGACTAGGTGTAGTTGCCTTGTTTTTTTCCCACATAATCCTCTCTTCTTTTCTCCAAATAAAATCAAATTTAATGAGTTGTCTTTCCATCCCTCTTTTACTTTCCCACTTGACTCAGCAAATTTCTGAGCATCTACCTAGATTTGGAAACTACTTTATGCACATATGGGGGATTTGACTAGTTTTGGTAAGCCTGCTTTTTGACTATTTCGAATGAAATATTTATGCATTCAATTCTCTCATGTAATTATATATTACAGCATTATATTACTTCATAATTTTAGCTATTGTACACTTACTCAATACAGATTAGTGTTATGCTCCAATTTCAGTCTCCTTTGGTGTGAATTTTGCATGTTTGATTAGCAATTTTGTGAGTGTAATTGTTCTATCTCTTGGGTTCAATTTCCACATGGTATCAAATCCTTTGTAGATCGATTTCTCTCCTTCCAAATTGTTATTGCAGGTTCGACATCATTGACTGGGAGCGCATTCTGCTAACTGGAGGGCACAGTTTCTGAGTTATGGACCAATCTCAGAAGATCATCTTGACTCCATTCAATTTCTTTGAGTGGAAAGCTAAGATGGAGATATTGTTGAGAGAAAAAGGTCTCTACAGGGTGACTATGGAAACTGAGGTAGATCCCAATGCAGCTACAGAGAAAATTAAATGGCACAACAGGAGGGATGAGGCCTATGGTCTTTTGTGTCTAATCATTTCAAGAGACCTCCTCTTCCATATTGATGGATTGAAATCACCTAATGAAGTGTGGGAGAAGATAGAAGATATTTTTTTAAAGATAGATGAGATGAGAGGACATCAAATCGAGAAAGAGATTATCTCCTTGAGTCCCAGTAGCTTCGAATCATTGCAACTCTACTTTCCAAGTTTAAGGCCCTTATTTTGCAGTTGAAACAGTGTGGTTTTGAAAAGAAGGAAGAGCAACTAGTTTTGGCCATACTCTCTAAGCTTGGTCCTGACTATTCAGTGTTTGTTTCGACCTTCCATGCCACCAAGTTGACAGCTCGAGCCTGGAAGATGCCTAAGCTTGTATATTTCATGGAATCCCTCACACGGGAGTAAGATAAGTTGGTGATGATGGGAACCATCAAACCTTCCAAATACCAAGATTTGATTGCTGGAGATTCAAGGGTGGATTCAAAAAGCACGAAAAAATATAAAAAGCCACTTGAGAAAAAGAGAGATAAGAACAAGTCTCAATAGGAGCCCCAAGGTTCCAATAAGAACTCCTAGAAGAAGAACAACAAAGGAGAAATGAGCAAGTGTGGATACTTCAGTAAGGGTTATCATCCTGAGAGCTCTTGTATGAAGAATCAAATTGACATGTTGACCCAAATTTTGAAGAAGAATAACATCTCCCTTCCTGATTTCTCAAAGAAGAGGGAAGGAGGATCAAATTCAGAGGACAAAGAGAGAGTACATGCCTTGGTTGCTGGCACATCAAGCTCACCTAGATTCATCATAGACTCTGGAGCTTCTAGACATATGGTTTTGAAAAAAGAGACATTCTTCTCTCTTGACATGTTGAAAGGTCCACCAATAGTTTTGGGAGATGACTCTCTCACTGACAGTTTGGGGAAGGCAAGGATTGATCTTGACCATGGTAAGTTCAATAATGTGTTGTATGTTCCAGGTCTTGCCTCTAATCTCTTGTCAGTTTATCAGATGACTCATACTGGGTCTCTAAAGAAGGTCATATTCTCCCCTGATGATGTTGAAATCACTGAGATTTTGAATGGGAAATTCATAGCAAAAGGTGTTGTTGATCATACTTCGAAGGTATACAAGTTTTTCCATTTTATACCCTACTCAAACCCCTCTGCTCTTCTGATTCATGCTAATGAATAAAGAAAGATTTGGCATGAAATATTTGGCCATCTTAACTACAAGTATATTTATTATTTGAGTGAAAAAGATATGGTCATAGGGTTATCAAATATCAATTTTTCTAAATGATCCTGTCAAGGTTGTATCCAAGGAAAACACCCAGAGCACAAGTATGAGAAAGATAGTCATGAGAGAACCTCTGCACCTCTTGAGCTGATCCAAAATGACATTGCTGCTCCATTCCCTCATATTTCCATGAGTCAAGCCAAATATGCTCTGACCTTCATAGATGACTTTTCCAGGTATTATTGGGTTCACTTCCTAAAGCATAAGTCTGAATTTGTTGACCTCTTCAAAGTCTTTAGAGCCTTGGTTGAAAACCAATCTGGGAGGAAACTTAAGATCCTCAGATCTGACAATGGTGGTGAGTATGTCAATTCTGAGTTCATATAGTATTGTAAATATGTAGGTATTCATATGCAGCATTCTATCCCTTACACACCACAGCAAAATGGTGTTGCTGAGAGAAAGAACAGATCACTAAAGGAGATGGCAACTTGCATGATGGAGGCTAAGTCTTTGCCACCAAAGTTTTGGGCCGAGGCTATAAAATGTGCATCCTACATATAAAATAGGGTGCCTCATAAGTAGCTTGATGGTATGACTCCTTTCAAATCTTGGAGTGGGCACAAGCCAGATGTGACCCATTTCAGGATTTTTGGCTCAAAGGCTTGGGCTAGAATTCCAACTAAAAAGAGGAAGGCTTTGCAACCCCGAAGCCAAGAGTGCCTATTTGTTGGGTATTCTGAATATTCAAAAGGGTACAAGCTGATCAACTTGAGCACTAACAAAGCTTTCATTGAAAGAAGTGTTCAGTTCCAAGAAGAGCCTTTAGCATCAGTTGAAGTTGGAGAGTCCTCTTCACCACCAGAACCATTGATTGTAAGTGAAGAGACTAATGAGTTTGTTGATTCTGATATGTCTGATAATGATGATTTTATTGCAGATCCTAACATCCTACAAGACCAAAATGGGAAGCAAATACCATTCATGCAGCTAGGGAACTAGCTGGAAATCCTAGTGACACTAGGAGGACTAGATCTCAATTTGAGAGTGCCCTTTGTGTGAAAGATCCTCTATTTGCTGAGAAGTGCTATCTGATGGTTGAATCAGATCCATAGACATATGAATATGTAGCACATGATCCAATATGGCAAACAACCATGAAATAATAATTCAGCTTGCTCCATAAGAACAACACTTGGGAACTAGTTGATCTTCCCCCAGGAAGGAAGCTAGTTCAATGTAAGTCGGTTTTCAAGGCTAAGTTTGCTGATGATGATTAACCTTTGAAATATAAGGCAATATTGGTATCCAAGTGCTACTAATAAGTGCATGGTATTTACTACAATGAAACCTTTTCACCTGTGGAAAATATGGACTCCATAAAGCTAGCTCTAGCCATTGCAGCTTCGAAGCAGTGGGAAGTGCATCACATGGATGTGAAGTGTGCTTTCCTAAATGGAGATATCACTGAAGATATTTACATGAATCAACCTAAAGGGTTTTTTTTTCTAATCCATCTTTAGTGTGCAGGTTAAAGAAATCATTGTATGGGCTCAAGTAAGCCCAAAGGGCTTGGTATGCCAAGATTGATGGCTTTCTGCTGTCACTAAGTTTTGTTAGATGCAAGTCTGATCCTAATGTCTATTTGAAGTTGATTCATGGTTATTTGATGATTATTGTTTTATATGTGGATGACCTACTGATTACAGGAAGTTCAAAGAAAGAGATTGCCTCCTTGAAGGATGCAATGAACCATGCATTTTCTATGACATATTTGGGATTATTGAGCCAATTCTTGGGTCTCGAAATTGCTCAATCCCAACATGGAATCAAAGTACATCAGTCCAAGTATGCTTTGGATTTGCTAAACAAGTTCAACATGAAATATTGCAAGCCAAGAAAGACTCCCTTCCTTTCAATAGTTAAGCTTGAAGAAGCAGGTTCTTCTCCTATGGTAAATAATACACTGTATAGGCAGTTGATTGGGTGTTTGTTTTATATTACACACACTTGACATGATCTATATTATGCAGTTAGTGTGGCTTCGAGATACATGGATTAGCCTCATGAGATCCACTGGAGAGCAGCCAAAAGGATCCTAAACTTTGTTCAAGGAACAAGAACTCATGGGATCTTCTACAAAGAAAAATATGATCTTGATTTGATTGGGTTTACTGACAATGATTGGGCAGGTGACAAAATAGATCGAAAGTCTACATCAGGATATGTGTTCATGCTTTCAGAAGGACCAATCAGTTGGTCAAGAAAGAAGCAGAGTTCCATAGTACTCTCATCTACAGAAGCAGAGTATAGAGGAGTTGTAAATGCAACAACTCAATGTTTGTGGTTGCAAGGGATACTTGAAGAATGTGGCTTCAAATCATAGTTTTCAACTATTATTTACTATGATAATCAGAGCACCATTCGAATCTGCAATGATCCAGTTCAAAGACAGCGAACCAAGCACATTGAGATTCATATGCACTACATCAGACAGCTTGTGCATGATGGTACCATTGATCTACTCTTTTGTGCATCTTCAAAACAAGTAGCAGACATCTTCAACAAACGTTTTTGTGAAAATGCATTCAGCAATCCTCAAATCAATGTAGGGGATTACCAAATTTTGTTTTTATTGTCCATGTTTAAGGGAGGATTTTCCCACTAGGTTTTTGCCTCTTTTTGTAACATCCTCGACCCTCCAACTGGCAAAGTGGATGCTACCATAACATTATCTATCTGGGAAAATAGACCCATGAACATACACACAAAATTAAGATGCTTTGAACTAAAACATGCATACATTATTACCATACATACAGCGGAAGCAAAACCATGCATTCAAGCATTTAACGTGTTCATTGTAATTCATTAAACATCAAATACAATTGCAAAGATTGAACACAAGAGAATACTTATATTATGAATAACTAGTCCCACAACCAGCTACGTTGTTGCAATGTTCCACCCAACCATAGGCCAGTGTGCTCCTTAATCTCTCAGCAACACTGCCACCCTCGAGCTGGGCATGATTCCCCAAGGAATAAGGAACTAAGCAGGCTCACACATAGCCAAATATACACAACTCAGCCAAGCCAACACAGTTGGGTTTATTAGTCCATCAGGGAGCTGGGAAAAGCTTACTACTAAGCTAGTGGGCTCACTGAAGAGATAAGGACACCTGCACCACAACTAGCCTGACTTCTAGGACACCCACAAACACACCCAACACAAGGAATCAGTCCCTTCTCTGTTTCATAGTCCCTCAAGCCCTGACTTCCCTTCCAGTGTTATTCAGGGGGTGTGGAGAAGAAATCCATCCCTCTAGCTCTATCTATGAGGCTCCTGAACACACCAGGTTTATCAAGCAGACCAAGCCTTCATTCCCACTCCAATACAGTCCAAAGACCAACCACTACATACACACAGCAAAATTGAGCAATTCACAGCTCTGGGGAAGAAAAAAGAAAAATTACTGCAACCAAAAATGGTGATACACAGCTCAAACTAAGTAGTGATATCCCAGATTTGTTCGTAGCCCTAACGTGGCCAAAAAAACTCAGCAAGAACCCACACCCATGGGGAAAACAACAGCCACGACCTCACCACTGAAAACAACGGGAGAGACATAACCCAATTGCGGAGGAAATCAGACTCAACAGACTCTCAGTATGGAGATGGATTTGTATACACATAACCTCAAAACCTGTAAGGTAGCTACGCACAACAAAATTCCACAACGACATTCACGCACACAAAAATTCCATCTGTTTTTGGTAGAGAACCCAACATGGGTGTTTGGTAATGAAGAAAACGTCCCAACCTAAAATCATTAGGATGAGAACCCACACAGCCAATTCATGAAGGTAAGGCGACTCTTCCATGTTCTTTGCATGAAGGAAAAAATGGATAATGGGTCGTGGTCTCCTCCTGCCCATGTGAGGGTGAATGAGTCTCTTGGTGGAGTGTGTGTGTGGGCAAGGACTGACAGTCCTGCCACACACCACTTCCCAGCAATAACTTCCCAACTAACATCAGAGGCTTTTAATTTGGTAGTTGGCTGATTGAGACAAGGAAAGGTGAGTAAGTCAAGAGGGTGGGTGACAACTAAATGGTTTTAACAACTGACACTTGGATTTTCCCCATTGGCCCCAAGGGTCAAATAATTTTCCTACCTATCCTTAGGAAAATCATGCCCTTTTCATTATGGTTTCATTGATGTAGCTGGTTTGGGTTCATTTTCAAATAAAATGCATGTTTACATGATGCCAGAATTAGTATGTGCTGAATAGCATGATATACCATCAGCAACGATTTTAATCTCCGAAACATAAAACAACCAAATCGATGGTGGGGCTTTTGCCTTTAGCTCCACACCATGATTAATTACAATATATACATCATATACATTTTAATGCAAACGAGGTCAAAACCAGGGTGTTACATTCCCCTCCCCCTTCAATAGCATTGTCCTCAGTGCTTTACAAAATTGAACAAAATGCTACACTGGTATCACCTCAGTGCTCCGCAAAATTGAACAAAAATGGATGTGCTAATCGCATGGCATCCTCCAGCTCCCACGTAGCCTCTTCAGGACCATAGTGCTCCCATTTCACCTTTACCTACCCTATGGCTAGGTTCCTGAGCATTGTGACCTTCCTGTTGAGGATGTGCCTTGGCTCGATTTGGAACTCTTCCTCGAGTTCCACCTGAATCACATCCCAATTTATCACATGGTTAGGATCATGTACATATTTCTTAAGCAAAGAAACATGAAAAACATTATGACATCTAGTGCTAGTAGGAAACGCAAGTCTATATGCAACTGCCCCTATTCTTTTAAGCACATCAAATGTCCCACAATATCTAGGTGACAACTTGGCACAACTTCTAAGGTTCAAGGAACTCTTCTTTTCCCTCACTCTGAGGTAAACATGATCCCCTGCACTGAACTCTATATTCACCCTATGCTTATCTGCATATATTTTTTGTCTGTCCTGAGCTGTTTTCAGATTATGTCTGATCTTCACAACCTCTTCCTCCATTTCCTTGAGCAATTCTAGACCAAGCACAACCCTGTTCACAGGATCATCCCAAGTCACTGGTGTCCTACATCTTCTGCCATACAAAGCTTCATACAAACTCATCCCCAAGGATGCTTGTTGTCCATTGTTGTAAGAAAAATCTACCAAGTGTACTTGGTTGGTTTATCCATCACATACATGTGAAGCATGTCTTCAAGCACCTGGTTGACCCTCTCTTTCTGACGATCAGTCTGAGGATGGTAGGCAGTGTTGAAGTTCAACCTTGTACCCAAATCTGCAAACAACCCCTTCCAAAAATTGGAAGTGAACTTGACATCTCTGTTAGAGACTATTGCCTTAGGAAATCCATGCAAGTTGAAAACCTCCTTCATGAAAATATTTGCAATGTCATCAATATTATGTGTAGACTTAACGGGTATAAAATGTGTTGCCTTCATCAACTTGTCTACCACAACCATGATGGAATCATGTTGTCTCCGAGTCATCAGCAATCCTGTAATAAAATCCATGGAAATAACTTCCCACTTCCATTCTAGAACTAGCAAAGGATGCAACGAACCTGTTAGGTGTTGATGCTCAACCTTTACCTGTTGACATTTCATGCACCTCGAAATGTATTCATCCATGTCCTTTTTCATTCCTGGCCAAAAATACTGCTTTCTAGATGTAGCAATGGTCTTTTGATATCCTGGGTGACCAGAATATGGAGCTTGATGGATCTCATCCAAAACAACTCTCCTCAAATCTGCTACATTTGGAATATAAATTCTGCCTTTACAAGTAAGAAGTCTATATTCTTCCAATTTATATCCCTCATACCTCTTCTCAAGACTTTGCTGCTGCAATTTGTCTTTTACTTGCTCATACAATTCATCTCCAGCAGTATGATTAACAATCTACTGCCTCAAATTGATTGGAAAATACAAAGAGATGACACATGCTCTTCCTGCACCTTCCTGCTAAGTGCATCAACTACCTTATTCTCCTTTCCCTTTATGTGCTTGATTTCGAAATCAAACTCACACAAAAACTCCAGCCATCTCGCTTGCCTAGCATTCATAGTAGGTTGATCAAACAAATACTTTAGACCACAATGGTCTGTCCTTAGCTCAAATATTCTACCCATCAAGTAATGCATCCACATCTTGAGAGCATGTACTATGGCTGCAAGCTCTAGATCATGAGTGGCATAGTTCTTCTCCTGTTCTTTCAACTTTCTTGACTCGTAACATATCACGTGGTTGTCTTGCATAAGGACTCCCCTAAGCCCTTGTTCACATGCATCGGTACATACCACAAAATCTTTCTCTGGGTTTGCAACTTTCAAAACCGGTGCACTGGTGAGAATATTCTTTAACTGCGGGAAGCTTTCTTCACACCTCGGTGTCCATTCAAACTTTATCCCTTTCTTTTGCAAATAAGTGATGGCATGTGAAACTTTGGAGAATCCTTCAATGAATCTCCGGTAGTATCTTGGAAGTCCCATAAAAGATCTTACATCTGTCACATTCTTTGGAGTAGGCCAATTCATAATGGCTTCAATCTTTTCAAGGCCCATAGATATACCCTCTTCTGAGATAATGTGACCCAAATACTGAATTCTATCTCTATAGAAGTCACACTTGCTCAGCTTTGCATACAGCTGATGCTCCCTGAGAAATTGCAATGTCAATCTCAAATGATCTTCATGCTCTTCCTCATTCTTAGAATAAATAAGGATGTCATCAAGGAAAACAAGAACAAACTTGTCCAAATATCTACTGAAGACATTGTTCATAAGGCGAATAAATATAGCTGGTGCATTTGTGAGACCAAATGGTACCACTATAAACTCATAATGCCCTTACCTTGTTTTGAAGGCTATCTTATGGATGTCTTCATCCTTGATTCTCACCTGATGGTAACCAGACCTCAAGTCAATCTTGGAAAATACCTTGCTCCTCTTATTTAATCAAAGAGGTCATCAATCCTAGACAAAGGGTATTTGCTCTTCACAGTGGCTTTGTTCAATTGTCTGTAATCAATACACAACTTGAGTGTACCATCTTTCTTCTTTACAAATAGAACTGGTGCTCCCTAAGGAGACACACTCGTCCTGATATACTTCTTCTCCAACAGCTCTTGCAGTTGCATCTTTAGCTCTAGCATTTCTAGGGTACTCATTCTATAGGGTGTCTTGGACACTCGTGTTGCTTTTGGCACAAGTTCAATTGTGAAATCAATGTCCCTATTTGGAGGAAGCCCTGAAATCTCATCAGGAAACACATCCTTGAATTCTTGCAACACATGAAAGTCCTCCAACCTAGTAGTTTCATTCTCTGTTGCCTCCAAAATATGAGTTGCGTACAACTGGAAACCTTTCCTACAGAACTTCTTCAACTATATTGTTGAAACCTGCCTTACTGAAATCACCTTTGGAATGCCTTTCACAACTACTGGGATCCCTTCTTCATCCATGAATTCAAAAGTCTTATTGTAACAGTCAAGCTTTACCCTGTGAGATTCTAACCAATCCATTTCAATGAGAACATCATAGGAATCAAGTGGTAGAACATTCAGATCTACACAAGTGACCAATCCATTCATAACCAATGGACACTTCTCTACCACTTCACTAACCTTTCTCTTAGTTCCAATGGCTAGCTGAACTAACCAAGATTTTCTATGCTTTACTTTCTTAAAAGCACAGGTCTCCACTACTCTAGGAGTAATGTAACTATGAGTAGAACCAGGTTCAATCAAAATAGAAATAGATTGCTCAACAATATTACTTGCAACTTCAACAACAGTTGACTGGTGATCTTCCTGGCGGTCCTCCAGTGCTGCATAAATCCTAGGAACTGCCCTTGCTACTTGACCCACTGTTTCTACTTCTTGAATGTTATAAACTGGCTTTGTACTCTCATTCTTGAGTGGACAATTCCTCCGCATGTGGGGTCCTCCACATTTCCAACATTGGAGAGGTTCTATGTTCTATTGTGGATCTCTTAGCTTCTCTCCCACCACTCCAGCTGGCTTACTCACAGCTTGGGATGGCTGCTTCTGTTGATTCCTGAAGTTAGAAGGTTTGAAACCTTTCTTCCTTTGGTCAGACTTCTCATTCTTCTTGTCCTTCCATGTCTTATGGTAATTAGGTTTACCTTTACTTTGCTCATAGAAATACTTAGCCTTCCTTATTGCTTCTTCAAGAGTTCTAGGTTCATAAAACTCAATTCTGTCTCTGTAAAACTAAGGCAATCCACTCAGAAAATGCTAGATCTTCACTTTTTCATCTTTGATGTACCTGGCATACCTTCACAATTTGAAGAACTTATTTGCATACTCTTCCATGGTCTTCTATCCCAATCTCAGCTCATGGAACTCCTTAATTTTTTCATCATAATACCTATTAGAGAGGCATTTCTACTTAAAATACTTCTTGAATTGTTTCCACTTAAGTCTCCTTTTACTGATCCTTTTTACTTGCTTGAAGTGCTCCCACCAAATGGATGCTCTTCCATTCAGATTGAATATAGATACCCTTGCTTTCATATTTCCGTAGTAGTCTTGAACTTGGAAATACTTCTTTATCCCAAGAAGCCAAGATTCAGCCTCTTGTCTAGTCTTTACCTCACCATCAAATGTAGGAGGTTTAGCCTTCTTAAATTCATCCCGAGAGAGATCCCTATGGTGCCTCTTTCTCTTTCCCTTGCGAGAAGAAGAGCTTGAGTCCCCACTAAATTCTTCTGAGTCAGATGATCTCCTAGAAGTCCTTCTTCTTCTCCTGGTACTGCTCTTACTACCTTCTGGTTGTACTGTACCCTATCTAGAGTCTATCTTTCTTTGCAAGTCTGTCAAACTATGCAACATAGTAGAATTCAATTGATGCTACTCTTCTTGGGCTTTAATCAATCTTCTCATGGTGGCTACAATATCTGGCGATGTCTCTTGGAGTCTCCTTCCATTAGACTCTATGTCATCATTTCCAACCCAGACATTTTCTCCCATGGCATCTCGTGCACGCTCGTAGGAATCCTGAGCATCATATCTATCATGGGTTCTCATGGCTGAACCACAACTTACCTTACCGAACCGCACTACCTGGAATACTGCCCTTGGAGGTGACTGTGATTTTGCAAAACATGTTAGTAACACATCTATTAGCTGCATAACATTTATACAAATCATAATTACTTACCTTCTCTTGGAAAAAATCATACAGTGACAACTTTTCCCAACACACAGAATTTTCTTCCTCAAAGAATGACAATCTCAAGGGAACGACAGGGGTCAAGGGGGCTCGCCCCCTTGTGGAATCGCGCTTTTCCACTGGGAAATTCCACTGAAAAAATCAGATTTTTTTTCTTCTGATCGGATCCCTTCCCAACTAGCCATCCGATGCATCGGATCACTAGTTGACAACTCTTTCGATGCCTTATCGGGTGAGTCTTCATCTGTCTTCCGACGTTATATCGGAGCGATCTTCATCTTTTTTCCAATGCCACATTGGATCGATCTTCCTCTATCATCCAACTCTTCAGCTGATCAATATTCTATTCTTTTTCGACGCTTCGGCTGACCGATCCTCTATTTTTTTTCAATGCCTCAGATTGATCTCCCTCTGTCTTCTGACGCTTCGGTTGATCGATCCTCTATTCTTTTCCGAGATTTCCTATACTTAGAAAAATTTCTGAATTTCTCTTTCTTCTCCTCTTCTTTCTACCGCTGTTTTGGCTCCCTTCTGACAAGCCTTGTCGGCACCTTAGCTCCATCTGGTTAAGACCTCTGGCTCCTCCCAGCTGAGACGTTCAACTCCTTCCAACCGAGAACATCACCTCCTCCCAACCGAGAGCTTCGGCAAAAATTTAGACTTGGACAATTTTTCAAAGTTTTCTATTGGCATGGTTTTCTTTACCATATGGGCTTCATATTAAGTCCTTTGATGTATCGAATGGGCTCTAGCCTAAGTCATTCGATGTATCAAATGGGCTTCCACCTAAGTCATCTGATGTTTTCCATACTTAGAAAAATTTTGAGATTTTCTGAAATTTTCCTGTTAGCCTGTGCTCAACAAAGATGAACCTTGCCTCTGTTACTGCTTCTTCATGGCCCATTGAGGCCCATGCTACAACGTGGGCTCTGATACCACACTGTAATGTCCTTGACCCTTCGACCGATGAAGAGGACGCTACCATAACATTATCTATCTGGGAAACTAGCCCCATGAACATACACATAAAATTAAGATGCTTTGAACTAAAACATGCATACATTATTACCATACAGTGGAAGAAAAACCATGCATCCAAGCATTTAACATGTTCATTGTAATTCATTAAACATCAAATACAATTGCAGAGATTGAACACAAGAGAATACTTATCTTATGAAGAACTAGTCCTGCAACCAGCTATGTCACTGCAACGTTCCACCCAACCATAGGCCAGTGTGCTCCTTAATATCTCAGCAACACTACCACCCCCGAGCTAGGCATGATTCCCAAAGGAATAAGGAACTACGAAGGCTCACACATATCCAAAGATACACAACTTAGCCAAGCCAATACAGTTGGGTTTATTAGGCCATCAGGGAGCTGGGAAAAGCTGACTGCTAAGTTGGTGGGCTCACTAAAGAGATAAGAACACCTGCACCAGAACCAGCTTAACTTCTAGGATGCCCACACACACACCCAACACAAGGAATTGGTCCCTTCTCTACTGCATAGTCCCTCAGGCCCTTACTTCCCTTCCAATTCTATTCAGGGGGTGTGGAGAAGAAAGCCAACCCTCTAGCTTTGTCTATGAGGCTCCTGAACACACCAGGTTTACCAAGCATACCAAGCCTTCATTCCCACTTGAGTACAGTCCAAATACCAACCACTACATACACATAGCAAAATCGAGCAATTCATAACTCTGGGGAAGAAAAAGGAAACATTACTACAACCAAAAATGGTGATACACAACTCAAACTAAGCAAGGCAATCCCAGAGTTGTTCTTGGCCTTAACATGGCCAAAATATGAACCGAATTTCAGGGGGAATATGGTCTAAATTCGGATATATGAGTCATAAAATCATTTAATGAGAGACCACATGCTCTCAGTCATCATAAAAGAATTCAACAAAGAGACCACCCTCTCTCATCCATGGTAATTAACAACTCATGGTTTTGCTCCATGGTATGGCTTCAAGGCACATTGTACCTCTCTCATCCACGGTATTTCACAACCCATGGTATTGCAAAAGCCACATTGTAATAATGTTATAAAAAGGCTCTATGCCTTCCCAGTAGGGAATTGAAGGATTTTTGGCATCCTACATTTATCTTCTTTTATTCAATTATTGAGTTATTGGTGCTAAGTGTCTTTCTCAGTATGGTTTAAGAGGTGAGGCTCAAAGAACCCTCTTTGAGCCTCACCCCTCCATGTCACATATTTACTCTATGTTTCTCTATGTTATTCTATGCATCAAATGATAACAATTTGCATGTTTAATCCCCTCCTCTTTTGTCATCCAAGCCTTCCGGGTCTCAGCCCCCAAGGTTTGGATTAGTGGTATCATAGCAGGTACGCTCTCCATGGGAATGAGGGTTTGAGCATAGTCCAGGTTCAAAGACCTGCAGAGATTTCCAGCCTCCTTTTGGCACACTCGGAGTCCATTGCTGGGCCATACACTGTAAGCATCACAGTTGGTCCTCACGCAATACTGGATTTTTAAGTTTCAAGAGGAAGTTCCATGATCTCTACAACATCCGATTTTGCTCTACAAACCCTTGGCAATATACGAACTGAAGATCAAAACGTATATACAAATTTGAATTGATACTGGAACTTTCATAGATAGTTTCATAGGCTCTTCTATATCTCATTAGAAATATATTTCCGTCATCTAAAATGGGTATTTTTTGGTTTCTCATTTACCTTCCTGGTTTGTGAGATATGCTTGTTTAAAGCAACATATGTATGTACACAGTGCAACCTCACATACAAAAACTTCAAACAAGTACCATGGACTCTATAGAACACATCAAAGGCTCTACCATATCTCATTGGAAATATATTTCTATTAGCTAAAATGGGTATTTCTCTATTTTTCATTTGGATGTTTGGTTTGAGAGATATCATCCATTGAAGCAACATATATCTGCAAAACTAGTGCACGCACGTCCCTTGAACTTCGGAAACCATTTTCTCACTCCTTGGGCCACCATAGAAAAGTATTTTATATGGATGGAAAGGTCTCTTCAATATCTCAAATGGGTCTTCAATGGAATTCAATTTCATCACCTGCATCAAAATATATGAATGGATTTGCAGTGAGATATCAACTTCACCAAAGACCTTTTTTTTTTTTACTTTTATGAAATCCTATTGTAATCATGGTTATGGGTTAACCACACAAAACCCATGGTTATGGGTCAACCACATAAAAACCACTATTATGGTTAGGGGTCAACCACACAAAACCCATAGTTATGGTTATGGGTCAACCACACAAAACCCATGGTTAAGGGTCAACCACACAAAAACCGCAGTTAGGGGTCAACCACACAAAACCCATGGTTAAGGGTCAACCACACAAAACCCACAGTTATGGTTATGGGTCAACCACACAAAACCCACGGTTATGGGTTAACCACAAAAAACCCTTCTCTTCATTGGCAATTGACACATTGTAATCATGGGTCTCTTTTTAGTATGAAATGATGGGGACCATCATTTTCTAAGGGGGGGAAGAATGATCCGAATTTCAAGGGGAATATGGTCTAAATTCGGATATATTTGTCATAAAAGCATTTAATGAGAGACCACACGCTCTCAGTCATCATAAAATAATTCAACGGAGAGACTACCCTCTCTCATCCATGGTAATTAACAACTCATGGTTTTGTTCCAAGGTATGGCTTCAAGGCACATTGTACCTCTCTCATCCATGGTATTTCACAACCCATGGTATTGCCAAAGGCACATTGTAATAATGTTATAAAAAGAATCTATGCCTTCCCAATAGGGCATTGAAGGATTTTTGGCATCCTACATTTATCTTATTTTATTTTTTTATTGAGTTATTGGTGCTAAGTGTCTTTCTCAGTATGGTTTGAGAGGTGAGGCTCAAAGAACCCTCTTTGAGCCTCACCCCTCCATGTCACATATTTAATCTATGTTATTCTATGCATCAAATGATAACAATTTGCATGTTTACTCCCCTCCTCTCTCGCCATCCAAGCCTTCTGGGTCTCAGCCCCCAAGATCCGAATCAAAACAACTCAGCAACAACCCACACTCCTGGGGAAAAACAATAGCCATGACCTCACCACTGAAAACAATGGGAGAGACATAGCCCAATTGGGAAGGAAATCAGATTCAACAGACTCTCAGCATGGAGATGGATTTGTATACACAAAACCACAAAACCGATAAGGTAGCTACACACAGCAAAATCCCACAACGAGATTCACGCACAGGAAACTTCCATCCGTTTTTGGGAGAGAACCCAACATGGGTGTCTAGTAATGAAGAAAATGTCCCAGCCTAAAATCGTGAGGATGAGAACCCACACAGTCAATTCGTGAAGGTAAGGCATCTCTTCCCCCGTTCTCTCCGTGAAGGAAAAAATGGATAATGGGCTGTGGTCTCCTCCCGCCCACATGAGGGTGAACGAGTCTCTTGGTGGAGTGTGCATGTGGGAAAGGACTGACAGTCCTGCCACACACCACTTCCCAATAATAATTTCCCAACTAACATCAAAGGCTTTTAATTTGGTAGTTGGCTAATTGAGACAAGGAAAGGTGAGTAAGTCAAAAGGGTGGGTGACAACTAAATGGGTTTGACAACTGACACTTGGATTTTCCCCTTTGGCCCCAAGGCTTAAATAATTTCCCTCCCTATCCTTAGGAAAATCATGCCCTTTTCATTATGGTTGCATTGACGTAGCTGGTTGGGGTTCATTTTAAATTAAAATGCATGTTTACATGATGCCAGAATTAGTATGTGCCAAATAGCAAGATATAACATCGGCAACAATTTTAATCACTGAAACATAAAACAACCAAATCGATGGTGGAGTTTTTGCCTTTAGATCCATACCACGATTAATTACAATATATACATCATATACATTTTAATGCAAACGGGGTCAAAACCGGGGTGTTACATTTTCCTTGGTTGTATGGACAAGCAGTATGTAAAGGGTGACTAAGCCTTGTTGCTAGGCCCTATAGTTTTCTGATATTTACTCATAAAGGCAGGCTTAAGAGGGGGTGTTAGAATAATCAACCCATAGTTACCTACATTAGACATTAATTTAATTATTTTTGTCTTATTACCTAGTTTCCTAGATTCCATTCTATGCTAGTTGCCTTCTACATGTCCTAGAAGTCAACACATGCTAAAACTGAGTCATGGAGTGCTTGGGAAACATCCTGGAAACCCAATTTAGCATGTTTTCTTTATTCTAGATTCTCTAAAGCGCATAACTGCTTTTTCTGAAAAGCTGCCTTGTTTTATTTCTGATTTAAGGAAAAAGGAAAATCTAGACTAGGTGTAGTTACCTTGTTTTTTTCCCACATCATCCTCCCTCCTTTTCTCCAAATAAAAGTATGAATAAGTTGTATTTCCATCCCTCTTTAGCTTTCCCACTTGACTTAGCAAATTGGTGAGCATCTACCTAGATTTGGAAATTGCTTTATGCACCTATAGGGGATTTGACTAGGTTTGGTAAGTTTGCTTTGTGACTATTTTGAATGGCATCTTTATGCATTCAATTCTCTCTTGTAATTATATATTACAACAGCCTATTACTTCATAAGGTTGGATATTGTACACTTACTCAATACATATTAGTGTTATGCTCCAATTTCAGTCTCCTTTGGCGTGAATTTTGCATGTTTGATTAGAAGTTTTGTGAGTGTAATTGTTCCATCTCTTGGGTTCAATTTCCACATAGTTTACATAAAGGAAGAATTCAAATCGATTAGGGAGGAATCTAAATCTACCAACTAGATGTGACTGTACCTCACTCACTAGCTAACTCAAGATGTCTCAATCAATATCGGAGTCCAAATAGCTAACTCCAGATGTCTAAACAACTCATGCAATCAGTAATAAACAGTTAACTTAGTCTAACTGAAGTGGTAGGTGAGCAAAGGTGCCTAATCCACATGCAGCCATGCATAACTAGCGCTAACTGAACTAATTGTGATCTAACTGAATGTAACTGGAAATTAACTAAGCTTAACTAGTTCCAACTCCAACTGACTAAAGTAGGTTGGTGTCAAAGCTCCCAGTGGCTCATAAAATGTAGGGATTGGCCTAGGAGGTGCCTAATCTAATGCATGCAAGTGCATTCAGTGGTATATAGCCTCTAGCAGTGTTCCCTACACTCTAGTAACTAGTACATGTGGCCCCATTAGGCCATGTGGACCCAATGGTACTAGTGGACTTAATTAATTAATTAAAACTCCTAAGTTAGGATAAATTAATCTAATAGACAATTTGATCAAGGGAGGATTAATAATCGTAACAAGCCTAAAGTATCATAGTTAAGATATAATCCAAGTGAGGGACCCATTTCACTTGGACCACATTGCTCAACAAAACCTGGGTCATTCTTTGTCTTTTTCTATCCTTGTAAATCTTAATACACATTATCCTATATGACTTTATTACACCACTTTCATTCTTAAGTTTATCCCTATTGTTAAAAATGGTCCTCATGCTACAATTGATTTTACCCCCCTCACCAAGTTCGTTGGTCACTTCAAAAATATAAATTTTATTGAGTATTCTCCCCTGTCATCTAGGTGATCCCAATGTTCGACATTCATTGGAAGGAATTTTCTCTCCAGTTCCAAGAATCTTGACCTAAAAATATACATTGGCTCAACATGAATTTGCATGAGGTTACCTTGCCAAATCACAAGGAGGGTTTCTCCAAGTAGCCCTCTCAAGCTCTTTTTCTAATCGAATAAATTTTTAGGAGTAATAGTTGCTATGACTCTCACCCCATCAAAGAGTATCCATAGCTCACATGCATTGATTTTTTCATCCACATAGTGACTTATTCAGAATGAAATATTAATAGTTGTCAGATTCAAGTCACTCCATTTGGTCCAAGTTAGTATCGAGGTCTTAGTTTCAATTTGGTCATGGACTTGATATTCTACTTGAGAGTAGTAAGGATAAATGAATTTCAATTTTATAGTTCTTTCTAGCCTTCTATCACCCATGATATGCTTACTTAACAACCATTCATGACTCAACACCCAACAATGTCTTGTCGATGTTTAATGAGGCTCAAACTAGCCTTGTTCAACTTGATTAGGGACCTTAATAATTTTCCCTTAGGGGAGGCTTTCAAAGGTTATTTCCAAGTTTCAAAACCCTCCCATATAAAAACCTCCTACGACAAGGCTGATCAATTCATATTTTTTGAGAAGTGGGCCTAGTTTGCAAAAAAATCATTATTGGTCCCATTTGTTGGTCCCTAGGAAAGACCTACATTAATAGGTTCTTTCAAAAAAATATAAAACAATTTCTATTCATATTCAATAAAATATATTGGTTGTAACCTATAGGTCTCTAAATAATCTTTCCAATGAGCCATCATTTCCCAATTTTGAATTCGTATGCCTAATCCATGGAGGGTGTAAGTTACACACCTCTCAAATGGCTAAAATCCACTCGCGTGATTTTCTAGTGAAATATAGTCCCAAGGAATAAATCAAACCCAATAATGATGTAGGGTATTCCAACACCTTTTCAATGATATATCATATGCTAGGTTTTGATCCTTGTTTGTTGAGAGCAAGCCTTCACATTTTCATAACTCTTTTCAGGTAGCATATTGGTGTCAAAGGATATAGGATTAAAAATTGTTATGAAAAGCCTCTAAATATATATATATATATGACTTCCATGTTGTAGTTGACCCTTACAAATTTATTATGATATCTCATTGGCCCAATTCTAACATCATATGACCTAGTTTTTGCCCATACAAGTTTCTATATGGATTATAGGGTAATGGTCTAGATAACTTGCATAACAAAGTTTCATAGTTACAAAGTGACACGTGTAAGCCTCATATAATTTTAGTAGTGGAACATTATTGAAGTACTCATTGATAATTTTCCAATGGGGCTTGTTTGCCTCATATGAATATCCTATGATGACACGAAAACCTCCATAAGTTTGAGTAACTTGTGGGGGGCTCTAGTCAATTGATGTTAAGGGAAAATCTTCCTAGGCATAATTAATGAGGTCATATATGGCACAATATCAATTTGTCAATGGTGTGGTCTCAACAATATTGTTATAGCTTTCAAATTATGTGGTCCACATCTCATTCAAACTCCCTCTATGTTAAAAGTCAAAGTCAAATTCAAATGTTGACCTACACACAAATCAAGAATATCTTAAAAAATGAAGAGAGAAAATCATGGTGAGGTCACACATGCCCTCCCATGCAAAACAAGATAAAACCCCCCAAAAAAAACACAACATATAAAATACAAAACTCTCTTTTCCCTTCTCCATTCCTCCATTTGCAAGTTTGTTGGTTAGAGGGGGGCTCTAACTTTGAACCTAGGTCATTGGTTGAAGGCAAGAGGGCCAAGGGAAATCCATACATCACAGACATTTGAGAGAAAGTACTTCAAGGAAAACCCATGAATACTTCAGTTTTCTTTAATGAATAGACTCCATGAAAAGATTTAATGTGCTAGATTGGGCGAATTTATGGTCAATAATTTTTTATGGCTAAATTGTTTGCAAGCTAGGTTTGTTTCTTAGGCCATGTGGATTTCATTTTGTTGTTGTTGTGATGGTGATTTATTACTACTATAAGGTTATTAAAATAGTGCATAGGATCTAGTTATTAGATTTCTTAGTTTTGTGTGAAAAGAAGATGTGGGTTTTAAATTATGTCCTCTCTTTTTTTTATCTCCTTTGAAAGCCTACGCATGACTCTATTTGATTTTCCTTTAAGTTGAAAGAGGGAGGGAATAAACCCACGACCCCCGTTCCATTATTTTATTAAAATTCCTCAATTCTCCTTGGATATAGGGCTACCTCCACCGCTCTCTTAGGGATGACTTCCTTAGCTCTGTGGTTGAGCTCCAATAGCACCAACACAATGCAAAATTCAATATTAACCAAGTTTTTGTTTTTCAAGCAGAAAAAGCAGTTCCTTGATATTCATTAGAATCAAATGTAACAAATAAACATTGTTGAGTACATATCAAATGTGTAATCATTCAGTAAACTATCAAATAGACTTTGCCATATCTGAATTACACAAAGATAACAATTATAACGCTATAAGCCCAAAGACAACTCTATAACAAAAGAGTTGCCCCACATAATGTTGATGCTAACATATTATGTTCTTGATACATGGTTGATGCTATGAGAGATAAAAAACTGCAATAACTAAGAAATTCGAGAACACCATTATTCCAAATCCATAACCTGTAACAATGATGAGTTGTTAGTCCAATCAACAACCAATTTGAAATCCCCATATAAAAAAATAATAGAACCCCAAAAATGAAAGCAACAAACAATAACACCCATAGTTCCAATAGCTTTGCACGAGTATTCGTTCATGTTCACACCCCATCTTCATATAAACAAAAATAGTATGGTGCATGGCCGGTTGCCAAAGGTCAACACCATAAAATATTTTTAATAATAATAATCAATTTTTAAGGTCACCACCAAATGAGACAAGGGACACCCTTGTTCGTGGGACAAGGGACCCTCTTTGCGCAGTGATTTAACTGCTAAACCCCTCTAGATTTGAACCTATGACTTCTTAAGAAGAAACACATGCTCTTAACCATTAGACCCACTCATGCTATGGTAATTGTATCATTTGTTAGTAAGATACAATATTAAAAAAAAAATACAAATTTTAAAACAAAGTCCATTAGTAAGTTGGGGACCCTTTTAAAAATTAATATTTAAAAAAAATACAAATTTTAAAAGAGAGTCCATTGGTAAGCTGTAAGTTGGCGACCCTACTAAAAATTAATTTTTGGCTAAACTTTGTTATATAGTATGGACGGACGGCTCGTGTATATTGGCATATTCAAACAATTTTTTCACGAGTAAAACCTCGGTACATGGTATACGCCATGGTATCATGTGTGCCTCATAACTTTATTAAAACAAAGTCTTCTTCAATAGGGTGGCGGTCCAATCCACAACCAAAACTAAATTTCCGTTTAAGCCAAACGGTGATATAGAGATGGATTTATATACCCATGCAATTTCTTATGTTATATATAAATAAATAATAAATAAAGGTATTTCAATTTTAATATTTTTTTTCCTTTAAATTATGTGATAATTTTAAGTGCAGTTAGAGTTTTACTTAGAAATATAATAGATGTGATAATTTTATTTTTAAGTGTAGTTAGAGTTTTACTTAGAAATAGAATAAATGTGATAATTTTTAAGTGTAGTTAGAGTTTTACTTAGAAATAGAATGAATGATTGAGCGATATAATAAATCATAATTACAACAATTAAATTTAGAAATTTAACCCAACTTTTCAATCAAACTTTTGAGTAAAAATGATGTCTGTTGACTTTGAGATAAGTGTGAGAGGCTTTATTAGAGGCCTCTTGAGCCAAATTTCTCAAAAAGAAGGATAACTCAATTTAGGTCTTGCCCTCTACTTTTGATTTAGATTTTTTATTATGGCCTTTATTCTAGAATTCATATTTCAAATTCAAATTTTCATCAAAGTAGCCAATATACCAGTGTTTTCTTGAAGGTCTTTCTAAATTCTGACACTAAATCTAGCTTGTTTTGAGCCCAATTTGTGCCAAACAAAAGGCATTAAAAATTAGTGGAAATAGATTGTTGTAAGGGTATTAAATTTTAGTTTGTGGTTGTTAAATTGGGTTGGCTAGCCACCAAAGTTTCAAGCTCATTCCCATTTTTTCATGAATTGTCTTGGATCAAAACCAAACTAAGTCCATTTCTAGGGTAGCCCTATAAGCAACTAGGGGGGCTCAAAATCAATTGTAAAATTCCTCAAACAATGGTTATTTTCTCTTTCTAGCTACTAATACCAAGGCCCCTTACTCTTCAAAGAAAACCAAAACCTTCCATAGCCATGGGTCCTCATCAGTACAAGGAAAACATCTTCTAGCGGAGGTTTTTACAAACAGGTAGAGGAAATTCCTAAGTAGCATAGAAATTGGTACATTACATTCCAAGAAAAATTTCATGTCTTGAGAGATCAGGGTTTTCAAAAAGACCTCGCCTATATATATCCAGACAAAAATTTGAGAGTGCCATAAATAGCTATAGTTGTATTTATTAATAAATTGGCCTAATAATAGAACATAGTGACAATGCATAAGAAAATTGAAGAGATATAGCAAGCCAAATGGAGACCTTAAACTAATATATTTTCCTCCCCACCTTCCAATATCAGTGCTTAGGTATCTTCAAATCAAACCAGTGTTGTTTGTTGCACTATTTCCATATCCATTTTTATGGAAATGGAGGATTCCCCTACACAGAAGTGATGCCCATGAGTAAGTTCTTGAAGGAAGAATGATGCATTTCACTATCTAAGGTCAAATTTTCCAATTCCCCCTACATATCAACCTTGAACTACAGGAGAATGTGGTGTTGTTCCTCCAACTCAAATTGATAGCTAAGACATTTCAACATTTTCTCGATGCCATCTAGTTGCCTCTTGATTTGATGAAGAATCTTCCTGATACCAACATTTTCAATCATGACATGACCAACATCAAATCTAGTTTCATGATTTGCCTCCATAATTCCTCATTACAACATCAAAGGAAAAAATTGTGTGCTTGTTGTGACCAATTATGTCCTATAACCAAGCCTCAACCACCTTGAATCATTCACCTGAAAACCAATAAAAAACCACAATTATCCCATCCGCACTTTGTGATGCCCATGAGGGACATAATAGACTGTATATAATCAATTCCAAGCTAGTTTCCAAAGGTTTAAGGAACACATGGGTGTGATGGTTCACTTGTGCAGAGTAAATGGTTTGTGATATGCTTACCTTCAAGAGATTTCGGGGCCACCTTCCAACTGAACCTCATGCAAAAACCATTTTTTTCCTTTTTAAATATTCCTTTTAATAAAATCAAGAACCCCCACTACATGATACTCGGGGTGTGATTATCCATATGAGACTCATGCATAAATAACTTAAAGAATCCACCTTCTATATGGAGGCTCAACATCCTTCACCAACACACCTTTATCTAATCGAAAAACATCATTAGCAAGCTCACTGGCGAGAATATTGTTGTGTCTTCGTATACACCAGAAGTTATGCTCTGTGACTCTTTAGATATTGTGAGCAATTCTATCAAATATGTGATTTTGTATTTTGTGATTTTTATTAACACAATTGCAAAATTGCTGTATAACATGAAGAGAGACCCCAAAAATTATAATCCGAAGAGACATGATGATTTGTGTTTGAAGAAATAAAGTGTATGTTTCTGCATAATTTTTTTTCGTGGTTCCTAGGCCCCATGAGTACTAAGCCACTTCCTTTGTACAAGGGTCAACAAGGACCCCTCTTGCACCTTCCACCCCTTTCATTTCATTTCTTAGTAGCACAAACATAGCATGCTTATTCTTTGAATTTCTTTATATTCTCTTACATCACTTAGGGAATGAACTAAAGTGATGTATTGTTTGAGCCAAGAGCACATGGGGTGGAATTATATGAGGTTAAGGAGGTACTCAAAATTTCTTGAAGGAAAAAAGTCCTAGTTTAGGCATTTGGAAAATTGAGTTCTTTATTCACTTCTTTGACTTGGTGGGGAAGGATCTAGTCGAGGTCATTGGAGAATCTAGGGCGAAGGAGATTGTGACGTCCAATCTCAATGCAACTTTCATCACCTTGATTCCCAAAAAGGACAAGCCTGAAACTTATTATGACTTTCGACCTATTTCACTTTGTAATCTCATGTATAATACCATTACTAATATTCTTTCAAACAAACTAAAACTAGTGTTGGAGAAGGTATTATTGGCAGAGAAGTTTGGATTTTTATCGAGTAGGAAAATCTTGGGTGGGAATATCTCAATAATTCCTCCACATGATCAAAACAAAGCATCAACAAGATTTTTTTTTTTAAATATGGACTTAGTAAAAAGGCATATGATCTGGTTGATTGGTCTTTTATTTGCTTTATGTTGATGCGGGGGTCACAAAATAGATTATGGCGTGTATAAGTTTGACTTCTTTTGTTGTTCTTGTAAATGGATCACCTACTTATTTTCCTATAGTAGCCAGGGGATTAGACAGGGTTTCCCATTATCATCGTTGATATTCATCCTTGTCATTGAAAGATTGGGTCATCTTATTAGTTAGGCAAAGTCTGACCAGAAAATCAAAGGTATTAAATTAACCCGATCTCTTTCCATCACACATATATTGTCCATTGACGATGTGATTTTACTTGGGTTGGGTTGCGTGGAGGAATGGGAACAATATCAGAGTATTATTGAATTATTTTTCAAGGAAAATAGGATGTTGGTCAGTAAGGATAAATTTGTATTTCTACATAATAGCCATGTGGCGGAGATTTGTCAGCAAATCAGGAACTTGTTGCCTTTTTATGTTGTGGGGTTGGATCAAGGTTTCAAATACTTGGGATACCACCTAAATCCAAATTGATATATAAAGGAGTATTGTAACCGGTTACTCCAAAATGTGGATAGAAGGATTAAGCATTGGTATTTTCAATAGCTGACTATTGGGGGTAGGTTGGTACTGGTAAATTTTATTTTACAGAGTCTGACGGATTACTATTTATCCCTTTTTTCAATACCTGCTTTTGTCATTAATAACATTCAGAAATTGATTCATCATTTCTTGTGGTTTGGAGGATTGGCCAAATCTAAGATGCATTTGGAGTCTTGGGTGAGTATTGCACTTCTTAAGGAATGTGTCGTTGGGGTAAAAAGAGGATTAATTGGTTCAGTCAATCTTTATGGGTAAAAAATGTGTGGAGATGTCTCTTTGAGGATGGAATCTAGAGTAGGACTATGAGGGAGAAATATTTAAAAGGTTGTTTGATACTATAGTGGATTAGGAAGCCTAATCTCTCGAGCGTTACCTCGTCTATTGTGTGGTGTGGCCTTACAAAAATATTTCACATATTGGGAAATGGTTTTACCTGGTTTGTGGGTAATGGTATTTGGATATTTATTGGTATTGATCCTATGGTGGGACTTACTAGTCCATATTGGATCTCGATGAACCTTATTCCACTACTTCGTTCCATGAATATTTATGTTTAGCTCAGCTCAAAAGACCAGCTGTTGTTGTTTCTGATACTGATTATTGGCTCAGTGCATGTGATTTCAGACTCCCTATTGAGTTCCATGCTAAATGTAACTTTTTCATCCTTTCATTGAAGCAAGTTGGAGTTCATCTCTCGGAGAAGGAGGATGCCATTACATGGGTTAAGCAGGAAGCGTTTGATAATATCGGTTAAAAATGCTTATGGTGCCATGGTATCTAGTGTTGGTGTTAGGATTGATGACTGTTGTTTGGTGAAACTATGGTGTAGGAATATTTCTCTCAAAATAAAAGTTTTTATCTAGATTTTCTTTCATGACAGGATCCTTACTTGGGACTCACTTCAGAGAAGTGGTTTTATTTTTCTAGGGTTTTTTGTATTATGCTCTTCTGCAGAGGAAAATGTATCCCATATGTTCTATCAATGTTCTTTTTTCCAACAGATCCGGTTGGATATATCTACAATGCACTCACTTAGTCTGATTTGGCATGGTTCAAATTTCAAGGATAGTCTACATTTTTTGTTGCACTCTAAGGAAAATCATAAGAATTTACCTTTATTTATCATGTGTGGGATTTGGTTATCACAAAACCACGTTGTCTTCAATGGAGAGCCCAAACCATCTGTGCCTTTTATTTGCACAAAATATCTCGAGATGTACTCTAGCCACACTTCACATAGGGTTGTTGAGCGTACTAAGATTATTTTCCCACTGATTTTTCCTTTTGAAAGAACAGTGAGGTATTTTGACGATGCTGCTTCAAATGGATTGTGTGGGGCTGATATGGTGTTGTTTATTAAGAGAGACCATTTCATCATAATTAGGCTTGCAGTGGGCATGGGAAGTAAAATTAGAGAAAAATTCTTGGCTACTTGGGGACTCCTGTAGTTTATGTGTAGAAGAGGGATCCATAGTACCCTAATCTTGGGTGATTCTAAACTGGTGATTGATTGAGCAAATGGAATTGTGATGATGCAATATGGATCCTTGAAGCAATGGTTGGTTAATATCAAATCTCTTATTGAATCTTTCTCAAAGATTTATTTTAGGCATGTGTACAAAGAGCTCAACACTGTTGCATACAACTTACAAGGTGGTTGTGGGTCCTATGGGTGGGATTCTTCACTTTGAGGAGTTCATTTTCTCAAATCTGGTTGAGGATGGCATTGTTTTTTTTTCTAGTAGGATAGGAGTACATTATGCTTTTACATGTTATCTGACTTCCTTTAGGATGGATGCAGGAATATCTTGATCTACATGTGTAGTTTTTTGGTCATTTGATAATATGGATTCTGTTAAGGATTAGGTGTCGATGAGGATGATAGTATGATGGTCAATTTTATGAATTTTGGGGAATGTAGTTTTTGTATATAATGGAACATTGTAACTTTGATTTCACTTTGAAATAACAAGTTACAATTTTTTCACTTTGAAAAAAAAATATCATTTTCCTTGCATTGAAAAATAAATAGTGTAATTAAACTATTTTCTACATATCCCATTAAACTAAGATTTTAAATAAATTAGTATATAAGAACACATATTGTTTCTAATAAACATAAAGTGTTACCTCTTTAAAACAATTCTTTTCCATTTTATTATTATTTTTATTGTTATTATGAATTTATTCTTCAATTAATTAAATCACTTATAATTTTATAAAACATATAAACTCAACATTCAACATGTTAGTTATTTTTCATTTTATTTTTCTTATGATAAGTGTTATGAATTTATTCTTCAATTAATTAAATCACTTATAAATTTATAAAACATATAAACTCAACCTTCAACATGTTATGAATATTCAATGACTTGCTTCAAATGTTTGAAAATAATATTATTATTAGTCCCTGCCCTCGGGCTAGCAGGGACTCTATGAATCGACTTGCCACGCTTCTATTAAACAACATGAGAACCAATACAATCCACATGAGAATCAATACAATGTTTGATTATTTATCATAAGTTTTATTTGCAAAAGATAACCAAAACTTTTTCTCCACCAATCACTAGATTCATCCTCTTATTTGGCCTCATATTGAGGCAGAGTGTACATTGTCCCTAAAATTCTTAGGTTAAAAATATGATTGTTCAATAATTTTCATAAAATGAAGTAATGCTAGAAATCGATTTAGCATTACCTCTGACATTAAATGTTAAGATAGAAGTACTCTCCTCCACTTTGGATTGCAATGATGTCACAAACATGGTTGTTGCATGTTGGCCATGTGTGCACATGGTAGCTACATTGCCAAAGCAACAAGCTACACATGCATCGCCCCATCCTATTTACCCATGCTCAAAGGCCAAGCAAAGGCCACTTACCTTGCTTTCAGATATGATTCCAAATGCAATTGGTGAACAAGAGGGTGTAAGAACTGGCTTGGATGCATACAAGAGCTTCTATGGATGGATGCATAGAAGAGCTCCTCTTGAAAATATCTCAAAGAACATAAAGGGATGCACTACATGGAAAACATACCTCTATCTTCCAACATTCTTGGCATAACATGCATCACCATTTCTTGTGTACATGTGAATAAATCCATGTATGGCTGAGTAACTTGTATTCAAATCTACTACCGATTTCATTGGAGTAGACTGATTTGATTCATTAATGGAGTTGGAGCTTATATCAGAAAGCAACGTGTTCTCACCCATATTTTCCTACAGGTCTTTGCTCTTATCTCAAAGCACTGTATAAAGACCCCACCACAACCAAAAATCCTCCAAGGAAATTGCAAAGCAATGGTATAAACATTTATGGGAAATATGAAGGATTTATGATGCACGATGGACATATCAATTACTAGGATTCCAGGAAAATATAGGGCTATTTTCTCAAAACTTTATGTGTTCCTTGGCGCAAAGATTTAATGTATTAGAAAATCACTACATGGATTATGACTAAGAATTTTGTTTATTTGCATTCAAAAATTCCAAGATAAGAAAATGGAGTATGATTAAGAATTTTGTTTATTTGCATCCAGAAATTCCAAGATAAGAAAGAGATTTCTTTTATGAACCAATTTCTTTTTTTCTTTGCTTTTGAACTTGAAACCTAGATTACATGAAACTCTTTCTTAGAAAATACATGTAAAATCCCAGAAAATTATTTGAGAAATCACAAAAAATATTAAACCCTGGTCATTAAAACATGTTAGCAATTGTTGGGGAATCCAGTCTGCACATCAGACTCAGATTTCAACAACACGAGGAATGAAGGTATAACTGGGGCTACATTGGAAGAGAAAAAATCGACTAGCAAGGGATAGAAGAATTTGACCAATAGCTACTTCAGCTACGTCGAATGACTTTCCTCTTTCTTCACCTAGCCTTATGACTTGTCATCAAACCAACACTTCCTAGCTTATCGAACCAGGAACCCTCCTATAATAACTAAGGACAACATTTTCAAGAACAACCTTAAGAAATGAGCCCTCTCTAGATTTCTTGTGTGGTAGGGGGATAAAGTTCCATAAGATGAGAATGCAGGCCAGACAGAGCTTAAAGGTGGCAAACATTGATAATGTAATGGGTCCAAACCATGCGCATCTGTTGCTCGACCTAGCTCCTATACCTTGGCATAGATAGAGCCAAAGCTAGAGAAGAAATTCTCATGCCTTAATTGTCAATGCAATCTTATAAAACAAACTAATTGGCCTTAATATTCAATGCAATATTATAAAACAATTTCTGGGAAATTTAATCCTTGGAATTCTTAGTTTAGTCATTAATTTCTCGTCCACCAATGTAATTTATACAATGCATTTAATGATCTCAAAACAAAAATAAATTGACTGTGGATTTATTGTAGATTTGAATTGCTATATGTTTAGTTTCAATTTTAGATTTTTATTGTGCAACCTGTTATACCAAACTAGGCCTACCTAGGTAGTCTGCAGTCTATAGTGAAAGAACTTGACCAGGATGAGCCCTAATTCCTTGCTAGCTAGCTTCGCAATTGGGATAGGTAGGATGATCGGTTGTATCGCCCCCTAGGGCGGTTACATAATCTACTTCGTAGTGTAGCTCTCAGGTAGCTATATGGAAGAAAGCTCCTTTGATTCAAATACTCCAAAACTGCAAAGGGCCATGGAGCTAAAAACCACTTGCTTCAGATTCCATGAGGTATGGAGCAATGGCCTCCACTGATGGGCTAACAACCTCTAACATTTCTCCTTAATGAAAACGTAAATATAGGATAGATGTCCTCCAAAAACGACCACGGGGATTCCAACTTTTGCACATGGCTTAAACGTGTCCTTAAGGGATTTTTATGTGTCACGATATATCGTAATGATCATGTATATCACTTTGTTTAGTTAAATACCTCAGCATCTATTTTATACTTTCCCTCCTATCATCGTTTTCTTTAAAACTTTGTTTTCATGTAGATTGATTTACTAATTATTATATCATATACAGGTAGATTTAGACCAGAGGGGTATTGATATATTGGGCCCTTAGAGGAAACAAATGGATTGGATAAACAAACAAAGCCACACGTAGATATATTATTACAATGGAGAGATCGCCAAATAAAGATGACCAATCTTGAGAGAGTATTCTTGAGGTAGGTGCACACCAATGAAACAATCTGACAAATAAAAGTGCTAACCAAATATAGCTTCTTGTTTATCACAATACTCACTTAATATGTACGTTGTTATCGCAATACTCACTTAATATGTGTGCGGCTTGCATTTTTTTTTTCATGTAACAACTTGAGAATATAAGGGTTATTCTCTTGATTTCCTTCAGTATCAATGTTATGTCCTTCACCTCCATAATGTATGATCAATATCAGTCCAGGGTTCATAGATCTTGTTCAAGTTCCTTCATCATTGTATGTCCATCATTGGTCTTGAGTTCATTTACTATCAATGTTTGTGCACTTTATTTTCGGTATTGCAGAGCTCCATAATATTTTTTTGCACTCTATAATTTTCTAGGGACAACAAATTGATCAATAACATCTATTCTCAATGTTGTTTACAAGCTCTGGTCTAGGGATATATCACAGGGATAAAGTTATCATAGTGACAATGTTAATCTACCACTCCAGATTTTGATTCTTTGCATCTTGTTTGCGCCTTTGCTCTTTTTTTTGCTCCATCATGAGTTTAAACTGGTGTATGCTCAAGATGTCTCTTATGCCTGGCAAATCTCATAAGTAGGCGTAATGAATTTTAGTCTTCTATTCTTTAAATTCGACCTGCCTGTGTATGTGCCTTCTTTTGTAAGCATGTAACCCCATATCCATATAACCACCTACACCCAGTACCATTCAATCGTTCAAGACTGCGCTGCTAGGTTCACTCGTTGCTTATTTACACAAGGAACTTATATATTGAATTCTACCTGCATAAGTAACTAAGAGCATATGTCTCCAAACCTATTGATTGGTCTGCCCCGACCACAACTCTCTAACTTATCTCTTATGTATACTTGGAATGAATAGCCTTAGTACATAGTTTCTAATTTAGAAATAGTCTGATAACTTAATACATGAAGCTATTTAAACATATACATAAGACAGGGACTAGCTGCCTTTAGCAACCTCCCTAGTTAATATTAAATCGCTTGCTTTGAATGTTTAAATAGTTGTATCTATAAATACATTACAAAGAAATATAAATGCCTAACCAATCACCACCATCACCACCATTCTCCAAAGAAATATAAATTCCTAATCTTAACCAATAACCACCATTCTCCAAAAAAATATAAATTCCTAACCAATCACCAACATTCTCCATATTTCAAGTTTACTTCTCTATATTTCAAGTTTACTGAAATGACAAAGATATTTAAAAAGTAATAAATTATTTTTTAAATACAATATACATGGTATTGTTAAATTTCCCATAAAATAATATAAAAATACCTTAGATTCATAATTTTATTATATTATTATTAAAAATTCATAATTTTATTATTATATTATTATTAAAAATTGAACTAGAAATACAAACATGCAAAGATAATTCCGCATGTCAAATACCACTTCAAAATGACGTGTAGTTTTCTTTTATTAACATAGTTTCCATATTCCCATGCTAACCACAACACTACTCACATGAAGCAAATAGTAATCCTTAACATGGTAAAGTTTCAAGTTAGGGTTGAAACACAATCCAACCTATAAGCTAGTTTTGAAACCAATTATGAGTCCAAATTGCCTACTTAAATCATTTGTTACCCATCATAAAATTATTACTAAACCTTTGACATTCGTTGACTTTTGTTTTACATAAGGAAGGTAATGAGTTGATGCATTGAGGAAATCATTCCACCAATAGTTGTCTCAATTCCACCTTGCATTATTAACGCCATAGATTACAAAGCAACAATGCTTTTGGTTATCACAAAGACATTCATTGACTTTTGTTTTGCATAAGGATGGTAATGGGTTAATTATGTAGTGAAGGAACCATTTCCCCAATAGTTGTCTCAATTCCACCTGGCATTATTTCATTATAAGCTCCATAGATTAGAAAGCAACAATGCTTTGGGTTAGCACAAAGAATAAGAGAAAATTGTCATCATAATAATATTATACATTGAGTTAAGTGCATTCCAATTAAATATATTATCATTGTATGGTTTTAAGTGCATTCCCTTTAAATGCATTACTTGTATTATTAGTCCTTCCTTGTAGCAGGGACTCTTGAAATCACCTAGTAAAAAAGTGTTAATACACTCATGCTTTTTAAAGAAACTTACCCAAAGTTTTTTCAATGCGTTTGTGTTCTGACCCATGTTCACTTTGGATGCTTTATTTGGCCACTTTTCGAGGTGAATATGAAATGGAGTTTGACCCAAATTTTTAATATAAGCAGGCAAGGTTATCAGGTTCGAGTTGTCCTGGTACCTACTCCACCTACATGTTGCATGAGTAAAGGGAATGATTGTTGTTTCAGATGGAGGACATGCAATGTGGGTGAGTTCCTTCTAATATTTATCGAGGGTATCCTTGTTTGTACTTCCCTTCCCTACTTCCAATATTTGCTTCAATCACTGTTTCATGTTGCAAAAGATCCATGGTGATGGCAGTGATAGATTTCATAGCTAGGTGGTGGTGGAAATCGATTTCTATCTAGTCAAGCACCGCTTCAGTCACCGTTTCATGCAATAATATAATCATGATGATGGTGATGATGGATTTTGTATGTAGGTGGTGATGGCAGTTCATTTAACCATGTGGTGGTGGCTAAGTTGGGAATATAGAATTTTACGACCTCAATATGCACCACTCTAACGCATTATTTTCTCTTCTCAAGATACCTAGTGAATGATTTCCCTTTATGGAGAATCTATTTGGAAATACATACATTAATGTCTACACTGAAATTGCATGAAAAAGAGATGCAAACTAGATAGAATGTTGAAAAGTAGAGATGCAACATTGGCGTAGTATGAATTTGGAAATACATATGACAATGTTATTTCCACCACTAGGTGTTAGCATTTAGACTAAAATGGAAAAAAGAAATATGCCACATTGATGGAGCATCTATTTGGAACTATGTAGGATGATGCTTAAACCACATAGGTTCCAAGATGATCAAAACAAGAGAAATCGTAGAAAGGGTTCTAAAATAAAAATAGATTCAAAGTAGAGGCATACTTGAATCCAAGCATAGGTTTCCATGTGTTGGTATCGTTCATATTTAAAGGACAAAAAGTTGGTAAGTTCATGAATGATTGTCATCCCCAAATGGAACCATCCGACCAATGATTATCAAAGCACATCTATAGCAGGGATTAGGTGCCAACAAATGTACTCAACACCAGTACATGGAGAGAATTCAACAAAGGTGATGCCATAAGATGGAGTGAATTCCTTTGTCAATGTTTGTGTAGTGTAAAATTCTAGGCTCACTGTGTTTTAATCCCTTTTCTAGGTATTCCTTCTTTAAGTGTAAACACATATAAATATCTTAATTGATGTAATATCCCTTGTGCAATTATAGGCAATTGTTTTGTATTTTGGGTGTGAGGTTTCATCAAACAATTTGCATATTGCTCCCTTTGTACTTTCTTCAAACACTTGCATGTATTTTCAAATCACATCAAGTAATCAAGCACACATAAAATGAGAGAGACAATCTAGAAATTTTATTATGGATGGAATAACACAAGATTCTAAAGGATAATATAGTTCCTACCATGCAAATATCAAAACTACACAAAATTCCAAATACCGGGAATATGCCATGGATCCTCTACTAATTGATGTCTTCATCCAAATACCCTCATTCCATCCGAAATTATCACAAATGTTGCTTCCCATATTAAGGGAGGTCACGACTCATGTGTTGATTTTGGCACCCTCTATTGATTTCAGCACCCTCTGTTGATTTCAGAACCCTCTAGTGATTTCAACACCCTTTGCTTAATTCAAGACCCTCTATTGATTTCATCACCCTATGCTAATTTCGACACCCTCTGTTGATTTAGACACCCTTAAGAAAAATATCCCATAATTCGTTGCATTGCAAAATGGAAGATAAATTCCCAAATGAATCCGTTGCAGCTACAACATTTTCCTAAATTTTTTGAAAAATTTTGGACCCTCCTTTTGATTTTATCTGGCTCAGGTTTGTTTGATTTCTTTAAAGCTGTCCTGGAAGTCCAGTTTTTCCACTTAAAATTGATCTTTGGGAGGTTGGAGGATTAGTTGATTGTTTGTTTCCGCTTTTTCGGAGGTTAAATGAACTAGTATTACCATTGCCCAGCCGAAGAGTCTTTCGTTTTTGTTTGAGCACTTAACGTTTTTTTTATTTTTCGATGATTTCATTTTATCGTTGTCAGAGGTCAATTGACAAAGGAGTTGGGGCATTAGTCCTCTATGCCACCGACATTTCAGAAGGGAAACGATGAACATCCCGATGGAAATTTATGTTTCTCGCCAAAACGTGGCCTTTATCTCCTTTGGTTTTATTGTTTAAATCCTTTTTGACTGAAAAATGACTTGTTTTTTTTATCGCTATCGGAACGAGTTTCGGGATTGGATCGGAGGGCTTGTCCTTTATATCACCGACATTGCGAAATGTATTGTGGTTTGAAGTTTTGATACATTAGTGGTTAGTCTTTTTGATCGTCGATGCATAACAATCACCAACACTACGACAGCGTTTAGTGCTCGGAATCATCGACACCGCGGCAGCACTTAGGCTTGCATCATTGACACTACGAAAAAATTGAGGTTTGAGTCGCTGACCCGTAGCATGTAGAGCTTCCGACCACCGACGGGTTTTATGATTTGTGGGACCCGCAGTTGGTTTGTTACCCAACATTGAGGCTGCCTATTGAACTATCCACCCGACATTTAGAGCTTCCGACCGCCGATAGGGTTTTCCCGCCGTTTCTTTTACTGAGGGTTATATATAGAGGTGGAGCATTTTTTATTATTATCCTTGTTGAAAATCGTGTCGGCTCCAGTCCTTGTCAATTGAGTTGTTTATCGTGCCCAGCTGTCCGAATTTCACTCGTTGGCATGCTATTGTGGGGGTTTTTGGGTCATCACGCCAACTGCACAACGTTTTACCAGGTAGGCAAACCACGGTTTCCTCTTTTTATTTTTATTTTTATTGGTCGTTTTGAGAACCATGGTTCCCTGGTTAGGTTTTCCCATAGTTGTGTCATTATTCATTTAGAAAGAATATTTATCCTCGCGGTATGCTTATTGTTGTAAGGCATAATAGCTAGTTTGACAGTTTTCTTTGGTGGTGGGGATTTTTTTGAGCCTGCATTTTTGAGCCGTTATGATTGTTTTATTCCAGTCCAAAATATTAAGGGGTTGGTGCAGACAAGCGTTACGATGTCTGCACCACCCATTCTTTGGTTATTCATGGCCGTCTAGGGAGTCTTTTAAACTATTTGCAAGCATTTACCCTATTTTATGGGACGATGGGGGGGTTTTCAATATTTTGGTCAAGTTAAGATGTTTTGCATTGAAGAACATAGTTTAGGGTTTCGTGTTTGAGGATTAGCCGTAATGATAGTGTGGTTCATGATTTTACCAGAGGAGTTAGATTATTTCGAATGCAGCTCGGATTAAATAAAGAGTTTTTCTATCAGGGTTGTGTTCTTAGTTATAGACGGTGGACTTAGAGGATTTTAAGACACAACTTGCAGAAGTTTCTTTTGCCTTGTCATTTTTCTTTTCATGCATTAATACTCTGTATAGTTTATTTTTTAGAATGCATATGGAAGAGGTAAATAGGTTGATACAACTTTTCTTCATTACTAAAACATTTGCTAAAAGCTTAAATGGTCTAAGAACATATGGTGTTTATGACAAGGTGACTGTTGCAAAGAAAATATGTCCAAAAGACAAAAGAAGAAGGCTCTTGTTGCCGAAGGAGAACCAGAGGTTGAAATCATCACCAAGGTTGAATACATATATGAAGATACCAAAGCTACCACCGAGGTCGAGCCAGATTATAAATGGGGTGAGATATACAGGATGATTGCAAATCAGAATGTGCCTGATGTAGGATTCAAAGAGCTGACTATATATGCAAACATCGAGAAATCGGCTCTTATGAAAGTAGCCACAAGACCGGAGTTGTTCCCATGCTCAGAGGTGATCGGTTGGATTCTCCTAGGGCAGATGTAACTACGATGATCCTTGAAAATACTACTAAACAGGGATACGCTGCATACAGCCCTACTTATGTCTCAATGGCATATCATCTACCTCTTGCTCAGATTTACCTAACAGAAAGCTGGTTGAAAGAGACAGCTATGGACCTGGTAGAAACAGTAAAAAGAATGATGATACCAGGGAAGAACTTTCGAACCAGGCCATCAGGATAATATGATACATCCACTCTCTGGACTCCTTATAGATTTATTGCACTAATGCTAAATAGGATTTTTGGGAGAGCTCACGGAAAAAGCTTCAAATTGGGATGGATACCAATTATTTTCTATGTGGCCACTCAAGGAACCATATTCAATTGGGCAAACATAGTGTCCAATAGCCTCTCAGCATGCATATCTTTAGCTTTGGGAGGGGTATCACAGAAGAAGTCAGAGTTCTACATGAACTCTATCTTAGTTGACTGTATACTGTGCACCCATTCTTTTCCAGCCTTGAGGTGTGATTGGGATAGGGATAGGAACCCTGTATACACTGCGTATAAATTATTGTGGGCACACAAATACTATAGCTACTACAGAGAAATATGTGAACACTTCATCATGCCTTTGTACACTCTAATTTTCCTGACCAAGTGCAACTGCATGTCTGAAGAAGCGTTCAAGGTCATTGAGGAATATGGAGACTATTATTTAACTGAGGAAGGGATGTATATCAGAATGTATGGGGGTTCCAAGGCACCTTCTCTACTCCCTAAATATGTCACTGATTATGTGTTGCATAAAGAGGCAGTTAGGCAGGTATATCTTGATGGTGTGGGGAGTTTCTTGTTCGAGCATAAAAAGGCAGCATATCCTGCCATACCTTTCTGGCTAGGGAATTATAAGTTTTCAAAGGTAAAACAAATTGCAGAATTCGTGCAGGAGCTGGAGCACTTCCTTTTTGGTGAGATGAACTTTCATAGGAATGACTCCCGGAATAAGGTAGCAGAACACTGCAAAGAGGCAAACATTCATTTTGAGTATACCAACTTCTGGACAAGGACGAGGAAACATTCAGGAGTGCAAAGAATATGAATGCCTTAAAGAAGAGATTTAAACAGAAAATCACTACTGTGGGCGGAAAAGGAAAAAATTCACAGAAGACTAAGACAGTTGAAAAAGAAGAGGCCAAAAAGAGGGAAGAAGATGCTAGAAGGCTAGCACAAGAGGCAGATAATTGGCTGAAGAATGAAGAAGAAGAAATAAAGAGAGCTGCAGAGGAAGCAATGAAGAAGGAAGAGGAGGAGAAAAAGAGGAATGAAGAAGCCGAGATAAAGAAAAGACAAGAAGAAAGTGAAGGTCTGAGATTAACAAGATCTCAAAAAGACCAACAAACTACTGAATAGATGGATACACAGGGGGAACATGATCATACAGATCAAGGGCATGGACAAGATAATCCTAATCCTTGGGATCCTGCTGCAACTTATGGTAGCACTCAAGGGAAAGCTATGTTTCTTGGAATGAATTTGATCCCTTTCATGCAGAAAGAAGGGGAGGAGGTACCTGACTTCAGTACTATTTTCTATGACAAGGAGAAGAAAAGGATTGTTAAAAGAACCGAGAAAAGGGTTAAAACTGGAGGACAATCCAGAAAGATGATAATAGATAAGACTTTGGTGTATGGGACAAATTCAGATCCAATATTGACAGCAAGAGATGGGGTGGCGTTAACCCAAGCTACTGAAGATAATGTAGACAGGCTTATGAAGGATCTCGAACAATCAAGAAAGAATGTAGCTCAATTAAAATAAACACTGAAGAAAGAGAGGGACGAAGGTCATAAGTTGAAGAGGAAATATGAGGACATGCAGAATGAAGTGAGGACCTCAAAGACAGAACTCCAAACTCTGCAGCCAAATAAGATGGCTTTAGAAGTTTCTGTAGAGAAAATGGAAAAGGATGCTCAGAATAGCTTAGTCGAATTACAGAGGCTACATCTAAAGCATCAAGTGTTGAAGACTGAGAAAGATGACCTACAGGTGTCCTATGAAACTCTGAGTGTAGAAAAGGACCAGCTCCAAAGTAGAATTGCTGAGTTAGAAGCAGAGAAGGCCACCATAGAAGAAAGAGAAAAACAATATCAAATATAGGTGGCAGCCTTGGAAGAACATAATGCTTCATTGACAACATCACTGAAGGATGCTATAGAACAGAAGAAAAACTTCCAACCTTTAAAAGAACATGTTCTCACTCAGAGAAGGAAAATCCACCATTTGCAAATGTGTGTTGAGGAAGAAAGATGTAAGATTTTGCAAATAGATAGCAAATTAGAAGAGATTTTGGATACTACGTCTTATTTTTTGGACAGATCTCAAGAGATTCTGGAGATTCTGACGGGAAGAATAGTGTGGATAGAAACAAACAAGGAACCTTTTGCGGAGCTACCAGTTAAAGATCGACAGAGTTTAAAGCAGGATTATGATTTATTGGAGTTTTCAATCAATATTGCGGAAGAATTCAAGAAAACTATAAAGAAAACAAGAGGAGCATGTGCTGAATACTGCAGAAGGGTGTTTGATACATATAATAGATGCCAGATTTCAGCAGAGAGGAGATTGGACACAATTCCAGAGCATAAAGTGTTTATAGAGCATCTACAGAATAGATGTCAGGAAGACGAGCAAGAGATTCAACAAGTTAAGGATCTAGATGAACAGATCTTAAAGAATGTAGTCGCACATGCGGCTGTAAGTATACACCTCCTGGAGGATCAAATGCGCCTTAGTCCGACGAGAATAGAAGTAATTAAGAATCAGGTTGCTAAGTATGAGATAAATATCCGTTTTCTTGAACCCTCTGATTTTGAAGGCATAGCAGTAGAGGCCCAGGCATGGAAAAAGTTCATAAATGACCAAGCAGGCCCCTATTCATAAAGTGTTCTATAAAATTTTGATTTAAAATGTAATATATTGTATAAATTATGAGCACTTACTACAAGACAAAATTTTGGGATTGAGAGGTTGGGGAAGCCCAAAATTCATTGGGGGGCAGCCCAAAGGTTTTTCTTTTTTGTATAAATATACAAGAGTTTAGATGTAGAAGGGACTTTCTTTCCTAAGAAATTTTTAAGAGATATTGTAAGAAGAACTACTTCCTTTTGCAATACAAAATTACAAGTTTCTACTGGAGAAAGTTTGGTGGAATGTTTCAAATACTTTGGTATGGATCAGTTGAATGTGAACTATTTTGTTTTCAGATTATGTCCATTAACTGGGAGATCGTTCTAACTCATTGATTATCTGTTCATGTTATGAATGTCTTATAGTTTATTCTTTGAAATGTCCACTGTGAGTAATGAAGTTCGTCATAAACAATAAGCTACCTTATTGTTCATATTTCTATTAATGTTCATGTGTTCTAAAATAAATAATAGCTATCTATAATTTCTCTTAATACATGCACATAAATATATTACTCTTTGATAACTGATAATTTTTGCTCCCTAGGGATAGGTTAGTTAGTTGTAGTTATTTTTTGGTTATTTGTGATTTAGATGCGAAAGAGGTAAGACGAGAGGTAAGAACCTGCGCATCACATTGTGACACTCCTCGCTATCTTTATCAATTTAAATATTTAGATAGACACTTGCACATCATAACTTAAACACAAAAAACTAAAAAATACACGGTGGGCTGGGCCGTAACGGTAAAACATTTTACTTGACCTACGATACCCGGACCGTAAACCGGACGGATTCCCCATACCAAACAGTAACGGCCTAGTTGGGAACGTTTATTGGGGAGAATCCCTAACTGTTGTTACCTGCAATTTTCCAGGCCTCAACAGAATCTCAAATAGAAATCCTCAATAGATTTCCCAACGATTTAGATAGCGTGGACCTTGCACCACCAAAACCAAACAAGAAACGGAAGGGTTTTTCCAAACCCTAACAAAAACCCTAGTGTAACGAGCTAATCCACATGAGACCAAATCCAAAATACATCATATGTCAAATGAGGCATTGCCCCTCCTCTTATTTTCTAGTGGATCCCCATACCATGGAACACCTAATATTATCAAAATTCTATTATTCACTTCTTAGAAATAAAACATAATTTCTAAGTTGAGTGACTATAATAGTAACCCCTTTGTCTTCAATGGCTCTAGCTTATGGGGTTATATAGGCCACTTATTCATCCTGTCATCCATATCAATGGAAGAGGATATCATATTCCTCCCTTCCTAAATTTTGTTTGTTCTCAAGCAATGCTATTGCATCCTAATGCTCCATTGGCTCAACCAAACCGAAATTGGAAATGATACCATAATCCCAAATCAACTAGAAAGACATGAAACATTCTCCACTCAATGTGTGATCCAAGAAAGTACTATCATAAGAATAATCTTGAATATTATCAATAGGTAGAGCAATATAATACTGCAACAACTTGATCAACCCCTCAAATAATATCTCTACTAGGAAACCAACCTCACAAGAGAAAAAACTGACTCTCACCTTGGTATTAGCTATTGTACTATCCAAGGATAAAATCTTAGGGTCCCATGTTAATCTCAAAAAAGGGCCACCATGCTTACCTTGTTCCACTTGTATCATAACCAACTAACTGTCATGCCATGTCAGCATCCTCCTCTCATGGAAATCCAAGTTGAAATACCTGGAAGAGTTGAACCTACCACTACGAATAGTGTCATGCATAGGGATCCAGGTGAAGTCTACAAATCCACTGCCATACTCGATCTCAAATATCAGCAAAGCAAGTATGTACTGATCACCGGAAATGAATCTAGGTTTCTCATGAATGCTAAACATCTCCTAAAAAGATATATTTATCACCCATGTTATCCTATACTACAAAGAAATCAGTGAGAAGTGCATGAATCCTAATAACTAGTCAATCTCTATGCTCTGCACCCTTAGTAAATGTGTGATGCAATCTAACAACATGCTTTCCTACTCCTACCCAAAAATAATCAAGGATGACATCAACCCTTCTAGATTAGTGTGCCTTGACCTGCCCCACTGACAAGTATTACACTCCCCCATATGTCCCAACACAATGTCTACAAAGTTCCTCCATGTGAACCTATCTTAAATTTCCTGTAAGTGGTAAAGTCACTAGGGTCCCACACTAGGCTATAAGATCTGAAACCCCCTTTACCCATAGCGCTGGTCTGCAAGGTGCTAACACAATATTCCATCTTACTACCCTTGATAATCCCAACAATCATAAGCTTTACAAACTCCTCAAAAAACCACTCCTCCATGCATCCAAGCCTAAGCATCCTAAGAAAAATATATGGAAAACAAAGATCATTTGTCTCATCTGTATTAGATCACATTTCAGAATCTATCTTGAATACAAGGAAATAAATCTTTCCCTTCCATAAAGAATTCTCAACCTCTCCTCCGCTGACATCCCAAAAATATAGCACACTGATCACTGCCACAACTCTAACAATCACCTCAACAATCTGAAGCAACCCATTACTCGAATGAATGCCCAAATCCCACTACCAAATAGGAATTCCACCAAATCAAATTCCTATTGACTGTTGTTGGACCATGTTTATAATCACCATATCCCTAATGAACCAAACCCCTAAAACGTAATCCTCTCATGGAAGAAACAACTATGATCCTACTAATTTTCTAAGCTCCAACCAAACTACATTGAGAAGTTTTCTATCCCAATCACTATCAATGTGATCATGGGATCTAAGCACCTCCTTGGAGAATAGATCTACCACCTACAGTACCTCATACTCATGTAAGTACCTTTAATTCCCTGCCAAATGTGAATCAATCCTAACCCTCATGGTCCTCTCCCTTAGTGTGAACTCAGGGACTAAACATGTGTGATATTTGTAGCATATAATGCCATCCCCTACTCTCTTAGCTGCAATATTTATGAACCAATATATTAGAGTATGTATCTCCCCCTTGTTCATTCTATGCACTGATCACATGGTAAAAATGAAATACCTCTATCATTGCCACCGTGCCCCCTGTCTCATCCAATTGGCTCCAATGGTCCTCTCGTGTCATGTTGTATGACATGAGGACGTCAAATAAATGTCTGCATGCCTGGAAAGTGGCTAGTGCATTGGTCAATCCTAAGTTTATGACCACAAAGTCATAATGAAATCGGGAAGCAAACCTGTGAGCATCTTGCTCCTTGTCCCTCCTCTGGTGATATCTTAGATGAAGATTGATCATCAATGGACATGTTGCATCCTTAGACTCACCCATCCACTCATCGATCCTAGGTAACCTCACATCAATGGTATGCTCAAGGACTCTGTCAAGAGGTATGACTAGAGGAAACACTCCAAATCTCCACTGTAAACCATTGTGTGTCTGTGCAACTCATTGTATATTGTTGCATACAACTATAACCTCCTATGCCATCCAATATCATGTATGCGCTACTACATCCAACACTCTATTGATTCCAATTGAGCTTGTACCCTAGTGTGTCTCCATATTTATCATATACGTCCACCCAATATTTGGATGCATATACTCCTATGTTGGATATTCTACAAAGACTATTCTCAACTATCTCTTTCGAAGCTAACCCTTGAGACACTAATGGCTCCTCCAAAAAAAATGGCTCATGATGAAAAACAAGTTCCTCGTCACAACTCTCTGTGTCAAATATATCCTCAAGCACCTAAAACTCTAAATTCTCCTCACGTGGAATTATCACAACAGGATCTTCCCTCAAGTTCCACTCACGCCCTCATGTGTCACTGCTACCAAATACGGAGGAGTGTCTACTGTTTTAAATCATGAAGAACATGCCAAGATCAACTTGTAACTAAGCTCCTCAACATGCCCTGCCTTATCTTCTGTAAACTTAAGAGCAAGGTCTCTATCCATGAACAATTGCAAATAATCTAATTTAAACTGCTTTAGTGCTTCTTTGATGATGCGCAATTGGGTACTAGAGACCCATTTTGTAACTCCTTTATGCTTCTCCTCTAACTGGTTCTTCACACACTACAGGAAAAAGGCCATATAGATGAGGTTATAGTGGATGCTCCACTCAAAAGAGTCAAAATATCCATTTATATTAGAGGTCACTAGCGGAAGTGAGCAGCCAAAGGTTTTAACAGAGTTTTTTTTTTGTATATGTACTAATTTCAATCCCAACTCACCAATTTGTTTCCAACACAGGCTCACCAAGAAGCCATATACCATGTTGCACTGCATCCAAAAAAATCACAAAGTAAAAAATTAAAAATTAAAACCGGTGCATTAAGTAAACTTAAACACCTTGGTGCATTTCCATAAAACTAAACGCCCCATAATATATTTTATTAAAAAAAAATATTATTCTATTAAAATATTCGTAAGATTTTTTTATAAGCTTATACAAGGTGTGATGTCTAGTATTGAACTTCCTGGTGTGTTACGTAGACATGAACGCACGAGTGTATTCGTTAATACAACATGCCTCGGTGCGTGTCATTTAACCAAAAGCACCCGTATGCACTTTATTAAAAATAAAAAAAATTATTTTAAAAAGTTAAATTTTATTGAAAAACCCAACGAAATGTGGTCATGTTCTAAACTGCATCGCTACGTGTATAAATTATCGAGTGCAGTGGAACAAGGTTTTATAAAAAACATTACCACCATGTCAAACTCATTTTTACCCCTCTACAGTGCATTTGATCCATCTGCATTAGTTTCGTACATCACCCACTGGACACCTTGCCACCTATTCTCATTCCTCATTGGTTGTGCAAAAATTTCTCATTCCCATTGGTTGTTGACTTGAGTTTGATTTTTTTCAAATGGTGGGAAAAAATTGAAATTCTCCATACATAGCCAAGATGCCTCCCTAACATGCGATTTAGCAAGTAAATTAATTGTTATTTCATAATCTAAATTTTTAGCGGATTAAATTTTGTAATTGAGCAATTATTTATCATCTTTTTCCCAAAAAACTAACAAATTCGTGTGGCACGTTCGATTTATTCGACTTGCATTGGATGTCGATGCACCTTGTAAAATTTTACAAGGAGCACCACTAGTGGGGCAAGTTGAATGGATTTAACACAACGCTTAGTAAGCGGTGCACTACAATTTTGTAGTGCACCTGAAGAAACTTTCATTTCATTTTAACAATAATAAGCTAAATCATGGTGTGTTAATATCACTATATCACACCGACCTTCTAGTTCCCATATGTGTATAGATCAAACCACTGTGTATTAAATAAAATGGATTAAAATTAAATAGTCGATACTTTTTCGTTCACGTCTGCACACTAATCCCAGTGTGTTAATGTGATTGTAACAAAACTACTTAGGCAATTAAGTGTTAGTTTTTCTACTTTAGTACAGATTGATTATGATCTTTATCTGAAAGAATAACAAGCAGAAAAATATATCCAAGATGCACAAGATTTTCCTCGGGGAAACCATAAAGGAGAAAACCCCACAAAGTTCCTCATAATAGTTTCGTCACTAAGACAATATCACAAGATGGAAAAACCCAAGAATAATGAAGTTCTTTGTGAGTGCTGAAGTATTATTCCTCGGGACAGCATTTGGATGTATGCTGGGCTGTAAACCCTGTTCTTCCTTCTGCAGATGGCCTTCCTATTTGCGTTTGTGGTTGTTCATAGTTCGATGGTGGTCGTGCATCAACACAATCTTAGGTAAGAGGGTCGTTAGTCTTTCTTCTATTTGTTAAATTGTTTTAGAGTAAATAAAAATGATGTTTAAATAGGTTTTAATGTAAACTCTTCTTGTTACAGGTCGTTTCCTTCCTCTGTTTAGCTGTACGAGGTCGCGGCAGCAGCTCTGGGTTTACGGGTAAGCCTGGTTTTTAACCATGGTCGTTCCTCTTTGCTTGGTCCATTTGGAACAAAATGGTTGCACTGTCACGAACTATCACCCTTGGGATTTTTTAGTTTACCTGTTACTTCGTTTTTTGGTTTATTTTTGTAGTTATATAGGGCCCTTGAGCTGCATGACGGTGCTCTGGCTCTGGCTGTAAATGTATATTAAAATCGGTTTTATGAACTTGTAGAAGCCGTGGCGTAAGTAGTCTTTCGCTTAGCTTTTATTGTGTAAATACTAAGGTCGAGAGATAACTTGGAATAAGGGCTTGAAACCCCCGATTCCACACTTTTGTTAATGTTTTGTATTTATAGGGTTTAAACCCTAACTTAAAACATGAGTTATTAAATAGTCCTTTTTGTTATCTTGTGCCTACAGTGCCTTACTGCAATTTATTTATTTCTTTGTTTACTTGTATTATAATAATAATATTTAAGCTCGGCCGTAAAATAGATATTTACATGATCTTGAAAATTTATCCTGGTTTAATAATATACTTCTGTAAATTATTTTAGTTAAATTGTAATAAATGAATTAGCTCGATAGGTCGAGCTCACTGTAACTCTATTTGTTTAATTTATATTTATAATGAAGTACTTAAGTAACTTACAGTTACTTCCTTTTTAAGTACAGAAAATGGAATTAATCTTGTACTACTAAGAATGAATAGATCACACATATTACTGTTCCTGTACTTAGTATTTTAACCTACAAACTTGTCCATACAGTACATATAATAAAAGGAGTATATTGCAAGCATATTATCTTATGTTTGAGTACTATTGTTCCTATTAATATTGATACTTAGTTTATCTTAATGGAAGGAGTTGGAAATGTTGTTACATAGCTGTTATCCTGCAACTTATAAAGAATTTATATTTTAATATAGTAATTTAAGTATTTGTTATAACAGTCCTTGAATACATAATTTTAATCCAATTACTGTTGATATTATAATGGAGTACATTGCTTCGTTTAAATAAGTAAAGAGCTGTGCTTATAAATTTTTATATTTATTACCTTCTTCTTTATTAGTTATAAACACACGATAAATTATTATATATTTACTGTGTTATTACAGTTTCTATACTAGATACCTTATGTTTTAGAGAAACCCTTTCAGTATTCTATAATATCTCATTTAAATGACAAATTATTAATTATAAAATTTACTCATAAGAGAACTACTATAATTATTATACAGTTAATATTTTGAGAAGTATAAGTTTACAGTTATGCATTTTTGTTTATATGTAGCTAGATAGAACAGACTTAAATGAAAATCCTACGTACATACATTTATATATATGAACCCTGTAATTAGATTACCTGTAAGATTAATTTGGAACTCTAGCTATTCTTTCTTTTTATTTAATTCTTACATAAACAATGATTAGAATTGGAAGGGAGTAAACTGTAAATCTATAAAGAGAAAAGATTGCTGAAAGTAACTAAAGTAACCGAAACTGCTTTTTTCTATTGGTACATACTACCATTAGCAACATTTCAATTATTTTTCTGTTTTAAGAAAACTTAACAGTTTTTCTGTATTGAATAATACTACTTCTGGTACCAAGATAATTCTTCTGCAATTAACACAGAGAAACTACTCTAAATTTTACTAACATTCTATTCTATATTATCATCATATCATCTTTCTTTAAATTTTTACCCTTGTGCTGGAGTACGGTCTGGTAAAAAACACCAGATGTGGAAAAACACAGTGGGTCTTTATTTTTCATCAAGGATTCTATTATTGATAAACTAAAGCATTTACATCACTAAACCAACTAAATCTTATATCATAACCTACAAACATATCATTTAGGTCATTCATAGTTATTAAAACAGAGACAGTTAAGTGACAGAACCTGCATGAACTTTGGACAACAACAGCAATGGGAGGCCGTTCCTCCCTACCAACTCTTGGAGAGCGCTCAAACAATGAATCCTCAGGACCCCCGATCTTGCTCTGGTCTCCCTGGCTAGAACTAGGTGCAGCAATAGTCAGATACCAGTCTACAAACTCAGTATTAATCCAGAACTTATTAGTACATTCTCCCAGCTTACAAGATGTAATAAACCAAGTTACTGCAGCATTCCTCTCAGAACAACTTCCTTACTGTTTTTCCCTCTTTCCTCAATGAATTTCCTAAATATCATTCACCTGAATGAATTCTTTCTGGAAAAACATCTGAGTAGCCCCAGCTCTATTCATTGAGTACTTTTAAAAGATTTCCTAGGTCTTTTTGGGTTAGTTGTCATTTAATGAGCCACCTGCTCTGATCCCACTTTCTTGGGGGATCATGACCCCAAAAATAGGGAAGTTTCCACCTGCAACTTAGGAAGTGTTTGAGGATGCTGCCACTTGTCTTTTGCCCTCCACCTAGTTCCATCCACCAGTTTGACCAGTAACCTCTTTTTAACAGCTCTCCCATGCTGTTGTCTCCACAATTTATTTATTAATAATAAAATATTCTGAATTACATTCCACTTCTGTTGACTCTACTAAGTCATCAGTTCCTACTTAGCATTAAATTTAACATAATGTCTCAGGAATATAATTAAAACAATTAACATTATTTTACAAAATTGGGGTATGTGACAGAATAGATGTCAGGAAGACGAGCAAGAGATCCAACAAGTGAAGGATCTAGATGAACAGATCTTAAAGAATGCAGTCGCACATGTAGCTGTAAGTATACACCTCCTGGAGGATCAGCTGCGCCTGAGTCCGACGAGAATAGAAGTAATTAAGAATCAGGCTGCTAAGTATGACATAAATATATGTTTTCTTGAACCCTCTAATTTTGAAGGCATAGTAGCAGAGGCCCAGGCATGGAAAAAGTTCATAAATGACCAAGCAGGCCCCTGTTCATAAAGTGTTCTATAAAATTTTGATTTAAAATGTAATATATTATATAAATTATGAGCACTTACTACAAGACAAAATTTTGGGATTGAGAGGTTGGGGAAGCCCAAAATTCACTGGGGGGCAGCCCAAAGGTTTTTCTTTTTTGTATAAATATACGAGAGTTTAGATGTAGAAAGGAATTTCTTTCCCAAGCAATTTTTGAGAGATATTGTAAGAAGAACTACTTCCTTTTGCAATACAGAATTACAAGTTTCTGCTGGAGAAAGTTTAGTGGAATGTTTCAAATACTTTGCTATGGATCAGTTGAATGTGAACTATTTTGTTTTCAGCTTATGTCCATTAACTGGGAGATCGTTCTAACTCATTGATTATCTGTTCATATTATGAATGTCTTATAGTTTATTCTGTGAAATGTCCACTGTGAGTAATGAAGGTCGTCATAAACAATAAGCTACCTTGTTGTTCATATTTCTATTAATGTTCATGTGTTGTGAAATAAATAATAGCTATCTGTAATTTCTCTTAATACATGCACAGAAATATATTACTCTTTGATAACTGATAATTTTTGCTCCCTGGGGATAGGTTAGTTAGTTGTATTTATTTTCTGGTTATTTGTGATTTAGATGCGAGAGAGGTAAGACGAGAGGTAAGAACCTATGCATCACATTGTGATACTCCTCACTATCTTTATCAATTTACATATTTAGATAGCCACTTGCACATCATAACTTAAACACAAAAAACTAAAAAAGACATGGTGGACCGGGCCGTAACCGGTAAAACATTTTACTTGACCTACAGTACCCGGACGGATTCCCCATACCAAACAGTAACGACCTAGTTGGGAACGTTTATTGGGGAGAATACCTAACTGTTGTTACCTGCAATTTTCCAGGCCTCAACAGAATCTCAAATAGAAATCCTCAATATATTTCCCAATGATTTAGATAGGGTGGACCTTGCACCATTAAAACCAAACAAGAAATGGAAGGGTTTTTCCAAACCCTAACGAAAACCCTAATGTAACGAGCTAATACACATGAGACCAAATCCAAAATACATCATATGTCAAATGAGGCATTTCCCCTCCTCTTATTTTCTAGTGGATCCCCATACCATGGAACACCTAATATTATCAAAATTCTATTATTCACTTCTTAGAAATAAAACATAATTTCTAAGTTGAGTGACAATAATAGTAACCCCTTTGTCTTCAATGGATCTAGCCTATGGGGTTATATAGGCCACTTATTCATCCTATCATCCATATCAATGGAAGAGGATATCATATTCCTCCCTTCCTAAATTTTGTTTGTTCTCAAGCAATTCTATTGCATCCTAATGCTCCATTGGCTCAACCAAACCAAAATTGGAAATGATACCATAATCCCAAATCAACTAGAAATACATGAAACATTCTCCACTCAATGTGTGATCCAAGAAAGTACTATCATAAGAATAATCTTGAATATTATCAATAGGTAGAGCAATATAATACTGCAACAACTCAATCAACCCCTCAAATAATATCTCTACTAGGAAACCAACCTCACAAGAGAAAAAACTGACTCTCACCTTGGTATTAGCTATTGTACTATCCAAGGATAAAATCTTAGGGTCCCATGTTAATCTCAAAAAATGGCCACCATGCTTACCTTGTTCCACTTGTATCATAACCAACTAACTGTTGTGCCATGTCAACATCCTCCTCTCATGGAAATCCAAGTTGAAATACCTGGAAGAGTTGAACCTACCACTATGAATAGTGGCATGCATAGGGATCCAGGTGAAGTCTAAAAATCCACTGCCATACTCGATCTCAAATATTAGCAAAGCAAGTATGTACTGATCACTGGAAATGAATCTAGGCTTCTCATGAATGCTAAATATCTCCTCAAAAGATATATTTATCACCCATGTTATCCTATACTACGAAGAAATCAGTGAGAAGTGCATGAATCCTAATAACTAGTCAATCTCTATGCTCTGCACCCTTAGTAAATGTGTGATGCAATCTAACAACATGCTTTCCTACTCCTACCCAAAAATAATCAAGGACTACATCAACCCTTCTAGATTAGTGTGCCTTGACCTGCCCCACTGACAAGTATTACACTCCCCCATATGTCCCAACACAATGTCTACAAAGTTCCTCCATGTGAACCTATCTTAAATTTCCTATAAGTGGTAAAGTCACTAGGGTCCCACACTAGGCTATAAGATCTAAAACCCCCTTTACCCATAGCGCTGGTCTGTAAGGTGCTAACACAATATTCCATCTTACTACCCTTGATAATCCCAACAATAATAAGCTTTACAAACTCCTAAAAAAACCACTCCTCCATGCATCCAAGCCTAAGCATCCTAAGAAAAATATATGGAAAACAAAGATCGTTTGTCTCATCTGTATTAGATCACATTTCAGAATCGATCTTGAATACAAGGAAATAAATCTTTCCCTTCCATAAATAATTCTCAACCTCTCCTCCGCTGACATCCCAAAAATATAGCACACTGATCACTGCCACAACTCTAACAATCACCTCAACAATCTGAAGCAACCCATTACTCGAATGAATGCCCAAATCCCACTACCAAATAGGAATTCCACCAAATCAAATTCCTATTGACTGTTGTTGGACCATGTTTATAATCACCATATCCCTAATGAACCAAACCCCTACAACGTAATCCTCTCATGGAAGAAACAACTATGATCCTACTAATGTTCTCAGCTCCAACCAAACTACATCAAGAAGTTTTCTATCCCAATCACTATCAATGTGATAATGGGATCTAAGCACCTCCTTAGAGAATAGATCTGCCACTTGTAGTACCTCATACTCATGTAAGTACCTTTAATTCCCTGCCAAATGTGAATCAATCCTAACTCTCGTGGTCCTCTCCCTTAGTGTGAACTCAGGGACTAAACATGTGTGATATTTGTAGCATATAATGTCATCCCCTACTCTCTTAGTTGCAATATTTATGAACCAATACATTAGAGTATGTATCTCCCCCATGTTCATTCTATGCACTGATCACATGGTAAAAATGAAATACCTCTATCATTGCCACCGTGCCCCCTGTCTCATCCAATTGGCTCCAATGGTCCTCTCGTGTCATGTTGTATGACATGAGGACATCGAATAAATGTCTGCATGCCTGGAAAGTGGCTAGTGCATTGGTTAATCCTAAGTTTATGACCACAAAATCATAATGAAATCGGGAAGCAAACCTGTGAGCATCTTGCTCCTTGTCCCTCCTCTGGTGATATCTTAGATGAAGATTGATCATCAATGGACATGTTGCATCCTTAGACTCACCCATCCACTCATTGATCCTAGGTAACCTCACATCAATGGTATGCTCAAGGACTCTGTCAAGAGGTATGACTAGAGGAAACACTCCAAATCTCCACTGTAAACCACTGTGTGTCTGTGCAACTTATTGTATATTGCTGCATACAACTATAACCTCCTATGCCATCCAATATCATGTATGCGCTACTACATCCAACACTCTATTGATTCCAATTGAGCTTGTACCCTAGTGTGTCTCCATATTTATCATATACGTCCACCCAATCTTTGGATGCATATACTCCTATGTTGGATATTCTACAAAGACTATTCTCAACTATCTCTTTTGAAGCTAACCCTTGAGACACTAATGGATCCTCCCAAAAAAATGGCTCATGATGAAAAAAAAGTTCCTGGTCACAACTCTCTGTGTCAAATATATCCTCAAGCACCTAAAACTCTAAATTCTCCTCACGTGGAATCATCACAATAGGATCTTCCCTCAAGTTCCACTCACACCCTCATGTGTCACTGCTACCAAATATGGAGGAGTCTCTACTGTTTTAAATCATGAAGAACATGCCAAGATCAACTTGTAACTAAGCTCCTCAACATGCCTTGCCTTATCTTCTATAAACTTAAGAGCAAGGTCTCTATCCATGAACAATTGCAAATAATCTAATTTCATCTGCTTTAGTGCTTCTTTGATGATGCGCAATTGGGTACTAGAGACCCATTTTGTAACTCCTTTATGTTTCTCCTCTAACTGGTTCTTCACACACTACAGGAAAAAGGCCATATAGATGAGGTTATAGTGGATGCTCCACTCAAAAGAGTCAAAATATCCATTTATATTAGAGGTCACTAGCGGAAGTGAGCAGCCAAAGGTTTTAGCGGAGTTTTTTTTTGTCTATGTACTAATTTCAATCCCAACTCACCAATTTGTTTCTAACACAGGCTCACCAAGGAGCCATATACCATGTTGCACTGCATCCAAAAAAATCACAAAGTAAAAAATTAAAAATTAAAACCTGTGAATTAAGTAAACTTAAACACCTTGGTGCATTTCCATAAAACTAAACGCCCCATAATATATTTTATTAAAAAAAAATATTATTCTATTAAAATATTCGTAAGATTTTTTTATAAGCTTATACGTGGTGTGATGTCTAGTATTGAACTTCCTGGTGTGTTATGTAGACATGAACGCATGAGTGTATTCGTTAATACAACATGCCTCGGTGTGTGTCATTTAACCAAAAGCACCCATATGTACTTTATTAAAAATAAAAAAAATTATTTAAAAAAGTTAAATTTTATTGAAAAACCTAACGAAATGTGGTCATGTTCTAAACTGCATCGCTACGTGTATAAATTATTGGGTGCACTGGAACAAGGTTTTATAAAAAACATTACCACCATGTCAAACTCATTTTTACCCCTCTACAGTGCATCTGATCCATCTGCATTAGTTTCGTACATCACCCACTGGACACCTTGCCACCTATTCTCATTCCTCATTGGTTGTGCAAAAATTTCTCATTCCCATTGGTTGTTGACTTGAGTTTGATTTTTTTCAAATGGTGGGAAAAAATTGAATTTCTCCATACATAGCCAAGATGCCTCCCTAACATGTGATTTAGCAAGTAAATTAATTGTTATTTCATAATCTAAATTTTTAGCGGATTAAATTTTGTAATTGAGCAATTATTTATCATCTTTTTCCCAAAAAACTAACAAATTCATGTGGCACGTTCGATTTATTCGACTTGCATTGGATTTCGATGCACCTTGTAAAATTTTACAAGGAGCACCACTAGTGGGGCAAGTTGAATGGATTTAACACAACGCTTAGTAAGCGGTGCACTACAATTTTGTAGTGCACCTGAAGAAACTTTCATTTCATTTTAACAATAATAAGCTAAATCATGGTGTGTTAATATCACTATATCACACCGACCTTCTAGTTCCCATATGTGTATAGATCAAACCACTGTGTATTAAATAAAATGGATTAAAATTAAATAGTCGATACTTTTTCGTTCACGTCTGCACACTAATCCCAGTGTGTTAATGTGATTGTAACAAAACTACTTAGGCAATTAAGTGTTAGTTTTTCTACTTTAGTACAGATTGATTATGATCTTTATCTGAAAGAATAACAAGTAGAAAAATATATCCAAGATGCACAAGATTTTCCTCGGGGAAACCATAAAGGAGAAAACCCCACAAACTTCCTCATAATAGTTTCGTCACTAAGACAATATCACAAGATGGAAAAACCCAAGAATAAGATGTCTTTTGTAGCTCCCTCTCTTCCTCCTCTATTGAACTTGCACATAAGAGACTGTGTGAGTGTGTATAAAATGAGGGAGGGCTCCTCCCTATGTATACACATTAAGTGACTAACCTTAAACATGACTAGGTCGACCTCTTAACCTAGTATGTACGACTTCACCTAGGGAGACTCAAAAACACATTTATTATATTAATCTTGGGGACTTCTGCCTTGAATTACAACAGAGGGTTTACCTCTATGACCATATACAATAATGACATCCTGAATGGAGGGAAAACTTCTCCAACATGGGCACAACAATATACAATGATAATATACTTTAGAATATCTTCTGAAGTTACAATTACAACAACACTCCAGTCTCCCACTTAACTAGGAAGGTATTCTATCACCACAGTCATCATCACATCTGGTCATGTCATCATCATTGAGTCATCATCTTCAATTCTACCATAGTCCTCATCTTGTCAATCATTGAATAGTGACATCTTTTGAATCTATCAATCAAAAGAAGTTTCTACAGATCCAACCCTGTTTCATATTGGAGTCCTCATCTAGGTCTTCATCATATCCACGGGCAATCCATCCCATAAGTACAACCCAAGACCATACATTACATTGCCATAACAATCACCTGTGTCTCCTACCGAAGTCTCGTTGTATCCAGGTCATCTCATCATCATACATGGAGAGAAGCCCAAATGCATAGAAGAGAACCAACAGACTACCTGCATTCTACTTGTTAGGATTATTGTTAATCCTCTCTTTAACCACATTAGTCTATTTGTTTATTTCCCTAGATTAGGAGGTCTTCATCATTTCACCAGTGCATGGGGGGCACATCTACTAGACATCCACCACTTACTATGCATGTCTGCATGAATTTTGGTGCTCTAGGGATCAATCCCTATAATTTAGGAATCCACTCAGAGTGTCACCAACAATGTCCAGCAATTGACTCCGATAGGTATTCAGTCATGTCCAATTGTGCTCTGATACCCATCATTTATATCACTTCTAGTGTTTCTAGTGTCAATTTGGATGATTTAAGGGAATATATGCACCTTTTTTCACCTATCCTCTTCAATTAACTGGTTGTGAGCCTTTGTTCACCTACCCTATTCAGTTAACTGGTTATTAACTATTTCAATGATATGGAGTTGCACTAGTTAGCTCTAGTTGTTATTTTCCCACACCGAGTTAGCTCCTAAGTCAGTATAAGTTGGTATATTCAACTTCCTATTTAGGTATTCAAGATATTACTTGATGATTTTATTATATATTCACCCATAATGTGAATATTATTGTAATGGAATATTTCTCATATTGTTCTTCAACTCATTGTGTAATAGCAATTATTCTTCTCTATAATTTTCTTGTGCAATCTATGTGAAGAATTTTTCTATCCCGATATCTTCCTGTTAGAATCTAATATGGCATAAGAGCCTGGTCAAGCTATAAAAAAAAATTATTTCTAGTTTTGTGCAGGTACAAAATTTTCAAGACAAAGAAATTGCTCATTCAATTCAAATTTGTGAAAGTCTCCTTGATGAGACTCCTATTGTTGCTATCGAATTTTTTGAGAAATTTGATTTCTCATTTTTTCATGTAGCTGCTCTAGAAGAGGATATTCGAACCTCCATTGTTGAATAAAAGAAACTTCTTCCATTCCACTTAGTCATTCTCAAGTGAATCTTCTATCCTAAATTACGTGCTAAGTTTTCTAGTGACTACTGAAGGAGATGAAGAGAAATTCGATTCCTCTCTCTCCAATATTGATACTGGTGTGCAGAGAAGTGATATTTTGGATGTTATGGAAGAAATATCATATTTTTAAAGTGATCCATTCACCCTCAAATATCCAATTCTTTCAGTGAATTCCTGCTTGGTCACTTGCACCGATAAACAAAGTTTTTCTGAAGAAGGATAAAATTGTGCATCTGCCATCCCAATGGCAGACTTGGGAATTTTGTTCCACATTATTGGAGCTTCTCTCACCTTCTTTGGTTTGAAGTTAGATTTTCAAGGCCTCTCAGTTATGCTTGTAACTGATCTCATCAATTTTGGTGCGAAAAATCAAGCACCTCAAGTCTCTTTCAAATTTATTGTTGGGGATTCAATGTTAGTTTCTTCTTATGAGTTTGCTGATATTAATTTTTGTGAATTGTTGGATATTTTGGAAGTTATATTATATTATGGAGCTCAATAATTCACTCTCGATGGTCCAAGGCCTCCTCCTCCTTCCTACTCAATCACTTGCTCATCTCCTCACAGTGATAGAAAATATGAAGACCTCTTGCATTCGCTTGGATGATTTCTCCTCTCATTTGGAGCTGATTTTACTTCACATGGTTCAAAGTATCAAGCACATCAAGACTTATTTGAACCTAATTTCAAGATCAAGATAAATGAGCACTCACTTTTTCTATTTTGTCATATTATCCCAGTTGCTCTACATGGCCCCATAATCTCTTATGAAACTGTATATGTTCCTGATCAATTTGAGCATATTCCTCTTCTTCCCAAGAAGAATATCCCTCCAAACATCTAATCAAGTTCACACCTACTTGGATTTGGAGCAGTTTATTTTTTGGTGTATATCATGTCCATTTTTTAGGATGGATTTTCCCCATGCGGTTTTTCCTTTTTCCTCATTTTACATGAATAAATAATTTTTACATTTAGATTGTAATGGGTGACCTTTGGTCTTAGTTACCAAGGCCGAGGTTTTCCAAAGTTAGGATTAAGGGGGGGTGTTAGGATTATTATTAATTCTCTCTTTGACCTCATGACTCTATCTGTTTATTTCCCTAGATTAGGAGGTCTTCATCACTTCACTAGTGCATGGGGGACACATTTACTAGACATCCACCACTTACTGCTCTTGTCTGCATGCATTTTGGTGCTATAGGGATCAATCCCTATAAGTTAGGAACCCACTCAGAGTGTCACCAACAATGTCCAGTAGTTGACTCTAGTAGGTATTCAGTCATGTCCAATAGTTCTCTGATCCCCATCAGTTAGATCACTTCCAGTGTCTCTAGCGCCATTTTTCATGATTCAAGGGAATATAGGCATCTTTGTTCACCTACCCTCTTCAGTTAACTGGTTATTAACTATTTTAGTGATATGGAGTTGCACTATTTATCTCTAGTCATGATTTGCCCAAACCGAGTTAGCTCCTAAGTCAGTCTAGGTTGGTATATTCAAATTCCTCTTCAGGTATTAGAATTATTCCTTGATTATTGTATTATATATTCACCCATAATGTGAAAATTATTCTAATGGAATATTTCTCCTATTGTTCTTCAACTCATTGTGTAATAGCAATTACTCTTCTCTATATTTTTCTTGTGCAATCTATGTGAAGACTATTTCTATACCAAGATCTTCCTGTTAAATATAATGTTACCAACATAGAAGCACTCCAAGACTCATTACGTCTTAATGATAACCTGCATATACTATGCGAGAATCACCTATGAGATTACCAAGTGCATTACGTCTCTCCATGGTCAACCCGTATTCTACCAACATAGGTGCATGTCAGGACTCATTACGTCTCCATAAAAACCTATGTCTACCACTATGAGAAAACCAACTAGGAACACACCAAGTGTCTTTGTGACTGGTGTACCTCTCATCATCTCCAACATGGAAACATGTTAGGACTGGTTACGTCCAGGGATAACTTGCATTCTACGCCAAGACTGATTACATCCAAGGACAACCTCAAGGACTCATTACATCTAGGGAAAACCTACGTTCTACGCCAATACTAATTACATTCAAGGATTACCTTCTAGGACTCATTACATCCAGGAATAACCTGCATTCTATGCTAGGATTGATTACCTTTGAGGACAACCTGACATGACATATTATGTCTTGGGACAACCTGCGTTCTATGCTAGGACTGATTACATCCAGGGAAAAACTGTATTTCTTTCCATGTGAGATCTCATTCTAGTGATTTTCATCTTTTGGTATCTCGTATTCTCTAGCATGGGATCACATCTAAACACATTACATTCCAAGGACTACCTCTGTCTCCGACCATGTGAGAAATTTCCACTCCCTCTTTCTAGGACTTTGATATTGATCACACAAAGTCTCTCTCAGTATAGAAACTTCACTCTTGCTAACGACTTGGTCAATACATCGGATATCTCCCTGTATGTCGCCACGTACTAGAGCTTCACCACTCCTCTCTACACCATATCTAGGATATAGTGGTACTTTATCTCTATGTGCTTTGACTTGTCATGGAACATCAGGTTCTCTGACAACTTCATGCAACTCTGTTTTTCACAAAAGATACAAGTCACCTCTAACTTGAGATCAAACAAATCAGACAATAGCTTTTAAATCCATACTACCTCACAATTGGCTGAGCAGGATGCAATATACTCTACCTTGGTTTTAATCAACGCCATGCAGGACTGCTTCCTACTAAACCAGGGGATCACATCGGATCCCAAACTGAAGCAACATCCTGAAGTTCTCTTCCTATCAGTGGTGCTTCCTTCCCAATCTAAATCAACATAACCATGCAAGTTAATTTTTTGATTCACATAATAATTGATACCATACTCAATTGTACCCTTCAGGTACCTCAATACATGCTTTGCAACAACTAGGTGAACATGTCTTGGATCCGTCAAGAACTGGCTGAGTGTGTTCAAAGCAAAGCATATGTCAGGTCTCATACACCAGGTACATCAATGAACCAATCATTTGACAATACATCATGGAATCAACTGACTCTTATGAAGCATCACACATTAACTTCAAGTTCGATTCCATAGGTGTGGTTATTTCCTTACATTCTAGCATTCTAAATATCTTCAGAATCTCCATGGCATATTTTCCTTGACCAAGGAAATCCTATATGTACTCTACCACATCTCCATGCCTAAGAAATAGTGCATCATCCATAGGTATTTCATCTTGAACTTAGTCTCAAGTATTCTCTTTGCATCTACAATGAGTTTGTACTCTATCATCATAAACATGTCATCAACATATAGCAGGAGCATCACCGGTATTCTTCCTTCAACCTTGAAGTAAAGGTTGGAATTTGATTTACTCTTGGTAAACCCTAAGCTCATAAGGAAGTTTTCCATCCTATCGTACCATGTCCTAGGTTCCTGTTTCAATCCATACAAGGATTTCTTTAGTTTGCACACATGATTCTGTCTTTCATGTGTCTAAAATCCCAGTTTCTACTCTACGTACACTTCCAATTCAACTACACCATTCAAGAATTTTTTCTTGACATCCATCTGGTGTACCTTCCATTTCATTAATGCAACCAATGCAAGTATATATCTGATGGAACTGTATCTCGCTATGGGTTCAAATGTCTCTTCCCAGTCTATGCCTTCTTTCTAGGAGAAGCCACATGCCACAAATATTTCCTTGTGTTTTTCAATGCTACCATATGCAACATGATTGATTTTGTAGATCCACTTCAAAGTCAATAGAATTCCCTTCCGTTCTTGAAACTATCTCCCAGACATCATTCTTCATAATCGACTAGTACTCCTCAATCATGGAATCCTTCCATTCTTTATTTTCAACAACCTCTTCGTAGTTGGGAGGCTCTTTATCAATGATGACAAATATTAGGGCCACATAGTTGTTGTATGGTTTATGTCGTTTCCTTTCTCTATGCATACCATATGGAGCGCCATACCTTTCTGCATCTTGTATTAGCTCTCATTCCCATGATGGTTTTCTCTTGTAGGATTTCTTCTTGTGAAGTGTTTCTATGTGTTCTTGTGGTTCTCCCATGTCGTGATATTCATGATCTTCTGGAATTGTTTATTCCATTGTCGTGTCTCAAACTCCGGTTGCTTTAGGTTCTTCAACTTCTTCAATAGGTAGTTTTATGGACCCGGAATATGTCGAGTCTTCGTCAAATGTTATGTCTCTGCTGATGTTGATTTTATTAAATCCTGGGAAGTATATTCGGTAGGCCTTTGAAGGATCAAGCTTGGTCCTCTTTTCCTTTGGGATGTGTATGTACATAGGGTACCACTTTTAATCATTAATGTTTATCAAACTAAATTATGTAATCAAGAATATGCATAGTACACAAATTTTAATCATGGAATCCACAAAAGGAAAACCACCAAAACTTTCTTAATAATTAATTTTTACAAAATTGTTTTCAAGCTATAACATGATGGAGAAAGCTATCTCCAAGTTTCTTTAGCTACAAATAAGAGGATGCACCCACATCCTAAATTTTTTCAGCTACAACTAACAGGATGCTTCAACACCTTTTGTAGGATACAACCTTCCCTAGCACCACCTTGCCACCCTTATATTGATTTTCAGGTCTTAAAAAATTATACAGTATCTGCTTCTATTTTTCACATTCTTTCTCTGGCCTCTGCGTCTGATATTTTCTTAAAAAATTCAAAGACACTCTACATGAATCTGAAATATATGATTATATATCCCTTCAAAAACTTGAATCATTGTGCCTTTATAAAACATCATGTCCCTTCGTAAAAAATATTATCAATTTTAAAAGTTGTTTCATTTATTAACTAAAATTATCATCATATCCACGCACTTCTTATTACTAATACAATATTCTTTAGAAACTATTAACACATATTTTTTACCATAATAAAAGGTCAGTTATAGTTGGCGATGTTTCCAAATTTATGGACTCCAACTATAAGGCTCTATCAATTAAAAATTTAACCCAAACCTCACAATTGTTTCACATACGTTCCAAGAACGTGGACCAAGTACCAAAATCGATTAGAGAAATGATCCTGGACCATAAGATCTATTCTGAACAGATCAACGGTGGCTTTCAAAAGATTATGAAACTGTTCAAATGGTATTTTGGGTTACAATTGGAAATTAACCTTTGTTCATTTTCAAAGGGTGAAATATTTTTTGAGTCGTTGGATCTCTCTTCAATCGAATCAACAATGAATATGAATTCTTATAAATTGAATTTGAAAAGGGATTTTTGGAGTGTTAACCACCACGCTTCTTTTTCCTCCGAAATGATCTTGGAACATCGATCTTATTCAATTCTAATCTCGACCATCAATGTTTCCTTTTATTCTGCAATTGTTGGGTTTGTTCCAAGTCCTAGGTATCTTTCTGCGTCGAAATGGCTTTCTACCATTGATCTATTCTGCTCAGATATGGACAATCCAAACTATGCACGTGAGGCTCTTTCTGTTTCTCGGCTATTGTCAATTAATGATCTATAAGCCTGATAATATGGAGGTTGATGAACCCTGAAAGATTTAAGTTGAGGATTCCAATCCATATGTAGATGTAGATGCAATTGCAACTATAGTAGTGCTACTAAAACATGACTCTTGCTTGCTTTCAGATTTAAAATCAAAATTTGGCTTGATAGTATCAACATATGTGGATCCACTTGTAGAAAAAATATAGGTCCTTTTCTGGGACTCGGTGAATCAAAATTGTAAATTGGAGTAATATTGGTTTTCATAGATTGTGTGCTACCTTTATTTGAAGGAGATGGTATAACCATGGGAGTTGGTGATGGTTTTGCAAAATAACTATTATATGGAGTAACTAAAAACAAAACTCTGAACTGTTTATTTGTAGAAGAATCAATAGAAACATAAGTTTGCAAAAGTGACTAAAGTTTCCAGGTCTTGTTCTCAATACACTAGCAGATGTGATTTGTTTATCTCTATCCAATATCATACTATTAGCACCATTGCCACACCATCATTTCTACTTGCATGGCCCTCATCATTTGATTCCTCAAGAGTACTTATTCAAAAACATTTACTCTTATAGGTATGCTTATGAAACTTATTGTTATTGCATATTTGACATCAAATGTCAAGATTATCCAACATTGAAAACCAAAAATTTTAAACACACAGGTACTTTTTTAATCAAACGCACCAGTTTGACAATAGAATTTGTAAAAAAATGTAAAAATATATTCATGGTGTGGTACCGTTACAATATCCACACCGAGTTACCATATGTGTTGAGTTCGAATGAGCAAATAATTTATATTTAAAATATTTGTACAATACATCGACAATGAGCCCATTAAAGATAACTGTGTTGCAAATTGCCTGCCCTGTTTATGGGGCGATGATGTGTCCAAAACACACAGATATCGTGGTTTAAAAACTTAACTAATTGGAAATGATGCTCTACATTACAATATCTGCAATGAGTTACTCGGTGCATTTATCTTTAAATGGTGCACCGTTAAAGAAGGAAATTAAAAAAACATTCATTACATCCATAGTGCAGTTTGTATATAAAAAGCATCGTTGCCAGTGTAGTTTGTATATAAATGCACCATCTACCACGCAGTTGGTGTATAAAAGAATGGATGGAGATGCACCTCTGTTATTTAGGTGCAGCACACCTAAAAATGTATTGTTTTGAGAGAAAAATGTATTATTGATGTTATTAAATAGGATTTTAATTGAATGAAATATTACATGTTTTTAGATATCTGTTTATAACACTTATTCATGTTATATGTGAAACAGAGACGTGAGCGGAAACAAGATGTTGTGGATCATTTCAAAATGGTTAGAGATTGGTAGGCTAGGGAGAGTGATATGGATTTGTAGCCTCGCCCATTTACTACTGCTACTCAAAATCTCTTGAGGGTTATTGGCCTCCTAAAGTTCTATCAAGAGGATACTTCCCTCAAGGGTAACTCTTCATTGTTGTGTCAATTCATCCGACACTAGGATCATCATAGGAAGGCATTTCATGTTGGTCCTGGTCAGCAGTTCCATCCCACTAAGGAGGGCATCTATTTCATCATTAGGCTATCCAGGAGAGGGGATGATTTTCTCTGATTCCCTGACGTCTCAGCTAGTGCTTCTACAGAGAGTTTGTTAGCTTACTCTCTAAGATATATCAGTGAGAAGGTCATTCATCCCTCTGATTTTTAGGTGAGTGATTGGGAGCTTAGGATATATTGTTTTGGTTGAGAGGAGGTTTGGTGCCTCTTTATTTTTCTTACGATGCTGGTGCGCTCCAATATTGATGGGAAATGCATTAAAATCCCTCTATTGTATTAGTTTGACTCTTTAGTGTAGAGACCTAGAAGCATTAGGTGACCTGTTATTTTTTTGCAACAGTTTTGTTATGATTTTTATAGATTTCATGCATTGATTAATGAGAGATCCAAATTCCCTTTCTATTCAGAGATTTTTTGTCAATTTTTTGAGAGAGGCCATCATTTAAGAACCTCCCTTATAGGCCTATTATATAGGTACATATTCACATGTGGGGGCAGATGATACCCAAGAGGGGGCTACCTAGCTTCCCATCTAGGATCACGTCAGATGTGCTTAATATTCTAGGTAATGAAGAGGACCATCCATTATACATTATGTCATATCCATATGCGGGATTAGACTAGAGAGGGTGCCACAATATCTTATTTACCATGGAGGAGCCATCGGATGAGAGAGGTAATATTACCATTATGTTTAAATTAATCTGATTGCATTTTATTCTCTTTATACTTAATTTAAATGAAATATATTCTAAATATTCAACTGTTTAATGAAATTGTCTAATTATTATTGTGTACTATATATTTTGGAGACATTGGAACATTCGATGGTGAGGTCAGGAAACCTCCTCCTGATCATGAGGATGAGGATATGGAGGATCCTGATTAGGCCAGACCACAATTTACTGGCCTACATACTAGACATCGTCTGTGCAATCCATGGGATAGTTATCACCAGGATGTCGAATATATCTTGGCAATATTGTTGGCACCTGAGGGAGTTCAACTTGTACAAGAGCATGACATTGTTCAACAACCTCACAATGTGGAGATATGGAGGATTCTTCCTCATGATATGAGGATGTTGATGAAACATATTATTGATGCATGCATTCAGGTAGTTGGTAGGAGGGATGACCATCAACCTCCTCCTCCATATCCTACTCCATAAGCTTCGACATCTACTACTCCACCTGCTCCTCCATCATCTTTGACATCTATCACTCCACCTCCTCCTCCATCACATTTTCCATCTACTACTCTACCTCCTCCTCCATCAGCTTCATTGATATTTCATCCACCTCCTCCTCCATCAACTTCATTGATATTTCATCCACATCCTCCTCCATCAGCTCCTTCATCATCTCTTCTAATCCTACTAGACCAACCTGTCGATCCTACATCATCATCTCCTCCAATCCTGCTCAACGGACCCTTTTATCCTACTAATCGACCCAACCATCCACCATTTCCTACTCCAATAGAATCTATTTTATATATGCTCATAGGGGGTCATACAATTTAGCTTGATGGACCTATCCCTCCTCCTCTTTGATATCTTTTTCTTCTTAGTGGAGGTATTGATGCCTTTGGCTCTATTGGTGGAGGTTTTGATGCCTCCATCTCTACTGGAAGAGGTATTGATACTACCTCTATATCTATTGGTGGATGTGACAATGCATCTGGCTCTAGTCAGAAAGATATTGATGATGTCTCTACAAATGGAGGTGGATCAGATACGTCATAGTAGTTATTATACTGGAGATATATAATTTTCATATTATATCATCAGTTTGTTGTTATATATGTTGATATCTATATATATACTGCATTTTTCATGTTTAAATTGATGTTTATTTATATGTACTTAATGGTCATGTGTATGTTAGATTAGGTTACATGATGCTTGTTAGAATTGTGTGATGGTTATACTTGCTATAGTATAGTGTGTCTTGTGTTATGTTATATGATGGTAATGTAATGTTTATGATGTTACACTCATATTTATGTTTATTTGTATCTTTATGATGCTATATCAATTACTTTTATGTTTTATGGTAGATGGTGAAAATGATCATGATGATGGTATGTTTATGTTTATGTGGTGAAAATGATGATGGTGGTACATTTATGTTTATGTTTATGTTTGTTAGTTGGTATAATGGTATATATTTAAAATTATAAATTAGGACATTTATTAATGTCATGTGACTGATTGATCATGTGTTTAAAATAGTGATTGTTAGATGCTGACAATGATAATGATGGTATGTTTATGCTTATGTCATGAAAACGATGATGATGATAGTTTTATGTTTATGTTTATGTTTATGTTTATGATGATATGATCAGGATGCTTATGTTTATATATGTTTGTTAAGTGTTGAAAATGATGACGATCATATGCTTATGTAAACAAACTTTGTACTATTCAAAATGTGGGTCTTTAAATCACTAACTATTTTAGTCAACAAAAACATCACAATTTGCATTGTAAATTATGTTACAAAGGAAGTTGTTGTATGACTTAATAAGATTTGGAAGCATTAGAAAGTTTCCAAAGTTTTCAAAATTTTATCCTTTTGACAAATTTTCATATTAAATAATTCTTGATATGAGAATAACTTACATATAGTTAACAATCGAAAACTTAACATATCAACTATCAGTACAACACAAATCAATATTTTAAACCTTTGTAAAGAAAGTTATTGGGTTTTTAATTTTGGTCAAAATTTTAGCATCATTTCGACCTTTTTTCATATTAAATAATTCCAACCTAAATTTTGTAGACAATTTGAAATATGGTTTCATATATATGTTGATATATTGGCTAGAAAATGAATTTATAAGTATGGTTGGTTCTTAGGTCATCATAAATATGGAAATATGGATTCTAGTAAAGGTAATTGAAAATGTGGAAAAATGTTTCAAGTAGTTTAATGTAGGTTAAATTTTTTATTTCACATAATATAATTGAATTAAAATTATCATTGAATTAAATATTTTTATGAATTTTGTATTGACCGTGGATAAATTTGTGGCAACTCTACGATATGATTTATGAATATTGATGCATAATATGTCATAGTGTCATGTTTATATTTTTTGTAAATAGTTTGCTATCATAGTATTATGTTTATTATGTTTATGTAATAATAATAATATATATATATATATATTTGGTTTTCTAATTGTTTTCATATAATTTTTATGGATATTATAAATTCTAATTGTTTTCTTAATAATGCAGTAAAATTTGTTGTAATGTTATATTTATATATATTATATTATTATTAATTTGTTGTAACTATATGTTGATCATTACAAAATAATATATAAATATTGTTAATAAGGAAATTAAGTCTTCATCATATAATGTTGTATATATATTAATTATTCAAATGATAAACATAAATAAATCATTTTTTTATAAATGTAACTAAACATCATAAAAAAGTCAAATATTACCATGTAATATTATTATAATATATACACATGGACATCAAAGAAAATGTAAATATCAACATCAATATGACCTATCAATGTATCATTCATGATTTTTATTTATTTTTTACAATAACTCACTTTAGAATGACAAATATCAAATCTCTATTAAGAAGTAAAACAAATACTTAATTAAACGAACACCCTTTTCTCTCAATTATAAAGTCGAAAGTTTCATTCTCCAAACTTATATTATTAATCATGAGATTCAATATATAATATAACATTAGTCCACATAGATGGAAACACATTTTATACACTCTAAAACATCTAAAACATTTAGGTGAAGGAACACTTCACTATAGTGACTTGGCCACACATATGGATCTTGTTTGCTAAAAGTTTAGTTGAGTCATTTGAAAGGAAATTTGTATATTCACATATCCTTGTGTAATACCTTGATTTTGACTCCTCACATGTATTAACTCAAATATTGTAAATGTTGTAAATATGTTAATGATATTGATGTTGACTTTTTCATGTTGATCTTGAGGGTTGATAACAATGCAATTGATATTGATATTTTACGTTGAGTTGATGATATCGATGATATGGACAACATGATAATGATATCTTTATATTAATACTGCTAATAATATTGTTATGATGATATTGACTTGACGATATTAAACATCTTTTTGATATCGATGATTATGATGATATTGATCTGATGTAGATGATGATATCAGGGTATGAAGTGGATTTGATGATATAAATGATATTGATGACATTGATTACGAATTATTCATAATATTTGATGGTGTTGGCTATTAAAATGGTTAACATGTATGATAATTTAATGTCATTATTAAATTGATTATGACTATTTGGATGAAGGTTCAATTAGTGCGATAGAATCAATGAATATCTTAATTTTGCATTGTATTGTGTATGAGAATTATTTAAAATTGTGGTGATAAATATTAGTCGAATACTTGAATGATCCTTCGTGGTTTAAATTGAATGGAAAAAATGAGGATTGGATATGACTAATATATAATTAACATTTGTTTGTGGATGTTCACAGTTATTGTTCAAAGTATTGCAATTATTTGCATTGGCACTTATGTACTTAACCAACTCAAATCGTTTAAACAATGCATCCAATAATCAAATTTCAATTTCCATTATCATAACATGAAAAATAAACAATATAATTAGAACATTCCTGATAACAATAACGAAAACATATCTCAATCTATAAATTATGAAATAAAACATGTATATATCACTCTTCACTTCCATCACTCTCATTATCTTCCTCGGTAGGCATGATAACATGGTTGTTCTCATAAACATGTTTATATCTAGGGTCGTATCTTAATTTGAACCACCAAACTCTATCCAACACATCTGGGTGAAAGAAAACTTGATTGTAGTAATTTGGGAAAACATAAGGCTCCTCACTTTCATTCCACATCTTTCTAGAGTTGATACATATCAACCCACTATCATGATATTCCTTTACATTATTCTTGTTGAATGTGGCCCGCCACATGCACCTAAAAATAACACATTGGAAATATGAGAAGTCCATTTGAATTATCTCCTATATCTTTTCGACATAACCCAACATCCATCATATTAGGCTTCGATCGTGGTAGCTAGCATGACTAGATTGATTGAACCCAAATTCCACTCCATAGTCTTGTGTAAGAGGACCATCATCAACGTCCTCGATGAAAAAATGATTTCCATAAGCCCACATAGATGGAAACAAATGAACCTGTAAAAAAGGTTAATAAATGATGGTGTCATATGTCTAATAACCCAACCATTAATTTAATAAACATAGATGTTATAGTGTAAATTTGCATTATAAAGTTATAAATGTAAATAAAGAGATTATTAACAAGTTGTTTCAACCGATCCCAATGTTTAATGAATCCTCCTCTTCAGGAGAGTAATGACAGGATGCACCATATTTCTCTTTGACTTGGTCCACAACCCAACTATTGGGTGATCATTGGCATATTTTCATTTAAATGATCTAGAAAAGACATGCTTCTACCATGCAACTGCCTGAATTATTTCATGTCAATGTCCCATTTCCTCATCTTCTCTTCATACAATGAGACCCATGACTGTGTCACATTTGCGTTGTAAAAAATGAATTTATTGATTGCATTAATTTTTGAATTTGTTGTTGTAGTCATGGAAACAAAACCACATTCAGTACGTATGGGATAAAATATAGATTTGAATTTTCAATTGTGAGTAGTTATTATGTGGAAATGAGATGATCAAAGAATAAGTGAATTAATCTTTATCATGCTCCTTTCTCCATTCGTTTCCAGTACTCCCCCTTCCCTTTCATCCTCATGACGTTCATCATCCCAAATAATTGCACCTAGTGTGTGGTCAATTTGGTTGATGTACTCACTGGTAAAATAGAACAAGTCATATATCGTGTACCCCTGTTCCATAGACCCCTTGGGTTTTTCTATTTGTCAAACAAATCCCTACAATATTTTCATGCACCTATACAAGAAGAACATCCAGTGACATGAGACCACCCTGACTAATTCAACTTCATCAACTAGGTGAATTAGAAGATGAACCTTCAAGTCCATGAAACTCATCGGTAATTCCTTCTCAAACATACAAATAATATCAGCTATCTCTTGACACCACCAGGGAATGCTATCAATGTAAATCTCCTCTTATGTGATTTATTGTACAAATGTAGGTAGTCTAGTTATGAAACGACATAGGTCATCGGGAAATTAGTGGTTCACACACCCATGTATGGACAACAAATAATGACACTACAAAGTAAACACAAAGAATTAGTTTCATTTTAACTTGTGTGGTAAAATATATAAATACAAAATAAAAACATTTTTTCTAACATTATATGTAGTCTTAGAAGGTTGAGATGATGATTTGATTTCAAACCCGATTTTTTTTTGTCTACAGTAAAGCATCATCGTAGATTAGACCCATATAAATAAGGCACCTTGACACCCACTATAACTTCCTTTTCCAAATTAAGATCTTCTTTCGTCAAAATACATGGGACATCACCTTTTTTAAAGGAAAAGAAAGGATATCCTCTTCTATATTTTCTTGTCTTGGCCAATGCTTCTTTTTAGTATTTGAATGCATAAGATCTCTCCTCAAAGACAACTTGTAATTTTTTTTTGGATAATATGTGTATCCACAAAGAACATGAAACATTTTCAAATATATACATGGGATCTATTAAGTGGACAATATTAATATGCTCCCAATATGGGAGCTCATAAAATACCGATTTCCTTTTCATCCTTTTGGGTATTTCTCAACATAGGTGTCAAATAATCTAGGATCATTAAACATAGGTTCCCCATTTGAATCAAACATATATACAATTTTCTTCTCCTTCTCTATGCCATATGACCTAATACAGTTAGTCAGTGTCATTATTTCAATCATTTGGGTTCTCTCTGGTTTACCATTGAAAGTATATGTTGATCTTATATAAGGGTAGTTTTCTGGGAGGAATACCCTAGAGTAGTCGTACACTGAATTTCATATGTATTTGTACCACCTAGAATTCATTAAAGGTCCACAACATTTACATCCATGATAACCTTTTGTTACAAGACCTCTGATGTTATGGTATACATAGCACGCAATTAGTGCTAAAGATCAACTTAGTCACACTAAATTAAATATGCTTAAAAATATTTCTTTGAATATAAAAAAATCAAACAACATATTTAGCTAAGAAAAATTCTAACCCTAGATAATCATGTGTGGTGTACACACATATTCCATACAAGGTAAAACTCCTCTATGATGGTAAGGGTCTCGATACATCATATACTTGTATCCCTTCCCATAATTCCTTCAACTCATCAATTAATGGTTGTAGGTAAACATCCATATTATTCACTTGTATTTTACCAGGGACTATAAGATCCAACATAAGATGTTCATTATTCACGGAAAAACATGGGGAGATATTTTTATTGATCACTACTACATGCCAAACAATATAAGTGGTGTTTGGTTGGGAAAATGGGTTGACACCATCAATGGCTATGCTCAATCGGAGGCTACAACTTCATCCTTGAATTTATCAGGCCATGTATACTATATATGATTCATGTAAATTTAATCTTTTATTATTCACATAACTCCTTCCACATTTCAGTGCGATGCATGCCATCCTTGCAACATAGCTAATTCTTTGCAACGAAAGATCCTTCGAATCCTTGGGATTATAGGCATGTGCCTCAATATCTTATGAGGAGGACCATGTTCTTTAGATTTGTTTTTTGATTCTTTAGACATGTCATGTCCACATTTTTGACATATCTCTTTGTATGCATATTTACCTCTATATATAATATAATTATTGGGACATACATGATATGATATGTACACAACACCCAATATTTTCAACATTTTCTTTGCCTCTTCATAGCTTCCTAGAAATACATTCAGAAGTACCTTATCTTTGAATAACCTACAGTTAATGGGCAATATAAATGTCCCATGTCATTTAATGTTCATAAAATCAATCATTTTCAATGTTGATTGTGTTATAAAATTACTCAAAAGTTAAGTTAGTTGATGGTCAATTACCTCAAAAGTGTTGAGAAACATGCATTTGACATGACATAGATTGCTTTAAATATTTATAGTAACATTATTGTCTCCAACTATGTAGACTTTGATCGGCCAGGTCCAAAGAGAGGGGTGTTGGAATACAATTTAAGGCTTTCAAATAATTCTTCAATGATATGAGCGTCATCCCCTACCTCATTGTATTGGAATGTATGTAACAAAATTGCATCTATGGAACTGAATTATTGTAATAACTCATCCATACCAACCTCTATTTCATTACTTCCATTTCCAACATGTGAAGAACTACTATTAATGTAGGCATTCCTAATTTGTGAGTATGAACATGGTGGAAATTGAATAGGTAGCTTATTCAACCATGATTGGTATTCTTCCTCTCCAAGTCGCACTATTTTTTCATCCTTCTCTCAATTTGACATTGTACTAGGGTGCGACGGAAGATGGTAGACGAGTCGTTCATCATCAGAATCCCGATTTCAAAAATATTGAACATTACATCGATGATGTTAGTAAGTATAATGCAAATGGTTTGATATAGAATTATACAAAAGAATTATTATAGAAGCACCATAATAGTTTACAATAGAAGATGTTAAGCTACAAACAATTTATAAAGAAAACATTCAGATTGAGCGATAAATTAACATCACTCCCACATCGAGTTCAAAAATTTCAAATTGAGCAATATATTTTCAAATAGACCTTATGCAAGGAGAGGGTTATGGGCACCAAAAACTAGGCCCAGTTTTTTTCCTTCAATCCTTCCAAGTGTCTTCCACCCACCTAAATTCCACCATAGGAGCCTCTACAAGAGGTTTTCCTAAGGCACAGGTGCCTCCAAAATAATTTTGTTAGCATTCTTCCATTAGATCAAAGGCCTGGAATGCTTGTCCAAGAGAAACCCCAAATATTCTTGCATCTTCTTGCCAAAGGAAAGTGCACCTTCCTATGGGTGCCACCAAAGGAGGGGCACGCCTCAGTGTGCCCCATAAATGACTCTTGTGTGACTGTCTCTTAGAACTAAACTTACTCCAACCACTTGGTTGATCTCCTTCCTTGGATCCTCTTTTCATTGCCTTTTCTCACCCATATATATGCCAGAGTGTCTGCACCGCAAGAATCCCTTGGCCCACTTGCTCCAACCAAGATGACTCACTATGGTGTGGAGTGAAATTCATGTCAAGAACCCTCCTTGCCAATTCAACATCCCCATCCACCAATTTTATCCATAACACTTGGGCCTACAGGCTCCTTGGGTGCATGTCCCACATTCCTTCCGATGACATTTTCTACCCAGGTTTCATGCATTTGAAACCCATCTCACTGATGTGACAATGCTTACCGTACCTTGGGAATCATGGGTGCACATCCCACCTTCCAACAAGTTGGTTTTCTCCACCCATTTCACTTCTATTCACACGTATTTACTCATCAACAAGTCTTGTTATGTTGTTTACCACATGCAAGCACTACACTCATGTTCCCTTCCACTTTTCGGCTCATCAACGCATCCTTACATTAGTAGTCTCATCCCGTGCAACTCTTTCCAATTCGCCAAGGCTTTCCATGCCTTGGTATTCTGCACATCTTGGGAATGCATCCCACATGCATATCAATGATGAGCTCCACCCAAGATTTCATTGTGCTTTCTTGTTAAGTCCACAACTAATCGTTGTGTCACCTGCCAACCTAGGAACCCAGGTGTGGCACCCACCCCCATGTCTTCACATGCCAACTAACTGTGTCGTGGGGTTCGTCAAGTCATGCCACTAAGTACGTTTTTGCAGCTTGGGAAATCCCATGCTGACTTACCCCTTGTGCGAGGAGTTGGAAAAGGAACTTCCACGCTAAGGTCGTGACATCCTCCCCCACTTGAATTTGTTGTTGTCCTAACAACATCATCTACTGCTGGTACGATTCCTCTAACTACTAGAAAAATTTTCCAATTCTAAGAGTATTTATTTCCTCCCTTTCACAACCTCGTCAGTACACAAACCTACTACACCATGTTTGGAAACCATTGTCGTGGAGTAGACCCTCTTTTTCCAAGTGTTTCTGCAACATAGATGCACTCCTGCCATGTTCCATCTTGTTGTAACTTTTCACCCTTGCAATTTTGCTGCCACACATTCCCATATTTGGACACTTCACTATAGATTGATGCAAGTCACTTTTGCATTCTAACTGCCCAACTGCTTCCAATTGCATGTTGCATCCACAACTCTTCACAAATCCATATTTAGCACCCAAATGCTCATGGTAGAGATTCTGATCCAATTCCTTTCGCAACTTGTGTCAGCTACAATGACTTCTAATATGTGATATTGCTTGACAACTCGTTTAGTTGGTGAATAGAAAACTTTCTCTAATACCACTTGTCATGGGAACTAGCTGTTGGGCGCATTTTTTTTCCTTCCATTGATCCATGCAATGCTTCCAAGATCCTTGTCGAGGGTGAGACCGTCCTAACAGGTATTTTGGAATATTACGACCAACCTGCGGAATCCATTACACTTCTATATCTATTACATATGTTATCTTATACTTATCCATCTTTACTTATGTTATCACATCCAACGGTTTTAACACTTAACCAATTCCAAAATACATAGAGATATGGGAGGGTGGAACCCCAACGGGCATGCCTAATACCCTTTACATTTATATTGGTATAAATATTACATTGACAATAGTAACAAGAGATGGGGGGTGGCCAAAAATCCATCCCACTATAAAGTGTCATATTCTCAAAGGAAACCCCAAGGTTTCTTCACCCTTTGTCTCATATTCCTATTGTCGCACCGTAGAGTTTCTAGCTACAACCTCTACTCTTTGCACTAAATACTACAATTGAATTCACACAACTTGTAATACATCCAACAATACTCTCAGGGCTTACCCTTCTTCCTATGCCATGTGTTTTTTCCAAATCCAATTCTACCTTAGAATCGTTTCACGTTTGGAAAGATGCAGCCTATCAAAACCTTGCCCATAATTTCTTTCATGAAGTTTCCACCAATAGGATTCACTGTCTTCCCACTTCGATAGCATGTGCCTAGTTCACCTTAGGAGCTCACGCTTTGTCTGATTCTACTGATCCATATAGGTTTCTACCACCCACCTAATTTCCACCAGAGGTTCCTCTACATGAGGTTTTCCTAAGGCACGGGCACCTCCACAATAAAACTGTGAAAATTTGTCTCCTACCCCAAAGGATTTCCAATCCTGTCCAAGAGAAACCCCAAAATTTTCTTACAACTCCCTGCCAAAGGAAAGTGCAACATCCTCTAGGTTCCACAAGAGGAAGGGAATGCCTCAACATGCACCAGAAACATCCCTTGTGTGAATATCTCTTAGAACCAAACTTGTTCCAACAACTTGGTTGATGTCCTTCCTTGGATTTTCTTTGCCTTACCTCCAGTCGCCCATATATATATGTGAGCTTCCGCACTCTAAGTGTCCCTTTTTTCACTTGCTCCAATCGATCCAAATCACTACATAGCATGGAGTGCAAGTCACGTTGTGTGCCCTCCTCTCCAAGCTGATGTGCCCATCCACCATCTTTCACCCACAACACTTGAACATATGGGACCCTTGGGCACACATCCCACATGCCTACCGACGATGTGCTCCACCCAAATCTCATACATATGCAACCCATATCATCGACATACCAAGGATTTTCATGCCTTGGGATTCATGGTTGCACACCCCACCTTCCAACAAGTTGGCATGCTCCACCCATCACACTTCCATCTGCACATATTTCCTCATCCAAAAGTCCTTTCATGTTGCTTACTGTCTGGAAGCGCGGTGCCCGTCCACTTGTTAGCTTGTCAATGCATCCTTATGTCTGTAGACTCATCACATGCAAATATTGCCAATTCTCCAAGGATTTCCATGCCTTGGTATTCTACACATCTTTGGCACGCGCCCCACATTCCTGTCGATGAAACGCTCCACCCAATATTTCGACGTGCTTGCTTTCCAAGTTCGAAACCAATAATTGTGTCACCTTCCAGACCATGCGCCCAAGTGTGGTTCCACCCAATGTGGGATCCCACCCCCATGTATTTGCATGCCAACTAACTGCGTCACGAGGTTCTTCAAGTCGTGGCATAGAGTCTGTTTTGGCAGCTTAGGCAAGCCCATGCTAACTTGTCCCTTGTGTGGGGAGTTTCCCAAGGCACTCTCGCAAAAATACCATGACAAATAGCCTTAACAATACACCCATTGACTTCTTATTCTACACCCCATGGGAAAATTGAACAATACATTAACATGAATCCCATAAAAAAATAACAAATACAATTAATCAAATAAGAGCATTGTATCCAAGCTAATAGTACAAGTAGTGCAATCCATTAATATGTGTGCGTAATTTTGACGTGACAATTACACATATGATAACCGTTTGATTAAACATCCTTGGGTGTATGATGACTCATATGAGGAGTTTAAGGAAAGTCCTCTATTTTGGCCATAAATAAACACTTTCTAAAACAAAATTTCAAACTAAACAATACATTAACATGAATGCCATTGAAAATTAACAAATAGAATTAATCAATGTTATTTTGTCTTACACATTAAGGGGGCGTCTAAGGGTAATCTTAATGCAAGGTGTCTTTGACAAGAAGTTGGTGGTATACAAAATTTATAGCTTATTAACAACTCGTCACTAGGAGACAAACTATGTATTGCATGTACAACAAAAAATCTTGACACTTTCCTTTTCATAAAGAACTCCTGATCATTGAAGTGTTCATCAAATGAACAATTTGCAGAAAATAAAGATCACCTGGAAATATTTATGAATCTTGCAATGTTCCCATGAGTGCATTGACGACCATCCATGTGTAGTAGGTTCTTTCTGTTAAAGTTTCCAAAAACATAACCAGTCATGCACATTCTATACATCAAAATGTTATTCTTGTATTAAACAATATTCAATTAATCTGACCGCAATATATAGGACCGCAAAATGACATAAGTGCTACTGAATGTTTGGTAGGAATGAGTACATGTGAAAGGATAAATAACTCAAGATTTAGAACATCTATATTATACTTGGAAATCATAAAATGATTACCACAAAAAGAGAATTCGGTTCCAACATTGGCATAGGTAGAGAAGACGGTCAAGTACCATACAAAGCATGAAAATAAGAAGTTTGATATTTACTTTGTAAATTCACGGGAAAGGAGACATCATCGCTACCCTCCAACAATTGGACATACCTTGGTGTGTACTTGGACAATTTTTCTCTCAACTCATGCAATTTTTTGGATCTTCTAGTAGACATGTGTTGGGTGGCATTCATATCATACTTTGTATCACTAGAACTTTCAATTGAATGAACATAAGAAGAGGGGTTCGTCAATTTAGGACAAGACAATTTTTTTGGCTTTCAATTTTTAAAAAAATGAGCATAGGGAAGTGTTTCTATGTGTCTTTTTCTATATCACCTATTGGATTTTTTACCATAGTAGGGGGTATTAGACCATCAACATTGGATAATATATCATTGGTGTAATGGGTTAGCGTGACATGCCAAGGGTTCTCCTTCAACCCTTGACATTTTGAACAACCACAAACTATTGGGGTGTCATAAAAGATATCCAGTTCATAATGAATCACCATCGATGAACAATGATTGTGGCTTGAAGATGGTATATTACAATTGGTTGGTTAAGGTGGATTCCCATTTTCATCTATGACCTACTTGTGGTATTTTGCTATTGATAAGAGATTATGGAGTTTTGAAACTGGTGGAATATCTTGTGCATTCGAACTTCACCTTGAATCAGGATCCTGCAATATAGAATAAATTGATATTAAAATTCACATGGATAAGTAACATAAATTCAAATAAATAGTCAAAATATAAATAAAACTTGAAATTACTGGAGATGGAAAGGGAGAACTCGTCGAACTTTGAACAAGATGGAATCTGAAGAATGGACCATTTGATACTATAACATTTTCTTCCTACATTTGATCCAATTCAACAATCAGTATATGTCTCTGCAGTCCTAAAATATTTTTAAGAACTATATCACAATCATAATTTCAATATAGTTTGGAAACCATTTTTTAAGAGTAAAGTGAGTCTAAGCAACATATATATGCTATCAATTATTGTAATAGGTGTGATTGAATACCCTAAGAACATTTTAGATGAGTATGTAATTTTAATCACAGGATTTTCAAATTACATCGGTGCATCTAATGAAATAAACAAACACTATTGTGTTCATATCTCTTTGGCGCACCGATGCATCCTAAATAAAAATGCACTGAACACGAACATCCACATAACCCCCTGCGGAAGAAAATATATGCTACATTTGATGTCGGATATTTATCGTTTCATTTTACAAAATAATTCATATCGATGCATCATCTAAATATATATGCATCGGTGCATTCACTTTCAGCATGCACCGTAGCATGATTTAATAAATAATTTTCGATGCATTTGATTTATAGACGCACCAATGTGGCTGAATAAAAAGTGCATTGGAATGTGGAAAATATGAAAATTAAAAAAAAATCACACAAGTTAATTTTTCCCAAAATTGAAAAAAGGGCAGCAATTTTAATTTCAAAAACTAATTCTAAAAGGTGTTTAAAACAAAAAACCTAAACATTAATTCCTTATTTTGAGGAAATTTGGAGGGGAGAGTTTTAGAAGAGAGGCTTACATGGAAGGATTTTGAGCAACCAGAATATTTAGAGGATCAAAATTTGTTTGATATGGTGAATCAAACAAAACCCTGCATAGTATAAATTTCAAGTATGTAAAATATTACTATAGATATTATTATTCTATTTAGATTTTAACTAGATTTACAAGAAAACAAATCATGGTTACCTTCAATGTTGCAATCCTTATTTTCTAGCTCCTTCTTTTCATTTTATGCAGCTGCAATTATGTGGGTGCAAAATTTCACATTAGGGTTTAAATTCCTCTATTGTTACACATTTACCATTTTTCCTTCAGGGATTTTATATTTGATGAGTTTGTGATTATATATAGAAAGCAAAGGGGGATATGTGTCCCATTCTTAGGTCGAATCTTTAACCATGTTGGCTCTGTCAAGTTTTTTTTATCATTACAAAAATGCGTGTGTCATTTCTTGTGCGTTTGTGTATCTGTAATGCACCGATGCATTTTTGTTAAGAGTGCAATGTAGGTGATGTGCGTGACCGTATATTTTATTTTCGAAAAAGAGAAAAATCATTTCTTGGTTCTCAGTGTGACAGTATCGCATTAATACATTGATGCGTTGTTGTACAAAACACATCGGTGCGTTGTGGTACAAAATGAACCAATGGGTTTTATGAATTTAAGTGCACTGGTATCATAATAAATTCTATTTTCAAGCCTGTAATTTATTTGTGAAATGTATTAATAACTTATGTATTTAATGTTTCATGTTGTTTATTTATAGAAAATGCATGGTATGATTTCAATTAACAACAAATTTAGTCAACATGATAGAAACAAATCCAAAATTATGAAGAAGGAAAGTGATTTTTAATTTATGTATTTAAATTAACCTGTTTGAACTATTTGTAAATTTATCTAATATGTATTGGTTAAAGTGTGACATCCAGTGCCAAAAAATGAAGAATCTTGATAAGATGCTTACCAATCTAAGTCCAAAATAGCATATAACGTTGATGAAAAAGTTGTAGAGGGATGAATCAGGTGAATAAAAAATAATTCAATATGAATTATTTGTTCCAATTTAAGTAATACCATACTTAAGAATATTCACTAATATGTTTCAAATAATCTAATTCACATATGTTGAATTTTATGCAAGGACTGACAACAACAAAAATGGCCGTCACCATAAGAAAAAAAGTATGGAAGATGCAAATGATGATAGATTGGTCCTTAGCACATATGGTGTGGCGATGGAAGTTAATGTAAGGGGGAAATATATAATACTGTGAGGGATATAATGGAAAGAGCGTATAGACATACTTTTAATTTACAATACAAAAATCAATCAAAATATTCAAAGAATCAAGTCATATGTAAACTACAAGAGGTGTTTCCAGAGCAATGTTCAATGAACCTTGTCAAACTTACAATGGAAAAAACATACATCAACAAAAAAGAACCATTCAAAAAGTAATATTCATAAACATGTTTATGTAGAATATGTATTTATAACTATTGCAAAGCGACATTCCTTTAATAATTTTAATTTTGCTATATTTATTTCTCATATCAACAGAAAAATAGTTTAATGTCATTTTGCATTTCCAAGAAGATTATGAAAATCTAAAGGATGAACGAGGTGATATGCAAAATGTGTCAATAGGGATGTCCAAAAAAGTGTACAAAGAGATGGTCAAGGTAATTGACATAATTGTATTACAGGTGTAGCCATCTCAACAACAACGTGCTTCAAATGTATGAAATAATTGATTTTTTGAATTATGTACATATCATTAGTTAATTCAATATTAAATATTAATTTTCAATTGTTTTGTTGCAGAAAAGAAAACAAAATAGAACCCATTCAGCACACAAAACAAGACAACAAAGAAAAAATGGGTTAATAAAAAAGTTTGTGAGTATTTGTGATTTTCTTATAAGAAATTATGATTTCATAATGGTTTTGATCTTTATATTTTATTTTATTTTCTTTTCACTAGTCATCCTTGAATGTATTGAAATTGTTGTTAACATACAAAGAGGAGCCATCAAAAGAATTAATTGACAATAGGTTAAGTAATGGTTGCAAGTATATTTTGGCGTATCAAAAATTAATTGTGGAATTTGTAAGTTATGTCTATATTGTTTTACTTCTCTCAGCTTATAATTAATAGAACAAAGGAAGACATTTATATTGAATCTATGATTTATGATGAGGTATAAAACTTGTAGGAAACAAAGTATGCAGTGAGCTAACAGAAAACTTGTTGATAGTGTTGAAATATTGTAAATTCGGAGAATATTCTAAATGTATTTTATTGTTGTAACCTATCGAAGATGTTTTATTCCTTCGTCAGGATGATACTATTGTATTTGGTCATCATAGAGTCATGAGGTAAAACCTTCGTTATAAGTCGGTTCAATAGAACCATCCATAATATAATATTATGTTGTTTTGTGTCTTCTTAGGTGAAGCCGACCCAGTAAGTTTGTTGGGGTCGACTTGTTAGGGAAAATGTCAAGTGGAAGAAAGAGTATAAATAAAGGAGGTGTGTTTCTCATTCACACACACACACACACACACAGACGTGTGTATAGCGCATAGGAAAGGGAGACATATCTGCAAGGAGAAGGAGGACTTGTTTGGGGTTTTATCTTTGTACTTTGGATACATCTATATAGAGGAAGTTTTGATGGGTTTTCTTCCCTTTGAGGGTTTCCTAGGATATATCTATGTCTACCTTATGATTGTGTTTCTTTCAGTGATCCTGCATATGTTATTGTTCTGAAATTGAATTGAATACAAATGATATCTAGCTAAGCATATGGAATCTTAACATGGTATCAGAGATAACCTGACTAGAACAACTTTCACAAGGTGAAATTGTTATGCAACCAAATCCTAGATATAGCATAAAAATAGTAGAAATAAACAACAGGAGAGTAATCCATGCCTAAAAGTTGAATAGAAGAGATAAATTTCAATCCTCTTCGAAGGAGGAACCTCCTTATAGAATGTACAAGACAATACAAGATGATATGATGCTAAAATGAGACTATCTCCTTCCTATATATAGGAGATACTGGTGTACAATAACAACTAATAAACCCACTGTTAGACCCCAAGACTACATAACTAATACGTAATGCCCCACAATATAGGGGTAATGTGCCACACTATAGGGTGTAATGTGTCATCAATAAGGGCTTAACAGAAACTCTCTCTCCTCTCCCTCTGACAAGAAATTAGGGTATTTGTCAAAGTTGGAATTTTGAATATCTCATTGCATAGAAATTTGTGCCTCCCTAGAGCACATGTATTAAGCCCTAGATCAAATTTTTTGAGTAAGTATATCTCCAGGAAAGTTAAACCCTAGTTTGTCTTTGGACTAGAAAATTGCAAAAAACAAGAAAACTGTAGAAACTGTAGATCGAAATATTTCAAGTAAATTTTGAGAGGTGAATATTTGAAATCTCCATAAACCAAGAGTACCAATCAACTCACCTCTGTCAAGCACATATCCTGGTAAGTTCAGTCTTGCATTTTGAGAAATTTCATTTTTTAGTGACCTCCTGAATAAGATGGCCCAGGACAAGCTAGAAGGCATAGAGAATTTTTTAGCATGGAAATATAGGATTGGTCTCATTCTTAGAGAGAATGATCTTGACAAATACATCAAATGAGAAGTTGCAGAACCTGAATAGAATGAAGCTAAGGAGAAGCACAAGAAGGACCTAATTAGGGAAATGAGGATCATTGTTGATTCTATCAAAGATCACTTGATTCCTCAAGTTTCATCCAAAGAGACCCCAAAGGAGATGTATGAGGACCTATCCAGAATGTATGAATGAAGGAACATCAATAGAAAGATGAATTTGAGAGCTCAATTGAAGAGTACCAAGATGAGCCAAGGAGAATCCATTCAATACTACTTCACGAGGGTCTCCCAGTTTAAGGAGAAACTAGAAGCCATTGGAGACTCCCTTGATGAATATATGAACTAGTTATGAATTCCCTCAATGGTCTCACTATACCTTGGGATTCATTCATATAGACTATGTGTGCCAGAAAGGAAAGCATGAAGTTTTACATTGTATGGGAAGTTTGCATCCAAGAGGAGGCTAGAGTATCCAATAGAGAAGATCTACTTAAAGAAGACGATCAAGCTCTAAAAAAACATACCAAAAGAGGAATAAGTCAATCTAAATTCAAGAAGGAAATCCACAAGGAGTAGAAATAATCAAAGGAAATCCTACTCCCACTTTAAAAGTTACAATTGTCACAAGATAGGACACATTGACAGAGAGTGTTCATTGAATAAAGAAGAATATAAGAAGAATAAGAACAAAATACATAATGCACATCTAGCTGAAGATGAAGAAGAAGAAGAAGAAGAAAATGGACCTTGAAGAAAAAAAACAAAAGAAGAAGATGCAGAATAGTATGTATTATTCTCTGCACTCTATGGGTATGTGACACTTTAAGAAGATACATGGATTATTGATAGTGGTGCTTCAAAGCACATGACAAGAAAAAAGAAAACACTATCAAAACTTGAAGAGAATAACTCTCCTCTGAAAGTATCATTAGGAGATGACTATCAATATCCTATCAAAGGTATCGGTGACTCAAGCTATAAGCTTGATTATGGAACTCCCATGAAGATGAAGGAATTCTTATATGTACCAGGTTTGAATAATAACTTACTTTCTATCTCAACATTAGATAAGAAAGGATATAGGGTTGCATTTATAGATGGATAAGTACTTATGTGTCCCAAAGGAAAATAAATTACAGATGCAATTTTCATTGGAGAAGAAGGAGGAGGATTATATAAACTCAAGGGACATTAGGAATCAACCCTTACTCATGAGATCACTAACCCAAGTGAACTATGGAATATGAGGATTTATCACATCAACTCTGTTGATTGCATGGGCAGACCCGGGTTTACTATACTCAATCAACAACACCCCTTAACTCACTGGCCCTTTCGGCGACAGACCGCGGAGCGATCTGAAGTCTCACCCGAAGTGAATCTAATGGGTTGGCCAAGACTCAAGTGTCTTGGACCAGGTTCTGCACATCCTACTTTTCTTCTCCTCCACTTATGGGTCGCAAGGTCAGCTATAGCTGTGCATCGCACATCCCCTTCTACTCGCAGCCCTTTTCGCCGTGCAATTCTTACCCACGTTGCGCAACTTCCACTTACTCACAATATCTCCAACCGTATCGCATCTCCGCGCACCGTGGGACACCCAACCTCTCCTCAGCGCTAAGCCCTCAGTTCGCAGTTTCGCGCACCGCAGCCCCTCTGCCGGTGCGATATCGCCTCTCTGCGATATCCTATCACTACGACTTTGCACTCTTAGCGTTGACTATGTCACGGTGCGAAACTCTACTTCTCAGAAGTTATATTGCGAGTAAACGGTCATTAGAAACAAACGTAAAGGAGTCTTTAAACAACTTACTAAAATACTTCAACTTATCTCTATCTTCTTGCATTATCATGAGTTGAGCAATACATACATTCACTTACTGCAACTAACATCATATGCATAATAACCAGTAACAATAAGCAAATACAATCACATTCATACAACACATAACACGCAGATTTAACGTGGTTCACCCCCAGGATGGGAGTTACGTCCACCAAACTGTGCTTCTATTATATATCTTGAGGGAAGTTAGCACAGTCTGTTGCACTGCATATGCAGCGCAAGATCTCTTCTAGATCTCTGGTCTATTTCTATCTCTATATTGCCTTTCTTTCAATAGATCCTTCCCTCTCTTTCCTCTCTGTGGATAGTTACATATAGACTCAAATGACTCACAGACAACCTAGGTGTCTGGATCGTTACAACACAGTCTATTTGATTGACTCCTGAGTCTACTCAAAAATACTCTACTAACCAACTAACGACTCATCCTACGAGCCAACCAACTAGCTAACTGACTGATTAGCTAACCCTTTACAATACAAAATGCAAGATTTTATAGGCGGCCCGAAGGTCTCGCCATTACAACACTGTGGGCCTGTCCCAACAGTAAACCCATACCCTAATTAGTGACAGTCGGTCCTCTCTGTCCTTGAGGTAGCTGCTTCCCGTCACACCACATCTCTCTGCAGTCTTCCATGCTTCCCAGCACTGACCATGGGTACTATGCACCGCTTCTCTTTCTGTCCTTCGCCTTCAATGCTTGAGCCTTGTTGCTCCTTCTTCTTTATGAGGGTCGCTGAGCCCTCCTGTCTTCCGCTGCTGCCTTCAATGCAGTGGTTGAGCTTTCTTCTCTCGACCGCTCAGGTACCGTTGCCTTCTTGACTTTTCTATCCCAAAAGTCATGGTTTCCGGCTCTGCTCTCCAGCTGGAAACGTGCTACGGCGTCGTAGCTCTTCCTTGTCCTCTTTCCGCCAAAACTAGCAGCTTCTTCTGTAGCTGCGGGACCCTGCTCCAACAGTCCCCTAACACTCGAGCCACCTGGAACAGGCTTCTCCTGCTACAACTTGTTCTTCGCCTCCTGCGAAGTGCGCTGTAACCTGCCTTGAAGTCCTGCGACTTCATTCTTCATCTCCTCAGCACACTGCTTCGCCGAATCAAGCAATGCTTGATCAATCTTGGGGTCCTCTGTTCCTTCAATTTTCTCACTGGTCGCCGTGAATTCCTTCAGCTTCTGCTCAACCACGTCTACTAATTCTGTGATTTGCTCCTGAAAAGGTTGAAGCAGGTCAGTAATGTGCAGCTCCTTTGTTCTTAACTGCTGCGCCTCTTGCTGTAATTGGTTCATCTCCTTCGTCTTTCTCATCTTCTGAAGAGCTGCTAGGCTCTTGATTTCTTCTTTCATGGCCGCTGCAGTGTTCTCTACTTGCTGTATACTCTGCTGGATCTCGACCTTCTGTGGTGGCTCATCTAACTCAGCCCATGTGTTCATTGCATTTGTTAGTAGTACCCGGGCTTCATTAATGCATGATTGTATCTGCGCAGAGGTGAGTCGAAATGCTTCCACCCGAGCTTTTTGATCTGCAAGGGAGGTGTCTTGTAGACGTGCCTCAAGCTCGACGAGCTGCATCTCATGGTCTACCTTTATCCTGGCTACTTTCTCATCCATCTTAGCTACAGTTTGCTCGAGAACCTTTGCTCTTGCTGGGACTCTTTGTAGCTTCTCCAGGGTAGGTAGTGCGAACTCGATGTTGCAGTTAGAGAGTTCTATTGCAATATTCTGTAGTACCTGGGAGAGTTCCTGATCCTTGTTCTGATATGTTGTTAACTCGTCTACCTTTTTTTGATAGCTGGTGGCGAGTGCTGCGTTCTTTTGCTTTAGCTGCGCATTCTGTTGGTAAGTCGCAAGCTCTCTACTCCTGAGCTCTGCGCTTAGTTGCTGTTGGATTCTGTGCAACTGATCAATGTGAACCTCTGCGAGGTTAACCTCAAGGGGTTGTTTAAACTGGACTGGTGGGTCCGCTGCTGTCGCCGAGAGTCTGATGCTGCCTGGGGGGATCAACACAATGTTGAGGCGATCTTTTACTAAGCTTTCCTCGCGGGATAGCGGCGGTGCTGAAGTTTCTCCAGTGGGCACCTTTACTGGTGTAGTACGTATCGTGGCACCCTTCTCTGTAATTGTGCGTATGTCTATTAGCTACTTTTCTACGACACTCTGAATCTTTTCCTGTGATTGCTTCACCTCATCAAATGAATCCTTGAGTGTATCACATGTCCTTGTTGCAATGAGTTCGTAATCATCTTCTGTTAGTGCCGTCCTTAGAGTCGGTTTTGAAGTTTTTTGCTTCTTCCTCCCCTGCGTCGTTGTGGTTTCCTGGCTTCCATCCTTTGTAGAGGGCGTTGTTGCTGATTCTTCCGGTACATCTCTTTTCTTCTGGCCGTGTAGCGGTACTTCTGTTGTTTGGTGTGCCTCGGTGTCTAGTGGGTCTTTGCCTTTTTCTGGTGGGCCTGTCTGGTCGGTCTCCATTGGCAGTGGCATGGTATCTTCGTATTCATTCCGCCATTGGTCATCAAAACCCTTGATGACATTCTCAACATCCTGCATTGTCATTCTGAACCAGCTGGGAGCCCAGTCGTCCCTTTTAGTCCTTTTAGGCCGTAGGTATATTCGATGGCTGTCCGCCATAAAATTAAGCCGGTTATCATATGTGTCCACAGTCTCTGGGCTGATCCTTGGTGATTGTTGGATAAGGTTCTGCAACATTAAATAATATTCATAAAATACTATTGCGTTGACCTGTTTCCTTGCTGGACTGCTGGTGTCCCATAAACTGGCATAGCGTACACCCCTGGGTGTTCCTCCTAGGATCTGCGGAAACTGGCTGTTGGGTGGTTCCCTCCATGCGACGAATGCACACAGTATGAGTAGCCACGAAAAGTGGAAAGGGTGGCTGGCTTGATCTTGGGCTGCCAAACAATCTTCCTGAAACATGTTTAATAAAAATAACGACCAATTGAACTGCTCGCCTTCGGTGACTTGTATGGCCAGATTGATCACCGATCCTGTAACTTCCTTTGGTCGGACCTTGGTAAACAGTCTTCCTGCAAGTAGACTGGCTGTAAATCTGAGTGTCTCATTCTGTAAACTCATGACATCATAAGCCCTGCCTCCTCGCTGTAACTGATACTTTTTAACGAGCGCTGTTGGCAGCTTGGGATCCTTGGTCTTTCCTGATACCTGTATGTCGGGGTATTTACCAGTTTTAGACAGGCCAGTAACACAGTGTATCAAGTCGACATTGAGGTCGATTTTGTGACCGAGCCAGAGATAGCCTCCATGTACGCACGAGAGGAGGACACGTACCACAACATTAACCTCTGCGCTACGCCCAAAATGGGGTAGTCTCAACACGTTGAGCAGACCTGACCGCTCAAGAATCTAGACATGCGGCTGGGGGGCAAATTCTTCTCTACCTGTTCTTGGGTTCTTCTCGAGCACAAGATACGAAGCTGGCTTGAAGTGAGGGTAGGTCTTACCGTCCGCCAGGTTGTAATCAATGAATTTGACAATAGCAGCATATCCTACTAAATCGCCATTTTCCTTTACTCGAGAATCTATTGGCGGTATGGGCACAGGAAGCTTACCGCTCTTGGAAAGTTTGATGTCTGGAGCACCTTCAACTTGTGGGATGAGGTAGTCCATTGAACTACGGACTTCATCTTCCCTCTCGGAACCGGATTCCTCCATGAGCTGGAAATGGCTTCTCGTCTTCGGTTGTTCTCTGGTTCGGGACGAGCTCGGCGGGTTAACTGTAGATGGCGACGCCATAGCTCCTGCAAGGCCGTGACGCTGAAATCTCCTCAAAATATTTTCCAGCGGCTCGTCCTCAGATAGGACCCACTTAGCATAAAATGGCGGACGTGCAATGGTTGCAACTTCTGAGAACCACAACACTCTGTAACAACTTAGCTCGATACAGGGAATGTTTAACACTTACTCTCCAACGCTCGGTTTTTTCTGCGGGTGTAACTGTCCCAATTGAATACTTTATGCTTTTGTGCCAAATACGACAATCCCGATCATAACGGTCATCTATATTGGGTGCGCCGGTCATATTAATTGCATGGATAAGACCACACCCGTCCTTCAATCCTCAATAAATGGTAAAATCTGATCGAATTTTCCTCCAAGCGTGTGTACGGGTGCCGGTCTCGTCAGGGATTTAGCAAATCTGGAAAAATTTAATATACTGCTGCCAAATCTACGGTAGGGGATACCGGTCATTTCTTCATTAACTACCTGTCAGATAGTGACTTGACTAGCCCACTGTTGGTTGCAACTGGTTACGTGGCAGGGGAAACATCTTACTGCTGCGATGCAACTCCGCATCACCTGCGCAAACAAACAGTGTCAAAACTAACACTTTTTTTTTTGGGTGTAGACTCATTCCCGGCGCGATGCCTCCTTTCAACTACACTGGACATCTGCGCCATTCTGAACTGTTCATGCTAGGGCTGAGGGGTGGGGAGGCTGTCACTATAGAGCTTAAGCCTACTACCATTAATCCATGTGGGAAAAAGCTCCCCGTTTAGCTGGCTGAGCTGAATGGCACCTCCTTCTGTGACTTGTTGTATCTGATATGGCCCTAGCCAATGTGTCTTGAACTTCCCTGGGAACTTGATGAATTTGCTGTCATAGAGGAGCACCAGGTCTCCGGTCTGGAAAGTCTTATTCTTAATGTGTCTGTCATGCCAAGCTTTTTCTCGGGTCTTCTGTACTTTCTGATGGAATCCAGCGATGAACCTGTCTTCTTCTAGGGCCAGCAGCTGTGCGAGCCTTGCTTCGACTGTGTCAGTATCAGTCATCTCGGTAATCTGAGCGATTCTTAAGCTGGGAAGAATATACTCCATAGGCATAACAGCCTCTTGTCCATATACCAAGCTGAAAGGTGTGTGTCCCGTAAGTTTCTTGCACGTGGTTCTGTATGCCCATAAGACAGCGTTAACTCTGAGGTCCCAATCATTCCTCTGGTTGTTACAGATCTTGGTAAGAGCATTTTCTAAAATCTTATTAAAGGCCTCTACTGTACCATTAGCCTGCGGGTGGTAGGGAGTGCTCTTATGGTGCTGGATCTGGAATTCTTCTATTAATGCCTCAATAGTATTGTTCAAGAAATGTGTACCTTGGTCGCTCATCATAATTACTGGGCATCCAAACCTGCCGATGATGCTTTCGAAGAGGAACTGTGCAGCTGTAGCGGCATCACAATTTCATACTGCTTTGGCCTCCGCCCATCTGGTGAGGTATTCTGTTCCAGTGATAATATATCTCGCACCCGTGCGCTTCCCTGGTGGGTTGATAGGACCCACAAAATCTATAGCCCATTTGTCGAATGCGCGCAATGTGACCTACGGTCGCAGTGGCATTTCATTGCGTCGCGAGGGTTTTCCTACCCTTTGGCAGATGTCGCAGCATCTGCAAAATTCCTTAGCATCTTTATGCAATGTAGGCCACCACAAGCCTGCTTCTAAGATTTTCTGCGCAGTCGGTTTTCCAGCGAAGTGACCTCCTACGGTTCCTGAATGAGCCTCTTTGATAATAACATCTTTTTCATGCGGCATTACACATCTGCGTAGAATTTCATCTGGGCCTAACTTGTATAGGCATCCTGCAATGAGGGTGAAATCTGCTGCCTTCACAACCAACTGTTTCTTTTGCTGCTTAGTAAAGTCATCAGGTGCTACTCCTGTGGTGAGGAATTGAATAATGTCGGTATAGTACTCATCTACAATCTGTATGGAAAACAACGGCGCATCTGGCAGATTGTCTTCTAGGTTACTGGGCTCTTCTCCTGAGTCTAACCCCGATAGATGATCCGGTCCTGCATTCAGTCTCCCTGGTTTCACAATGATTTCAAAATCATACTCCTGGAAGAGGAGTAACCATCTGCAGATTCTTCCCCCTAACACTGGTTTATTGACTAGGTACTTCAATGCAGAATGATCAGTAAACATTTTAAACAAGGCGCCCAATAGATAGTGCCTGAACTTCTGCAGCGCATATACCATAGCTAAGCCCTCCCTTTCTGTTGTGGTGTAGTTCTTCTCCGTTGTGGATAGCTTTCTGCTGGAGTAAGCGATAGGATGGTCAAGATATCCGTCTCCTGGCTGGGTCAAGACGACTCCTAATGCGATGCCGGATGCATCCACATGTACATGGAAAGGCTTAGTCCAGTCTGGGAATACTAGGATGGGTGTTGTAACCATCT
>LPNX010645603.1:794324-859231 GCA_001517045.1 Pseudotsuga menziesii
GGTCCTCTGCTCCTGTACCTTTAAAAATAGGTAGCTTCATGTCGTCTCCCATTCTATTTCTCTGTGGTGGGTTCTGACTGACTGGGGTACTACTACTCAGCGGTGTAGGTGAAGGTGCTGTAGTGGGAGTAGGTACTGATTGTGAGCTACTAGATGGAGTACCGACGGGGTTATTCTGAGTCCCTGTCTGCTTCTGTGGAGTGTAAGGATGGCAAGGGATACCCCCCTCTGGTTCTTCTGTGGTGCTAGGGCTCTGTTGTCTAATACTGTCTGATCTGTCTTCAAATGCAGGAGAACTCAAATCTACTTTATACTTCTTTCCACTACGTGTTCGTCCAATGTCATCAAAATCACTTTCAAACTCTTGTGACATTACTATCTTTACTTATTCATCTGAGACTAGATCCATTGTTCCTTTTTCATATAACAGCATCTTAAGGGACAAGTTTAGAGATCTTAGGTACTTACCACGGTATCCTCTGAAGAAGTATCGTTCAGCTGCGCTGAAGCTCTTTCTCTGGTCAACTGCAAATTCTGTAACGAAGCCTTCTAGCACACTCGTCAGCCAGAATTCCACTACTCTCGTAATCGGATTGTCGAGGTTCTGCACGGTCTGAATCAGCTCCGGTGTCCAGAAAATGTTTCTTTTCTTCTTGAATGTGTTCCTATCTGTCAACTTGGATAACCAGTCGAACAGCTCGTTTTCGTAGGTTGCAAAAAATATAGCGTGTATGTCTGACGCGATATGCTTTTCTAACCAGGCTTCTGTGCTTAGTCTCGGACTCCTTTCTCTTTCTTGGAGAACTCCCTTAAGTCTGAATCCAGCCACTGGTGGAACTCTTCTCTAGTAGGATGCCAACAGAACATTGACTCCCAGTCGTTTAAACCGGCAACGGAACCATTTGTTGATTGCATGGGCAGACCCGGGTTTACTATACTCAATCAACAACACCCCTTAACTCACTGGCCCTTTCGGCGACAGACCGTGGAGCGATCTGAAGTCTCACCCGAAGTGAATCTAATGGGTTGGCCAAGACTCAAGTGTCTTGGACCAGGTTCTGCACATCCTACTTTTCTTCTCCTCCACTTATGGGTCGCAAGGTCAGCTATAGCTGTGCATCGCACATCCCCTTCTACTCGCAGCCCTTTTCGCCGTGCGATTCTTACCCACGTTGCGCAACTTCCACTTACTCACAATATCTCCAACCGTATCGCATCTCCGCGCACCGCGGGACACCCAACCTCTCCTCAGCGCTAAGCCCTCAGTTCGCAGTTTCGTGCACCGCAGCCCCTCTGTCGGTGCGATATCGCCTCTCTGCGATATCCTATCACTACGACTTTGCACTCTTAGCGTTGACTATGTCACGGTGCGAAACTCTACTTCTCAGAAGTTATATTGCGAGTAAACGGTCATTAGAAACAGACGTAAAGGAGTCTTTAAACAGCTTACTAAAATACTTCAACTTATCTCTATCTTCTTGCATTATCATGAGCTGAGCAATACATACATTCACTTACTGCAACTAACATCATATGCATAATAACTAGTAACAATAAGAAAATACAATCACATTCATACAACACATAACATGCAGATTTAACGTGGTTCACCCCCAGGATGGGAGTTACATCCACCAAACTGTGCTTCTATTATATATCTTGAGGGAAGTTAGCACAGTCTGTTGCACTGCATATGCAGCGCAAGATCTCTTCTAGATCTCTGGTCTATTTCTATCTCTATATTGCCTTTCTTTCAATAGATCCTTCCCTCTCTTTCCTCTCCGTGGATAGTTACATACAGACTCAAATGACTCACAGACAAGCTAGGTGTCTGGATCGTTACAACACAGTCTGTTTGACTGACTCCTGAGTCTACTAAAAAATACTCTACTAACCAACTAACGACTCATCCTACGAGCCAACCAACTGGATAACTGACTGATTAGCTAACCCTTTACAATACAAAATGCAAGCTTTTATAGGCGGCCCGAAGGTCTCGCCATTACAACACTGTGGGCCTGTCCCAACAGTAAACCCATACCCTAATTAGTGACAGTCTATCCTCTCTGTGCTTGAGGTAGCCACTTCCCGTCACACCATAGCGCTCTGCAGTATTCCATGCTTCCCGGCACTGACCATGGGTACTATGCACCACTTCTCTGCTTTCTGTCCTTCACCTTCAATGCTTGAGCCTCGTTTCTCCTTCTTCTTTATGAGGGTCGCTGAGCCCTCCTGTCTTCCGCCGCTGACTTCAATGCAGTGGTTGAGCTTTCTTCTCTCGGCCGCTCGGGTACCGTTGCCTTCTTGACTTTTCTATCCCAAAAGTCATGGCTTCCGGCTCTGCTCTCCAGCTGGAAACGTGCTACGGCGTCGTAGCTCTGCCTTGTCCTCTTTCCGCCAAAACTAGCAGCTTCTTCTATAGCTGCGGGACCCTGCTCCAACAGACTACAAATAACTACCCCATGTGAGCAAAGTAGTAACAAGTTTACCAGATTTGAAGATCGATCATGAAGGCACTTCATAGAGAATCATTCAGAAAGAAGAATCAAGATAATTAGAACAAACAATGGTGGAGAATATACTTCAAAAGATTTTGAATCCTTTTGTAAAGAAGATGAAATCAAGAGGGAACTAACCAATCCCTACAATCCTCAACATAATGGTGTTGCAAAAAGAAAGAATATGACCATTATGGAAGCATTGAAGACAATGATACATGATTAAGATATTCCTATGCATCTATGGGCTGAAGTGTTAATATTTCATATGCTAAGCTAGATATCATTAGTGTTTAATCCAAATTCACAACAGTAGCATGTGCAGAATCACTAAAAGAAACACAATCACAAGATAGAAAGAGTATTTATCCTGGGAAACCCTCAAGGGGAAGAAAACCCAACAAAACTTTCGATGTATAATATGTATAAGATAAAACCCCAAAACTTGTATTCTCCTCCTTGTTGATCTCTCTCTCTCTCTCTCTCTCTCTCTCTCTCTCTCTCTCTCTCCTATGCGCTACACAAGTGAGCGAGTTTGTGTTATAATGAGGAACACAACTCCTCTATTTATACACTTTAAGTCACTTGAATTTTACCCTAACATGTCGGCCCCACTAAACTGACTAGGTTGACTTCACCTAGGAAGACTCAAAACAGTATTATATTATATTCATTGGGGTACTATTGACCTGACTTACAATTGAGGCTTTACCTCATGACTCTATGATGACCAATTACAATAATTACATCCCAGTGGAGGAATAATAACATCTCCCTTAGGGTACATCAGTAAAATACATTTAGAATATCCTTTAAAGTTACAATATTTCAACACTCCCCCTTAACGAGAAGGGTATTATATTAACATCATCATCATCAACTATAGGAGTAACGAGAGAGAGAATCTTCAGTAGTATCAAGGTAATACATCTATACATCATAGGAAGTTTTCAATAATCATCAATAGCTGGAACAATTTCTCTTCAATGCATTCATCTTCTATAGCACATGATCACTTGATCCTTTTGCATCAACACTTTGATATTTAGATCCTTCGTAGTAGCACTTTGATCTTCTTCATCCTTTGCAACAGTACTTCGATATTCTCGATCCTTGCAACAACACTTCAATCTTATTGATCCTTTGCAGGAGCAACACTTCGATCTTCTTGATCCTTTGCAACAACAACACTTTTATCTTCTTGATCCTTTGCAACAACACTTCAATCTTCTCGATCCTTTGCAGAAACACTTCGATTTTCATGATCCTTTATAGCAACACTTCGATCTTTTGTATCCTTTGCAGCTGCACTACCTGCAATACACATGATCTCTTTTTGGGATGATCAATCCCTATCACTTTAGGACATATGTAAAAGGATGATGCAAGCCTCCACCAGCCTACTCCCCCTTAACGAGGAGGGTCCATAGTATTGACCAGCTGAACCATCTACAATTGAGTGTAGATCTCGTCTGCACGTGAATGCATGACCTGTTAGTTGTAAGGACTCAACGTAGACCATCCTCAGCCTGTTAATGCTAGGACCACTCCAAGTGAGTGTTATACTATGACATCGACATGTACATGTAGGCATACTCTCCATACAAGAGTATTGTCTGCAACAAAAGATCTCGACCATGCCTAGATGCAGGCCCTCATCATAGGACATCCTCAACATGCCAATTAGGGGAATTTCGAGGTAAAAAATGGACCTCAAAAGGGATATATTAAAATATTATGAACTAGGCATTTTATGGGGAAGATATACTTGACAACTCAAATTTCCATTACATTAAATGTACAATTTAGATAACAATGGTTGAGTTACATACTAGAAACAAAAATAATAAAAAATGTTATATTGAAGTGACTAAAAACTAATTTTAAATTAAAAAAAATGTGTAGTACTTGAATGCATTTGGGAGATCGCTTTTAATAATAAAATATAAACACAATGAAAAGACAATCAAATTTGTTTTAATAATAGAATTTAGACATAACGAAAAGACAACGCAACGCAATAAAGCCTATAATCATGCTAGATTGTGAAGCCTTTGATTGAATGTAGAGAGAACATGTGTTGTTTGAGCAATAAAAAGAGAAAATCGTAGTGACCTATGAAGTCAGTTTAGAACCCCCTAGCAGCAACATACAAAAACAGTTTGAAACCCCCCCTATAGCCATAATAAATCATAATAAAATATATTTTATAAAAAATATCAATATTGCAATATCATTAGGGAACGAAGGAATCGAACCTTCAACCCCATGATTATAAAGCAGGAACTCTTCCATTGAGCTAGAACCCTTTAAGAATTGGGGAAAGGGGCAATATTAACACCAAGATTGCATCATTTGTAATTCTAAAAAAAAAAAGACTAAGAATCCCAACATTGTTTCTGACTGGAAAGACCTAAGGAAGTAGTCTGAATGTCTCTGGCCTTCTTTAGATATATGCTAACCACTTCAAATCTTATGATGTAATAAAGATAATGTAGATGTATGTTAGGAAATTCACATTTAGACTCTTAAACATATAATTTGTGATCCACTAACGTGGCTAAGATGATCATTTTTACAGAAAAACAAATAAAATGTTGCACTGTATAATTCATCCAAAGCATATCAATTATTAGCATTGAGAATTTATAAATGGTATGGACTCCCTCACCCTTCTTAGTGCCTATAAGGCCACAGGTATGGCCTAATATTGCAAAAAACTCATCCCTATAGAATTCTTATGATATTATGCAATTATTCAAATTTAAAAGTTGGATATGGCCTTTGCTTTCATATAGTTTCTAAAATGTTGTAATCTGGACCAATTTGGAAAAATGTGCAAAGACATTGGACAATAGTCTGATTTCTCTAAATAGTTGGATTTCCTAATAATTGGTATTTGGAAATGTTCAATGAAATAGTTTGGATGCTTCTAATAATTGGTATTTGGAAATGTTCAATGAAACAGTTTAGATGCTTCAAAGAACAGAGGAACAATTTAGATGATTCAAAGTATACCAATTTTGCACCAGCTATTGATGTTTTTCAACATAAATAATTTTTGTGAAATAGCACAATCAATCAACAAAAAATCAGAATAAACAAGATGTGTATAATAAATAAATAAATAAATAAACAAACTATAATAAGATGTATATTATAAAGGGTGAAAGGAGAAAGATATAAAATTTTCAGCATGGATACCATGAAGCTATAAAGAGGAATGAAACATGTAATGAGCACACACAAAAGAAAAAAAATCAACGGGTTTTAATGATTTATATTGACAAGGAAGCTGAAATTATGAATGAGATAAATTGATAAGGAATCTCTACAAATTGTACAAACATGCCAAAAAGAGTGATATCTCAGAAAATTCTAAAACACAAAAGATAAAAAAGAAAAATTACCCGGGCCTCTGCCAAACAAACAAGACTCATAATAGAATCCATTGATGGTGTTTCCTCTGATGGCCTCTATGGAGGAAGCCTAGGTTGTAAGGGAGTAAGTACATCTCGAGACATGTAATGATAAACTATTGCATCCTTTCAAAAAAGGGTGGCAGATTCAACAAATCTACACTTCATAAGGTAAAGATGTAGTAAAATTGTGTTAGAACATATAAATGATTTTAAAATCTCTTGTAATGGTGAGCTAAATACCTCTCAAGGGTATCATTTTATTTTGAGAAAGGATAAGGGATCCATTGGAATATATGAGTAGTAGGTATGGATTTCAAGAAATTTGACATGGTTTGGGGAGGAAATGTTGGGATATGACTCCCAATAAAAATTATAGGTACTCAATGCCATCAACAATACCTCAAACCACCATCTAATAAATCTCAAGATTATCCTTTCCTTCAAGTAGGGATACAAGTCCCATTAGAACATTTTGGATACTATGTATGAGTCTTTATGCCTTGAACATGATTGAGGAAGGAAATCTAGGCCTTATTTTGTAAAGTAAGGAAAAATGCATTTAGGTTAAAGAACAATGCCTTGATAAACCACACATCAACCTGTTGAGAATATACTTGGTCAATGTATATGTCTCTGTGCCTTGGACTTGGTTGGTATAAAATGCTTGATCCTAATCAACTAAATGCATATTAATGGAATATAGTCCCAAGAATGATTCCTTGAGCTAAAGAAAAACTCTCAAGGGAATATTTTACCTCAAAATGGTTATGTGGACACCATTATGAACTTTTTAGCATAAGGTATTGTTCATAGGTCCTTGAACATGGTGGATGGAGGAGACTTGGGCCTTAGGCCCTAAAGGGATATTTGTGCTTCCAATGCTAATAACAATGCCTTGAACAAACACAAATGGCCTCTCAAGGGGATCCTTCACATTTAATATATCATATTGGAATCATTATGGTGTTTTGAGAAATATGTGTAAGTATCAAGGCCTAAAACAAGATACAGTGATGAAACATTAGCCTTAGTCCTAAAATGTAGCCTTTGAAACTCAAGGGCCATGAATAAACCCTTAACCTACCACACGTGGCCTCTATGTAGGACGTTTTTCCTCTAAGTTGTAATATGGCACCATTAGAAGGTTTTTAGAACCAAGGATGGGTCATGGGACCATAGACATGGATATGACACGAACCTAATACTTGTTCGGGTACACAGGGTACTCCCAAAAGACCGAACACCTTGAGCAACCGCTTCACAAAATTAGATCACAGACCAACACACCGATGTTTGTCACGTGGTTAAAACCCTCGAGAGGGAAACATTCCATGACCCCAGCCAAATAGCTACTTGGAGCAATTTATTATGCAAGAGAAAGAAAGTTACATGAGCTTCTCATAATCGATCAACTAGCCAAGGACCCTCTATGCTCTTTAAATAGAGATCATAGACCAATCGGGTGTTAAGCCACGGATCAATGGTAGTTATGATCTAAGAGAAGTTGAACCGTCAAATCACTCTATGTCTAGAACATATCGTGACCATCAGATTAGAATATTTACAAATGCATACTAATGCATACTAAAGAAACACACTTTTACCTAACGGATATATTACACAAGTTGATCTTAACTAACTCCTAAGTGTCTAAATATCCTAACATCCCCCCTTAAGAACAACTTGGGATAGGATTGAAGGATTTACAAAAGTGACACTATTAGGAGAAGGAAGGAGGCATTAGAGCCTATCCCCCCGTAAGGACACATTCTTGAACTCCTAACATAGACCAAAGTTTAGAAAACTTCGCTTCTATAAGAGACTTGGTGAAGATGTCTGCAACTTAATCATTTGTAGGACAATAGAGCACTTCAATAACATGATCATGAATAAGATTTCTGATGAAGTGCATGTGTAGCTTAATGTGTTTGCTGTGTTGATGTAGAAATGGATCTTTGGAAAGCTTGATGGCACTTAGGATTGTCACACCAAAGTGGAGTAGGCTGCTGCTGCTCGAATCCAAACTTTGAAAGGATTTGTCGAAGCCATAAAGCTTCCTGACTGGCATTAACTGCAGCTTGATATTCTACTTCTACTGAAGAAAGAGTGAGAGCTTGTTGTTTCTTACAAGCCCAAGTGACAGGTCCAGATCCTAGACTAAAAACATAACCTGCAGTAGAATTTCGATTATCAGGATTGGCGGCCCAATCTGAATCAGTGAAACCAACCAACAAAGATTTTCCCCCTGTACTGTAATGAATCCCAAACCGAATTGTACCTCGAATATATCGAAGTATTATTTTCGCTGCTTTATAGGTGACTTTCATGAGGAGTTTGCATTAAACGGGAAACACGACCAACGGCAAAGGAAAGGTCAGGACGGGAATGAGTCAAGTATAAAAGACTACCAACAAGCTAACGATACAAGGTGGCATCTACTTCAGGGGAAGTACAAGTGGCAGAAATTTTGACTCCAGACTGGAAGGGAGAAGGGGCTGGTTTACAATCTTCCATGTGGAAGTGACGAAGAAGGTCACAAGCATACTTAGACTGGGAAATAAAGATTCCTTCTTTGGTTTGCAAGACTTGGAGACCAAGAAAAGAATGCAAATGTCCTAAGTCTGACATTTCAAAATTTTGCTTAAGACTGGATTTCACATGGGTTATAAGTTTAGGGTCACTACCAGTAAGGATAAGATCATCAACATAAAGAACAAGTATGATGAGATGGTTTCCTACTTTCTTGGTATAGACATTGGGTTCAGAATGACATCTAGAAAAACCAGTGTCGAGGATAAAGTTATCTATTTTGGCATACCAAGCTCTAGGAGCTTGCTTAAGGCCATATAAGGATTTCTTAAGGAGACAAACAAGGCTAGAGTTATTCTAAACATATCCAGGAGGTTGTTCCATGTAAATTTCCTCATGTAAATCACCATGTAAGAAGAAAAAATTGACATCCATTTGATGGACTTCCCAGTTATGTAAGGCTGCAAGGGAAAGAACAAGGCAGATGGAGTTCATTTTTGCTACAGGGGAAAAGGTTTCATTGTAGTCAATCCCTTCAACTCAGGAAAAACCTTTGGCAACTAACCTTGCCTTAAGTCTTTCAACACTTCCATCTGATGCATACTTTGTTCTGTAGACCCATTTACATTTGACAAGTTTTCTTCTTTTTGGAAGAGGAACAAGATCCCAAGTATTGTTCGCCATTAAGGAACAATATTCTTCATCCATAGCTGCATCCCAATCATGATTTCCTGAAGATTCTGCAAAATTTTCTGGATCATGATTATTGGAAACTTGAGTCAAAAGAGAAGAGGCTCGCTGAAACTAATAACATGTTCGACATTGATCTCTAGGATCACCGGCAAGATCACCAGCTGCTTCACATGTTGAACAGACCCATCGAGGAGGCATTGGTGCTGGTGCAATTGGAGGAACATGAGCAGGTGGAGGTGGATTTTCATCCTCACTGTCATAATAAAAAACTGGAGTTGGAAACCTATCAAGGAAGCTGGAAGAAGAAGAAGAAGGCACAATCGACGAATCAGGCTCACAGGACAAAGATGGCACACCTGCCAAGTTAGGCTCACAAGCCAAGAGATTTTCATCAAATTTAACATCTCTTCTAATGATTATATCATGACAATGTGGCTGAAGAAGTCTATAACCTTTTACATCTTCAGAATATCCAACAAATATGCACTTTTCACTTTTAGGCTGCAATGCTTTCCGTTTTTCATCTGAAATGTGAGCCCATGCTTCACAACCAAACACGCGAAAGTGACTTACATCTGGTTTAATTTTACTCCATGCTTCTTCCAGTGTTATACCTTGTAAAACTTTAGTGGGTGTGCGATTAACTATGTAATTTGCACAATTTAAGGCCTCAGCCCAATATTGAAGACTTAGTCCCTTAGATTGGATCATACAATTAGCCATTTCTTTTAAAGTGTGGTTCTTCTATTCAGCTACACCATTTTGTTGTGGTGTATATGGAACTGTGTGTTGTTGTTGGATTCCTTGTTCAGTGCAAAAAGTAGTGAACTTGTTGTTAACATATTCTCCTCCATTGTCAGATCTTAACTTAATAATTTGATGACCATATTATTTTTCAACAAGGGCCTTGTAGGCCAAGAACATGTTAAATACTTCGCTCTTAAGTTTTAGGAAGTAAACCCAGGTGCATCTAGAGTAGTCATCAATGGAAGTTAAGAAATATTTGAAACCAGAAAATGAAGCAGATGGAAGAGGGCCACACAAGTCACTATGCACAAGCTCCAAGGGAACTGAGGCGTGCCAAGAGGCACATTTGTCAAAACTGTCTCGATGATGTTTTTCGAGTACACAACTGTAACAAACACCATCCTTGCAAGATACTAGCAGAAGACCAGTCACCATATTTTCTTTACATAGTTGTTGCAATGAGCGATAATTTAAGTGACCAAATCGCTCATGCCAAAGTTTGCTCAAGTTATCATTATGAGCAACAAAAACTGAAGGAAAAGGTGATGACCCAAAGTTGTTAAATTTGTACAACCTGGTAATATCATCAACAGTTCCAGTAGCAAGGGCATTTTGAGGATTTTTAAAATCCTTGATTACAACTTGGTGAGGTGTAAACATCACAGTTTTACCTTCACCTGAATGAGTAATTTGATAGACTGATAACAAATTGTAGGAAATTTTTGGAACACATAGTACATCACTGAAATGACCATTTTCTACTGGAACTGTTCCAGATCCTACAACACTCAGAGATCTATCATCACCAACAAATATTTGTTTGGTGTTACAATCATGCATAGTAGAAAATATGGCTTTATTCTTAGCCATATGATAAGATGCTCCAGAATCAATGAGCCATTCAATTGAAGTAGAAGAAGAAGATGCAGTATAAGAGTAACCAGAAGCACAAAGTGCATGTCCATGAGAGTTAGATTCTGAAGACGAATCTAGGCTGATGTGGTGCGTCTTCATTGCTACTTCCAAGGCTGCCATCTTCTTGAAACACTTAGATCCATCATGATTATCTTTCCCACAAAAATTGCAATGACGCTCAGTCTTATTTCCTTTTGGCTTGGATCCTTTGTCATGTTTTAAGGAAGGAGCTTACTGAGAGGGTTTGGGACCCTCATTGTTTGGCTTATTATTGTGAGAATTTTGTTTCTTGGGAGGCTTGGACTTTTCTTTCTGTTGGGACAATAAGGCTTTCCCAGATGTATCTACATTGTTAATTATTCCAAGATGAATGAGCTTATCTTGCTCTCTAATTAAAGAATCACAAAAGGATTCAAGGCTAGGCTCTTGATAGCTAGCTACAGTCAAGGATTCTTTCCTGGAGTAGAATGTAGATACAAACACAAAATATGCAGGTCCAAGTTTGGAAAGAATATGATAAATACATTGTTTGTCTTCTTTCTTAATCTTGCATTCTGCACATAAGAGTCGAAGAGTTTTATACTTAGATAAATAGTCTTGAATGCATGAAAAATCATTTGGATTCAAGGAAAGCAACTCATTTTCAAGTTGATGACCCCGAATTTCATTGTGTTTACCAAACACAGATTCCAAATTTTCCCAAGCGAGATTAGGTTCATCAATTCCAGATATACAGAATCGCAAATCAGTAGAGATTGACATCCCAATCAATCCACGAGCTTCATCACATCTATTTTCCCATTTAATTTTCTTATCATCATCAGTGGGTTCTGTTTCTTTCCCTGAGGTTATCCTGAAAAGTCCCCTACTTCGCAGAACATCCTCCATATGAGATTTCCATGAGAAATAGTTAGAACTTGTAAGTATAATATCACAAGGGGCAGCCATACTATAAAATAATGCCTGAAAGAATAGAAACTAACTGCTTGGATGCAAAGAGTTCGAAAAAATATGTGGTTTTAAAAAAAATGGCACTTAAAACTGATTCTGGATGATGAAGTTATGCTTAATCAAAGAAAATGTTGAAGATGTCCCCAATAGTGGCGTGGCAGATATTAATTTGACCAACTAAAAAAAAGAAGCCCCCTCTTCCCAAGATCAACTTTTGACAATCACTTTACAATAAAGTTACTTTGAAGTGAATCACTTTTGTAGAATAAGTGATGTTCACTTTTACAATAATGTGACTTTTAAATAGTGCAGCAATAAATTAAAGACTTAAGTGACTCACTTTTTATTTTATTTTATTTATATGAGATACACTTTTACAATAAAGTAACTTGAGAATATAAATTGCATGCACTAAAAAGTAGCTTGATAATACTTGAACTCAAGACTTATCAAGGAGTAAAGCAACTTTGGACCAAGTGAGCTAAGTTTAAAAGGTATGTAAAAGTATGGAAAGAGGAAAGGTTTTTTTTTTTTTTACTCTTCTCTCTCGTTCTTCGTGCTTGTTTTTTTTTTCCTGCAAATCACAAAAAAAATGAAAAACAAAAACAAAAAAAAACTTTTTCTACACAATGTGGTTAGAAATTGGTTAGCTTACCCGGAAAGTCTACGTTTTCAAGTTTTCTCGTTGTTTCTGATTTGCCATGATCGCACAAGGTGCACAACAAAGAGCATATGTAGCCGAGAAGACAAGAAAAAAAACTTTCCCTCACTGTTTCTGATTCGCCGCGTTCGCGCAAGGTGCACGGCAAAGAGCATACGCAGCCAGGGAAGGCAACAGTACGAGACTAAAACAATAAAGATCTAATAATAAAACTGATAAAATATGATAGATTTAAAAAATAAATAAAATAAATCCGTCACTGTAACATTATACCTTCAGATTTGCCGAAATGGGTGTTTCTGGAACAAACGGAAACAATTTTCAGTGAAACGAAAACTATTTCCCAATGGAAATGGCGCTATGGACAAAATGGAACAACTCCCATAAGCAAAAAATGCATAGAAAATCCAAAACCAGAAACCATTTCAAAGTTTCGGCAACACCGGTTCTAGATCTAGATCAAAACCGAAAGCAGCTCTTCATAAATGCTCTGATACCATGTTCGGGTACACATGGTACTCCCAAAAGACCGAAAACCTTGAGCAACTGCTTCACACAAATAGATCACAGATCAACACACCGATGTTTGTCACGTGGTTAAAACCCTAGAGAGGGAAACAATCCACGACCCCAGCCAAATAGCTACTTGGAGCAATTTATTATGCAAAAGAAAGAAAGTTGCATGAGCTTCTCATAATTGATCAACTAGCCAAGGACCCTCTATGCTCTTTAAATAGAGATCATAGACCAATCGGGTGTTAAGCCACGGGTCAATGGTAGGTATGATCTAAGAGAAGTTGAACCATCGGATCACTCTATGTCTAGAACATATCATGACCATCAGATTAGAATATTTACAAATGCATACTAATGCATACTAAAGAAACACACTTTTACCTAACGGATATATTACACAAGTTGATCTTAACTAACTACTAAGTGTCTAAATATCCTAACAATACTTAGTATCTAAAACAATATTTTAGGTATCCTACTTCAAGAACAACACCTTGAACCATTGCACTCGATCTCTTAGAGTATCGTTTTCCTCCAAGTTGGGATATAGGTAGGTAGGGCCAACAACATCATGCTAAAACATCACACATGAACTCTTGAGGGTATCCCTAGCCACCAAGTGGAGATATGGGCACCGTTAGGATTTTTTGAGAACTAGGTTTATGTGTTGAGGTATTAACCATGGTTGGTGTAGGAATCCCATGCATTGGGATATATAGGAAACTTTTAGGCCTAAAGATATAACAATGATGTCTCCAACCACAAAATATGACTTCTCAAGGGGATATTTGTTCTTATAGTCAGAATCTGGGAACTGTTAAGAAGTTTTTGAGCATTAGGTATGGGTCTTGGGGCCCTAGAAATGGTTAAGGAATGGAAATTGTGCCTTCATACATAAAGGCAGCTTCTAGGTATCTATATCTAAGAATGACATTTTGAACAACTGCAATATATCTTTCCATGTATCTTTGGCCTCTATGTGGGTTTTTTTTGTGGCATAGAGAGAATTTTAAGACTCATTATAGGTGTTGACGCCTTGGACATGGTTAGGGAGAAAAGAGTGGGACTTAGGTCCTAAAGGAAATTTTAGGCATCTTTGGCTGAGAATAATGCTTACAACCACCACACATGACCTCCAAAGAACATATTATTCATATAAGTGGGGATATCAGTACCATTGGAATTTTTTGAGAACTTGGTATGGGTATTGGGTGCCCTAGATATGCTTGAGGGAGAAAACTTGGAGCTTGATCCCTGAAAAAAACTTTTAAGAATCCATGTCCAAGAAGAACATCTTGAACAAACACACATGGATTCTTGAGAGTATCTTTAGTGTACGAGTAAGGATGTCCATATAATTATATAGTTTTTAATAGTAGTTAGGTGTCTTGAGAGTGTATACATAATTAAGGAAGCAATCACATGCCTTATTCCCTAAAAGAATCTTTGAGGTATAAAGAGCCATGAACAATATTTTTTTAAAACACATATCACTATAATAGGATATCCTTGGCCTCAAAGGGAGGATGTGATCACATTTAATATGTTTTTAGCATTAGATATGAGTTTATGGGCCTCCAAATTGTCAAATGAATAAGCCGAAGCCTTAGCCCCTAAAGGATACGTAAGGGAAATAATAATGTCTCAATTTCTATACCTTTGGTTGGTATGTTTTACCTCAAATTGATATATGTGTATCATTAGGAGTTTTTGAGAACTAGGTATGGATACTAGGCTCTTGGACATGAACATAGTTATAATCCATGAATTATAATTCCTCAAAGCAACATGCATGACTTTGTAGGGGTATCCATTTTACTATGTATCTAAGTCTTGTGGCCTTGGGGGCTTCGACATGCTTAGGGGAGGATACCTAAACCTTTTCCCCTAATGAAATATTGTATCCATCTAGGGGTAAGAATTTTTTCTCCACCAACCACACACAACCTCCTAATTTGTATAATTGGCCTATGATTGAGGATGTTGTTACCGTTATGTGGTGTTAAGTATTATGTGCATGTCTTAAACCATTTGGAATTATGTTCCATGGAAGAAGACCATGTTTTTTTCCTTAAATAAATTGTTGATGAATCTAGAACCAATAACACTACCTAAAAACACCATACATTACTTCAGAGGCTTATATATAGCACTATGTATAAATTTCTTGTGTCCTTGGGGCCTTACACATTGTTAGTGGAGGCAACCTCAATCTTGAGCTCTACATGATTCTTCTATCCATATAAGGCTAAGAAGAATGCCTCCATTAAAAACACATGGCCTCTTGAGGGTATCATTGACCTATGATTCAATATGGAATTTCCACTATGTGGTTTTGAATAGTATCTACATGTCTCATGAATTTGGGAATGACATTTTAGGGGAAAAAAACATGTCTTTTTCCCTAAAGAAACAATTGCGACATCTAGAGTGATGAAAAATTCCTAGAGCACCATGCATGAACTTGCATGGATATCCATGCAACTACTTATCCATGTCTTGGGTCCTTAGGGCATTGGACTTGGTTAAGGGATGAGACTTGAACCTCTGGACCTAAAGGAATCTTATAGGCATCAAAGGCTAGAAACATCACATCAACCAACTACACATGTCCTCTTTAGGGTGTCATTGTCATATGATTGAGGATATTAACACCATTATGTGGGTTTGAGAAGTATGTAGGTGTCTTGGGACCTTTAGAATGATGCTCTAGAGAATAAAGCCATGCCTTTGGACCTAAATAAACCATTGAGGAATATAGATCCATGGAAAATGCCTCAAAGAACCATGCATGCATTTATTTACAAGGGTATCCATTGAGATTTGTATCTAGGTCTTGGGTCCTTGAGGTCTTGAACATGGTCAGTAGAAGAAACTTGAACCTTGGGCACTAAGAAATATTTTATCTATCCAAGGCTACGAAGGTTTCCTCCACCAACCACACATAGTCTCATGATACTAAGCACACATGGCCTCATTGGACTATTATTAAGGATGGAAATTCCATTATGTGGGTTTGAAAAATATGTATGTGTCTTGATTCCTTGAAAATGTCATTCCATGGGAAATATCATGCATTTGGCCCTAAAGAAACCATTAAGGAATCCAAAACCATGAACTATGCCTTAAAGCATCATGTGTGACTTTTCAAGGATATCTATCATGCTATGTATTCAACTCTTGGGGACTTGGGGGATTGGACATGGTCATGGGTGGAGGCATGAAGCTCAATCCCTAAAGGAAATTTTTAGCAATCCAGGGATAAGAAGGTTGTATCCACCAACAACACATGGAATTTTGAGAGTCATTGGCCTATGATTGAGTATTTCAGTAAAATTAGGGTGTTTTGAGGAGTATGTACATGTCTTAAGGTATTGGGAATGAATTTATAGGCAGTAAGAGAATGTTTTTTTTCCTAAAGAAACCATTGAGGATTCTAGATCCATGAGAAATGTCTCAAACAACCACACATGAATTTGTAGGGGTATCCATGGCACTATGTATGTAGGTTTTTTGGCCTTAGGACCTTTAACATGGTCAATAAAAGAGACCTAAGCATAGGTCCCGAAAGGAAGCTTCTAGAATTGGGTTATGATTGAGTATGTTAGTACAATTAGATGTTTTTGAGTAATATCTACTTGTGTCAAGGATGTGGGAATGCTATTCTAGGGAAGAATACTATGTTTTTGACCCTAAATTATTTCTCAAGGTATTTAGAGCCATGAACAATGTGTAAAGGAATGATGCATAAATTCGTAAGGGTATATGGCACACGTAACTAGGTTTTCTACCTTAGGGCCTTGGACATGGTCAGTTAAGGACTCTTGATCCTCAATCCCTAATGAAATCTTCTAACCATCTAAGGCTAATAAGGTAGGCTCCACTAATCACACATGGTCGCTTGAGTGTATTATTATCCTATGATTTAGGGTGTCGATGCCAAAAGGATGTTTTGAGTAGTATGTAGGTGTCTCAGGGCCTTGCGAATGATGTTATATAAAAGAAGACTGTGCCTTTGCCCCTAAATTAATTGTTATGGAATTCAAATCCAAGAAAATTTCCTCAAAGCACAATGTAATATTTTGGAGTGGTATATGTAGTGCTATTTATTTGGATCTTGTGGACGTAGGGCCTTCGACAAAGTTAGTGGAGTATACCTAAACCTTAATATCTAAAGGAATCTTCTAGACATCTATAACAAAGTAAGTTTCCTCAGCCGACCACGCATGGTCTATTGAGGGTGTCATGGGTCTATGATTTAGGATGCTACCACCATTAATTGGTTTTAGAATTATGAAGGTGTCTTAAATATTTTAGGATGGAATTCTAAAGAATAAGACCATACAATTGGATCTAAATAAACCATTGAGGCATCTAGAGCCATCCATAATTCCTCAAAAAGACACACATGACTTTGCATGTGTATCCATGGTGCTATGTATCTAGGTCTTGTGGTCTTACGGCCCTATACATGGTAATGGGGGAGACCTACAACTAAAGCCGTAAAGGAATATTCTAACCATCTAGGGCTAAGAATGTTTCTTCCACCAACAACATGTGGCCTCTTGAGGATATGATTGGCCTATGATTGATAATGTTTGTGCCATTAGGTGATTTTGACAAATATGTATGTGTCCTAGGGCATTGGGAATGGATTTCCAAGGAATAAGACCATTCCCTTGTCCCTAAATAAACCATTTCTACATCAATGTATATTCAAGCTGTTAGGGGATTTTAAACACTAATAATGGGACTAAAGGCCCGTGCCATGTGTAAGAAACCAAATCCTCATTTCTTAAAGGAAGGTTCTAGTCATCTACATCCAAGAACAACGAATTTAAATACCACACGTGACCTCTTGATGGGTTAATTTGAATTTGAGTGGTGATATAGATTCCATTAGCACTTTTTAAGCTTCAAGTATTGATCTCGAGTGCCTTGAAATGGTTGGGGTAGGAAACTTATTCGTTAATTCCTAAATAAAGGTCTTAGGCATCTAATCCAAAGAATGACACCTCAAATTAGCACACGTCACCTCTGTGTGTCTATATGTATGGAATTATGTGGTTTTTACTAGTAGGTATAACTCTTCAGTCCCTAGAGATGATTAAGGAATACATCCTATAACTAATATCATAAAGGAACCTTTTAGGCATCTAATTCCTAAATGATGCATTGAATCACCACAATGGAAATCCAACAAATATTTTCCCTCCAAGTGGGGATGTTATTTCCTTTATAAGGTTCTCATCACTAGGCATGGATCTATCCTTCACACCTAAATGGATTAGTCACTAATGGTCTTTGGGAATACATTGTGGATGGCTCTTCTCTCTCATCATCATTTCCTCTCTCTCTGTCTCTCACCCTTTTTCATGTCCCCCCCTTTGTCACTTTTTCTATATTCTCTCCCCCTCTCTTTACCTATCCCCTCCCCCCCCATTTATCTATCCCCTCTAACCCCCCTCTCTCTATCCCATTACCCCTGCTCTCTCTCCCAATATCCCCCCCTTTCGTGCCCCTTTCTCTCTCTCCTAATATTCCCCCTCTCTCCCTAACATAGCCTACTCTCTCTCTCTCTCTCTCTCTCTCTATGTTTCCCTCCTATATCCCTCTCTCTTTATCACTCCAAAAGCCTCCCCCCACTCTCTCTCTCTCTACCCCTTTTCTCTTAAGCCACCTCTCTAACCCCCTTTCGGTCACCACCCTCTTATCTTTATATTCCCCCTCTCTTTCTCCATTTCTCTTCCCATCTCTTTTACCTCTCTCTCTAATCCCTCCTCTCTTTCTCCATCTCTTCCTCCTCCCCCTCTCCCTTTCCCCCCCCCCCCCTCTCTTTTTCTCTCCCCCTTCTCTCTACCTAGTCCCCACCCCCCTCTCTCTCCCTCTTTCTCCTCTTATGTCTCCCTCCTATATCCTCCTATATCGCTTACCCTAAGCATTCCCAATATCTCTACCCTTTTCCCTATCCATTTCTATCTCATCTCTCCCCTCTCGTTATCCATATTTAACTCTCTCCATCTCTCTCTTGGTCCTCCCCTCTCTTCCTCTTTCCCCTTCTCCCTATATATTCCCCCATCTACCCCTCCCTCCCCATGCCCCCTAGTTTATCTCTCCATCTTTCTCTCATTCTCTTTCTCTTTGTTTCCCCTACCCCTCCATTGTGAGAGACCATGGATCATCTACGATTACCATCATCATATGACCAAAGGTGATGCATTCAACCCTGCTTGTTTGAGGTCCATCCTCACTTGTAGTTGATTTAGTTGTCTCCCATGTATTGAACTCTTCTCAAATAACACATTAGGTAAGCAAGAAAATACATTCTTCCCTATGTGCATTGTCTCAAACATGTCAACAATTGGCAGGTCTTCATAGTATGGTAATTGTGAAAATAATGTCTTTCGAGTCATTCCTAGAGGAAGGGATCCTATCACAAAGGTAAATCATAATAAATTTACTAAATCCATTCTTTTGATATGTGATTGTATAACATTTGGAATGGGGGCATGATAATTACCATGCGTGTTTCTATATGCATGCATCCATCTCTTGGGATTCATCTTCAAAGGAGATATGAGAAGGCACCCCTTCCCACCAAATTCATCCTTATCTTGTACACGATAAGGATGCATGTACTTACCATGCGTGTTTCTATATGCATGCATCCATCTCTTGGGATTCATCTTCAAAGGAGATATGAGAAGGCACTCATTCCCACCAAATTCATCCTTATCTTGTACACGATATGGGTGATTATGCTTTAAAAACATTATATACTCATCATATATTGTCTTTCCAAAATATCATGATCTTCTAAATGAGGTGCAAGGTCCATTACATAGATGACATATGTTTGGGCCCATGCACCCCCTCCTACAAAGATTATTCCATGTGAAAATTTTAGTTTCTATACTAAGCCATAGAAAACATTTAAGCTTTAAGAGAAGATTCCATTTCCAAATAGATATTGACCTCCATTTGTCAAAAGTTGCATTATAGGATCATTAAACATGCAAATGACAAATGTATTAAAAAATAATGAATAGTAATATGTTGTTATAATTAATCAATTAATTGTATGTTCTCTTGTATAAAAACTATCTATTTAATATATTGAAATATTGATTTTTTAATAATAAATTAAAACCAAAATAATTATATTTTTTTTAATACACATCTTTTAATCTTATTATAACATTCACACTTTATATTTTTTTAATACATAAATATAATATATGAAATCATACTTATTATAAAAAATTGTTATAAACCTTATGTATTTATTCCTTCATAGAATAAATAAATTAACTAGCTAATTATTAAACTTTTTAATAATTTAATAATTAAAAAAAAATAAAACCAACCTCTATTTCCATAGCATGAACATTATAAATGCATTGTTACAACATTATTTCTTTAAAATCAACCGACTACTTTCCATGGATACATATTAATCTAGTGTAAATCGTTAAACCTTAGTTATGGTTTCAAATCCCAACGAGGCATACTAATGTTAAAATATTATAGATCGTTTGAATACTTTGTAAAAGAGCACAATTTTTTTCAACACACTTTCATTTTGTGGCATATGCAATTTGAATTCGTAGCATATGCAATGTATCGTGTATTGTATTATAGATCTGATATCTAACTACTTCATTAATGGTTGGCGAGCTATTCAAAACACCATTGAAATATAGTTCAAGCTTCTGTTGTCAAATTTACAATCTATTTGGACTTCCCACCCCATAATAGACGGTGAGGATTGAAAACAACACATAGCTCATATTACTCCTTTGGTAAGATAGCCGACGGTTCTTAAATGAACGTACCTTCATTGCACGCTATTCCATATCTATTATTTGTTAATATCTCTCTTCCAACAAATATGGAGATCATTTTTTGATCTGAACAATGGAGAGTAAGGATTTTCAATTAAACTCAAGAACATTTCCTTACATTCCATATTACTTCTGTTAATCATCATTTGCTAGCTATGGCATATGTCAAACTTGGGTTCCTCCAATGCGCTACAGGTAACATTTTATTTGGTTGTTTTAACATTTTATTTGGGTGTTTTACTTGTAATATTTATTAACAAAGGTGCTTGCTCCTCACAGTAGATTTGGCATGCAGGCGTGGCTATGGGTTCTCTGAACTTTCCAAACTGTTTTTGGAATGGTCTGCATTTTGTTGGCCAAAATGAATGGTTCTCTAGGATTTATCGATACCTTGACAACTCTTATGTATGAATCTATTTCACCACAATATTGGTTCTTTCAGGGTTTGTTGTTCTGGATAAAGCACCCTTGTAACCTAGGGTCTAGGGTTACCAACTTACTACTAACTTGCAGGCAATCAACTTTTATCAGAGAATAGAAAGGGAATAGGAAGAAAATCTTGACTTACCCGACTAACGATGGTTGATCCAAGCTTGATCTTCTTGCACTCCTCTTCTCTCCAAAGCTTCCAGGGATGCACCTCTTCACCTACAAAGAGCAAATTATTCAAGTAATATCTCATGCATATATATATCAAGGGTTAGATGAAAAGCATATTCAACATATAAACAAGTATATTCATTAACTAATACACATGAAATAGACTCAATACAAGATTGGAAGAAGAATTCTCTTTATTAACAATCGATGAATGAAATAAGAGTACAACCCAGCTTATGAGACAAGGACTCCTCTGCAACCAAAGGACTCTGAGTTCTACTACTCCAAGACTCTAAAGATATACCACCAACATAACTTTGCTCTCCAAAATTGATTCTTTAGATCCCACCCCAAGGCCTCTATTTATACTTTGGGAAATAGAGTGGTTTCAAAGGTTGGGATGGTTGAGATAGTTGGGATAGTTATGGATTAGGACCCATCTAATCTCTATTTATATTTGTTGATGTCGAATTAAGGTATATGCGACTATTAATATAGGAAACTCACGTATGATACGTGTGTTGCTCGAAGGGAACTCACGTATGCAAGCATACGCGGGTTGTAATGCAAATACTCGCGTATGACACGCGAGTTGCAATGCACATAGTAGCATATGCAACTCAAAACTCATTATAAAAATATACAAGGCTGGTTTGAGGATAATGCATCCCAGGTCATGCCCATCTATAGTGTTTAGGCCACCTCAATCCTAATTTGTCCTTTTGTGTACCAACATGAGGAATGTCGGCACTCAGACAGAGAAGTGTCATTTGGGCTGATAACAGATGCCCCCTAATATGTGAGGTCAGAGGGAAATGATGGCTGAAATACATTATAATTGTAATCTTGGAGAACTCAAAAGACCAAGGAAGCAGAGGAAGTACCTGAAACAAATATATATTAATGTCATATACAAAAATCAAATCTGAGGATGCCATGTTCAATATACTGGAACACTAGCTCCTTTACAATATTTGAGTACATCATATGATACGGGTACAAGACCACGTATATTACAAAGGTGGATCAAAACCACAATATACAATAATGATGAGTCTTCAAAGAGCTAGAAGCTATGTAGGTGAACACAACACAATCTTGCGCAACTTAGGTTATAGATGTGAACCTAAGGTCTTCATCAAAATCCAAAGGAACCAGTACAATCCAGGCCATGTGAATAAATGTGTTGAAGTCGAACATGGATAGGATTCAACAAATTGCCAATCAATAGGTGATAATTGACAATTGAACCAAAGGAATTCACAAATAATGAAAGTGAATCCTAAGGTACTATGGTCAAAACTCTAGGTCTTCGTTTTCAAGAAGTGCTGATGAGAAACCATGCCGTGATGAGGAAGACAATAAATCCTCCAATGGATCACAAGAGTGACTAGGAACTAGATAAGGTAAGGTAGACACAAGTAATATCAGATAGGACAATGATGGAATTAGGATAATAATCAAATGTAGGGATAAATCCTTGAACGGTGAGCACGACACAGAGATGACCCAAGGCAGCTTTTAACTTTACAGATAGGACAACTAGACATGATCAGATTCTCCAGGTATAAATGACAAGTGGAGGAGGAAGAGACTCGAAGTGATAGCTGAACTAAAAGTGTACACTGAGACATGAGTATCGGAAAGTTCAGAGATTGATGTGTTCAAGGAGGACATGCTAGCACCGACTGAAAACCAAAAGAGAAAACTTCTTCCTTATCTTTCTTGTTAAATTTTAACGAGTCCAGGAAAGCCAACTCAAGTCTCTCTTCATTTTTGACAAGCTTGAAGAAAAGAGGGAATAATGCTTAATGAGGTCACTGATTCGTGGATTTTATGAGCCTGAACTAGTACATGCTCATTTAGTATTTTCATATTTAGAGAGTCCGAAAACTCCGAAGAAGACTCTAGGGGGTCCTTTTTCGTCCAATTTAGTCTCCTGAGGCCGAAAAAGTATAAAACATACCACAGAAGAAATCTCTTAACTTCCATAGAAGAAAAGGTGAATATTTTTTGTACTTAGTCAGGGAGGTCCGAAAAAGGTTAAATTACCACCTACTCAACGCTCCTTCGAGAGCAGCATATAGCTTGAGTTTTATGAGTGTGAAGGAAAGCAAGATCACTCGAAAATATCCATTTGATTACGAGAAATGGGGCTTACAACAATAAACTCGATGCTTTGTTCTTAGTGTTTAACAAGCATGACAAAGACATAAATTACACTCAGAATATTTTTCATGTTTAGGTCCAGAGCACGAAAAAAGAGAAAACTAAGCTCATACCGGGTGTTCCTTTTCTGTAAATTTAGTCCCTCGGGTCCGGAAAAGTGATAAACCTATGCCTGAGAATACTCTTCTCAATTCCGTAGAAAAGAGAGTGATCCTTTCTCATATTATTCCACATGGCCTGAGAAAGAGATAATATACCACCAATGCGGATGACCATTGACATATTCTTAACGAGCCTGAATGGACAAGTTTACTTAGCAGTCGAGTCTATTTTGAGGAGTTAGACCCGGACCTAAATAAACTCCATAAGGGCGGGGAGCCTTTAAAAGGGATATCTTGTAAAAAGAGACCAAAATGAGGCTCAATTTGGCGTGAAAAATAGCTAAGAAGGCTCCCCTAAGCCTACGAAAAATGCGGCATGAGTACCAAAAGACAATAAATGTGTTCTAATCTAGGGTACTCATGTGAGAAAAGCCCTATCCATGGAAGAACAATGATATAGACAAGGTACTAATGGTTAAAATACCATAGTCCGTGGTCAAAGTAGTAATTCTAGGGTTAAGACGGATTAGGTATAAATGAAAAAATGCGTATGAAAAAATGCGTATGAATGACCAAAAACCTATCCTATATGAGTGAAAAACAACTTTAAGTGATCTTAGACCTATTTCATTGAAGAAAAAATACATGGTATTAGTTTGTTTTTTATTAAAAAAAAAGAACTATAGGTTAAAAACCCACTTTTGAAATAATATTTCTATAAATAGTTCAAAATAGAAATCAAAACTCGCCATTTGACATTTTTACCCAATATCGACAAGTTTTACCTCTGCCTTCAATCGCTCGGTGTGGACAACTCGGTGGATAATTTTCAAAACCACAAGTGCCAGGTAAATCCACTCTCCATGCTCTTTCATTTCATCCAAGCAAATTTTGATTTTATGAAAAAATTTGATGTTTTAGGCCAATTCTATGGGGGTCACGCTGTATACGCGGGTATGCAGCCTAGACAGTTGCGCACATGCATTTTATATGTGGCTTACCCGAAAGCAACTTGTGTATGATACACGACATGTCCAAAGGACAGTCGCATATACTACACGACATAGGGAAAAGCTATGTAGGGCCAAAATCAAAGTTTTTTAATTGAAAATAATGTTTGAAAATGGCTTCATTGGCAGACTAAAACATTGTGCTAGAGTGGAGGGAGAGGGAGAATGAAGACATGGATCAAGATGCTCTTCGAAGTGCCCCTACAATGCATGCATTGCGGCAAAGTGGATTGCTTAAATTATTTTGCACCTCACCTATGCAACCCAATGTCCGCTTACTAGAGATTTTGATAAACTACCGGGATCATGATCTCGGTGCATTTGACCTACAAGGTGAGATTCTAGAGATTACCTTGGAAGACATCTATTTCATATCTGGTTTGTCATGACGGGGAGTTCTAGTCAACTTGGAAGGTACCGGTAGAGGCGGTGACCTTTTAAGTGTACATAACTATATTGACACATACTGTGAGCCTGGTACGCAAAAGAAGGGTACTTTCATCCCTATTGTTCATATTCGGAGCTTTCCATTACAAGTGTTGGTAAGCACAATAGTGAGGGTTGCAGGATCATCATCACTTCATCTTGCAACTCGAAACCAGATGAGACTCGCAATGGAATGTCTATAGGAAACCCTATTTAACTGGTGTTCGGGAGTAATCCCGATAATGAAGAAGCAACTCTCTGACTGCAAAAGAGGCCGACGAAAAAAATTTGGTTACTCTAGCATATTAGTGGCCTTTTTCTTTGAGAGGGTTCCCGATCTCAGTCATGCAGTACCTCTACTAGTTTCTTCTCCTCGTCAGCCTAGACTGAGTAGGTGGGGGGAAACCTTCCTCCGCCAAAGTGGCGGTGGATTGGTTCAGAGTGTGTATGATGATGACTTCTACCTATGGTGGGAGAGACAACTACCAGCACTGGAGCAGTTTCCATATGCTGGGATGGATTTCCGGGGTGACAATGACCTTGTCCTCCCTCCTGGAGGAGCATGGGGAGCACCAGGTATTTTTGTTTTCAAGTTTCTAATTTTTTAATGAATTTTTAGTCATAAAGATATATACATATGTATAAGTGTTTTTAATCCTAAAAATGTTTTAAAATGCAGATATTGTACCAGTTCGCCCTGTTGAGCATCCTCATATGTATGTGCGACCTGTGGCAGGAGAAGATCATGGTCTGATTAGGGTTCTTGAGGGGAAACTGGCCAGGCTTACCCAAAGAGTACCTACTTTACATATTGAGCAGATCCCTGCTGTTAGGTAGGAGCTAGTGGTTGGTATACCACCTATCTGGATACACCTTATGAGGAGGGTAGCCAGAGAAGTGCTAGTGTACATAGATGTTGCTGAGGCTGCTATAGCTGAAGAGGATGAAGAAGCCGGAGAGCAAGATGACCAAGATTCTCAGGGTGGTCAGGATGACTAGGGTGGTCAAGCTTAGACTTTAGGAGCATTTTATGGATTACAATCCAGATTTTGTATATTTTTTTTTATATTATACAGTTATGACTGGATCTGAGGATCAAACTCAACCTATCTATATGGACAGATATTCACATATATATATTTTGCCATTTTATTTACATGTGTTTTTCAATGTGTCTGTTGTAAATTTTATGAAATATGTGTTAAATGCCAATCCAAAATATAATTTGCATATGCATCAGTTAATGAATTTTGATTTCTTGGAATAAATAAAATCAAAATTTCTTTCCAATAACCTAACTTGCATAAACTGACGCAATACAATAGGGTTTCGCACCTGATAAGATCGATTGGGCTGGGAAACCACCAGTTGAGATTCAAGTCTGACTTCTAGCTGGGTGATGCCACATGACAAGGCATCCCATCAAATCTCAATGAAACCCTTGTATTCGGCCACATTATTTGTCACATGCCCCAATTTTCAAAACAATTTAATGTTATTGAGAAACATTATGTTATATTTTATGTTAAGTTTGTAATTGATGACCAAGTGGGGTCAATGATAATTAATGTATTTTAGAATATTTTATTAATAAATAAATAAATGATGAGACACCAGCTTAGGGAAGATGTTAAAAGAGTGTTAACTGGTCACTTGGTGGAGGAGACTGGGTGGAGAGTATATTGACAAGTGGCAGCATCCTCAAACTACTTCTAACTATTGCAAGTGGCAACTTCCCTATATTTGTGGTCATGATTCCCCAAGAAAGTGGAATTTGAGCATGTGGCTCATTAAGTAAAAATTGACCCAGAAGACCTAGGCATTGTTATAAAACTTCCCATTGAAGACAGCTAGGGCTGCTCATTTCGGAATTGTGATCATTCAAGGTGAATGAAGTGCACATGAGAAATTCGATGGAGGGGACTTATTGAAGTGAGTTTGAGGGTCCCAATGCTGAGAACTGAACTTATGCAGTTGTTAGGATGAAGTTCTTACTGCTGTAAGCATAATTGAATTACTGCTGTAATTTGACCAGTCAGGTGACATAAGGTCTTAAGGATACATCCTTCACCCAATACTCTACCAGGAGGACCAGGAAATAGGCTCGAGGGTCCCAAGGAAGTGCAAACTAAGCTTTCTACAAGAATTGGTTGGGAGGAACAGCCTCCTTAAGCTGTTGTCACCTCATCATTTGATAGGTTTTTATTTGCTGAGGTTATTTATAATTTATTTACTGTTTTCAGCAAATGTTTACTAGTTTTTCAAAGATATGCATGTTATTGTTTTGTTAGGGTTTATGCAAAAAAGAGCATTATGCATTGATAAAATTAGTGATTTGTAGATTATGTTTAAAACAGTAGTATTATTGCTAAATGAAAAGTAAATAGAAATAAATTACGACACTGTATTTTTCCACGTCTTGTATAGGAAGTACTCTAGTACAACTGGTTGATTAAGTAGATGTGATGATTTGTTTATCAACTCTGAATGAAAAATGCAAATGATTTCTTTTATAGTTGTATGTGATTCATTCCAGAAAATAGTAGTACTTGCTCTATCAACTAAAAGTATCTATATTAACTAATTTCAGGAAAAGAATTGAATATATATAATATTCATTAGTAGTCATACTAATCATAGAATTATTATTAGTCTTAATATTTATTCTAAACATAATGGATAAAGTTAAATAAATAAACATAGGAACAGTAAAACAAGATATTACTTAGGGTTTTAACCTATCTATTACTATTTAGGTCTTAAGATAAATTATTCTAAGTACATATATGCATTCTGTACTGGAAACAAATGTTTTACTGTAAACCTCAAATAATTTCCCCTTTGTTTACGAAAGACAGGTTTTATCTTTATTTACAAACATGCATAATATTACTTTTAATACAAAATTTAATGGCTGTAAAATTACTGAAAGTAAAATAAAAAAAACAAAAAAAAACAAAAAAACAAAGCCAAATGTATTCCTGTAAATTCTATCTTATTACAGAACTATAGGGTATTCAAAATAATAACCCTTATGAGTAAAAATAGAGTACCAAATTTACTCAATAACACTGTAAAAGTTCCAATAATATAATTATTGCAAAACATTTAAATTTTAGGATAACATAATTAAATAACAATGTTAATAATTTAATTAAGAGACAAAATAGAAAGTAGTGTAATGTCTCATTGGCCTTTTATAATTTTTAGCCAAGGCTTAAAGCCTGTACAAAAACAAATCCTACAATTTCTTTTAAAAATAGAAAACAGTAAACCCAAAAATTTATAGTTACTAATAACCCTTGTCTGTTTACAAGTCCCGACTGAGCGAACAGTCTTTTCTTTTCATTAAAAACCACCGAAAAACCTTAAGTAACCAGGTAGAGGTCGAGTAACATTGTCACGGCTAAGAGCCGAGTTTTTATTAAAAATTTAAGCAAAAAGATTACATCGTCCATGTCGTAAAGTCTCTGTCAAGTAAACCCCAGGTAATGGTTGCAGTAGCCTTTAGCATTCTTGCACTTAATACCCTTAAGGGTTTTAATATAAAACAAAATAACAAGAAGTAATCTAACAGTAAAACCCAAGCTGAGTCCTTAACTGACAGTGAAATATCCTCATCTTCCAACCACCATTACTCATTGTAGGGAAAAACCCTCAGTGCAATCCGAGGCTTACCAGGGTTCGTGTGGCCGAGATTTGGGTAGAGATGAACCACCTGCTAAACCCCAAAGTGCCAAAAAGAAATGAACCTGCACAGGGCAAAAACTCAGTTGGTTAGAAGTAATTTAAATGAAATAAACTTCTCAGAACTTTATCTCAAATTCAAACATGGAAGGGTCGGTTACCAGCTAGTTGTGCAGTTGGAAGAAGTCATGGAAGCCAGCCACCAGAGACAGTTTAATGTCACTTTAAAGAGTAATACCAGAAGCTAAAGGACGCCGAATGTAACTGGAAAACCCTTATTTTCATCACAAAAACTAGCTCGTTTTGTTTTGGTCAGAAAACAACCTGCAAAACAAAGGTGTTTACAGGATCACGGTGGCCATGAACTCGTAGCTTAGCCAAACTAGACGAAGGAACCCTCACTATGCGAAATGAAAAGGGTAGAGTTTAGTTTTTAGGTCAACTTGTCTCGTGGATAAGACCATCTCCACATGTCCTCCAAAATAAATTTCAAATCGAGGGTGCAAGTCAATAGTGGAGGATGGATGCAATCTGAAATAAAATTATTAAAATCAAATCATTAATCATTGGAACAATGCAAATTTTCTTATGATTGCTAATATTGTTATTACCATGGAATTTCGATGTTTAGTATATTAGCATTAGGAATAAAACAAGAAATTTCTTCTAGAGTTTATTTATAATTCAATTAATATAGTTCTTCTAACTAACTATGTTCGATGAAACATAATTAAATGATATATTGTTTGAAATTAAAAAGGGAAATCCATTAGTAATCTATCAAAGTGTTAGGGTTGGAGAGTAAACGTTAGTTAGGACCAAAGCAATAATAGGATTTGTACATTACGTTAATCAACTTTTTAATCTTAAAGATTGTTCTAAATCAACTTGTGTGAAGATTTAGTTTATAGCTATAGGTGCACCAAAAACTCCTTTTAGGTGAAAGATACAAGTAAAAATATTTCCAAGATAAAAACTGTAACAGATACAAGAAGAATTCTTTCAACCAAGTCCACGACTTTTAATGCATTGGGTAGTTGGAACTACAAGTATGTACAATCCATAGCCTTCTATAATAATCTTAATTAGATTTCTAACATCCATTTAACGAATAAACAGTTAAGAGTTGAAATAGTATTGTTTACATAGTCTGAAAATTATATAATGTTAAACCTAGGATAAGGTTGAAAAGGATATACATCTACTGAGTGTGAGGACTTAAGAGTTTTTAGAGTTAACTCTTTTCAGCAAAATAGGCTAGATTTGTAGTTTATGAACATGAATTATTTATTTTGTATTTTACAAAAGATTCATATAGTTATGTTCAAAACTAGACTCCAAATGTGTGCCTAAACTAAGCAAAAATTCAGAGTACTATAATTTCATCCGAGATAAAAGCTAGATCAAAATTGCTATAAACGAAAGTACAAGTATTCTTGGATTTAATTGTAATTAACCAGTAACAGATAGAAGAAAAATTATTTCAACTAAGTCCACGACTTTTAATGCATTGTGTAGTTGGAACTACAAGTATGTGCAATCCATAGCCTTTTATAATAATCTTAATTAGATTTCTAACATCCATTTAACGAATAAACAGTTAAGAGTTGAAATAGTATTGTTTACATAGTGTGAAAATTATATAATGTTAAACCTAGGATAAGGTTGAAAAGGATATACATCTATTGAGTGTGAGGACTTAAGAGTTTTTAGAGTTAACTCTTTTCATCAAAATAAGCTAGATTTGTAGTTTATGAACATGAAGTATTTCTTTTGTATTTTACAAAAGATTCATATACTTATGTTAAAAACTAGACTCCAAATGTGTGCCTAAACTAAGAAAAAAGTCAGAGTACTATAATTTCATCCTAGATAAAATCTAGATCAAAATTGCTATAAACGAAAGTACAAGTATTCTTGGATTTAATTGTAATCAACCAGTAACTTGATTTCTTTTGCATAGTACTTTGATCATGTTTTTACACCCATGCAGATGCAGTTTGTTATAAATATATTTATGGAGATGTGACAACGCAAATAAGATCAACGTTACCTCATATGGAGTCAAGTTGTTCTTAAATATTCTAAGTCTAGCATCATATTTATGCTAGAGAAGTCTCTTCTTGACCTGAACATATTTATTATTTAACTGGAACATACGCTTACCTGTTAAAACCTGTAAAGAACCACCCGTTTCATTGCGTTAGCTATAAGCTAAGTAATCCTCGATCACACATAAGAAGTTTTCCCTACTTGACAAAAGAAAACAATAGTATAATTAGCATCAGTAAAATACATTTTTCTTTTTTACTTTCTGGAAAAATACAACTGCTAAGTTGAAAACCATGCTAACACAGCTTTTAAAGATGAGCCTCTAGGTTATACAAAATCTCATAAAGAAGTAATATTTGTTTCTCTTACAAACTGTTTTATTATCTGCTAACAGTTAATGGTACATTAGCAGTGACATTTGACATTTTATGTCACATGAAAATTTTTAAATTTTTACGAATTTTTGAGTTATTACATTATTGGTAGCAGGACCTAGTCAAGCGCCTCTAGAGGCAACTAGCTGTCCTGAGGGTGAGTAAATAACCCATGCGGTTGAAGCCAAGTTACAAGTGTGGCGACTACCACCATCTGCAAAACCTATGAACCACTCAGAAGACATTTGTAAAAACCAGCAGATGATATAAGAACACAAATTGACGAACTATTGTACATAAAGTTACATGCAATAAAAATACAAGAAAAGCGCTAAGCCTAAGCATAGTACCTTTTCAGGTAGAGCTCATTTCTAGGCTCAGGAAGCTTATTCCCCTCAAAATCAATTAATTCATATGCACCTTTCTTTAGAAATTTGGACACGACATAGGGTCCTAACCACATAGAGCTGAATTTCCTTGCCCCCAGGGGTTCTTTATCTTGGTCCCAGAGCAAGACAAGTTTCCCTTCAGAAAAAATCCTAGGTTTGACCGATTTATCGTATTGATTTTTCACCCTATTTTTGTGAGTCTCGTTTGTCGTCAGCGCATCCCTACGCTGTTCATCTAGATGTTCTAAATGTAACAAACGTTATTCAAGCTCAGTCCTATCAGCTAACACATGAATGACAATATTTAAAGACGTGATTTCGTATTCAACCAGGGTTACTGCTTCCACCCCGTGAATGAGTTGGAAAGGAGAGAACCCTGTAGCAGTTTTCACATTGGTTCGATAAACCCAAAGTGTAGGATACATCATGATGTGTCAATTTGACCTAGCTGCGTTAATAGTACGTTTGAGAATAGTCTTCAAGGTATTATTTACTGCCTCGACTTGACCGTTCGCTTGTGGTTAAAAAGAAAATGAATGGTCTTGTTTAAACCCTAGCATAGTGGTCAACTTGGTCATCATGCTGTTTTGGAAGTGACTGCCATGGCCAGTGACAATCTCTTTAGGAATACCAAAACGTGCGATAATTTGGTTAAAAACGAAAAAAGCTGCAGTTTCCCCGTCAACCTCATAGGTGGGCATTGCCTCTACCCATTTCGTGAAATAATATATAGCAGCAAGGATGTATGTGTGCCCCCTAGCCGAAATTGGGTTGCACATCACATAATCTATCCCCCACTTAGTGAAGGGGCCCACAGATATGGCGGGAAATAATGGAGTAGGATGCGACCGCATATTTCTGGTGTAAAGTTGACATGGGTGACAATGCTTCATGGCTTTCACACAATCTTTAAAGATCATGGGCCAGAAATAACTGGAACATAAAATCTTCTGGGCCGTTGCTAACCCAGATAAATGACCCCACACACGCTCCGCTATGGGCATCATTTAGGATAGTCTCAGCCTCTTCGTGGGTAAGACATCGACGCAAAATAGAATCTAGCCCTCTACGATCTAAAGTATCTCCAATAATGAGGTATTTTTTGCATGCAAGCATAATTTGTGTCGTTCTTCCTGCGAAAAGGTTGCAGGACACTTCAAAGTCTGGAGACAGATAAGTATATCTCCATACCATGGGTCAAAGGTAGAAATCAAGAATATGTGCTCATATGGGAATGAGTCTTCTTCAATGGTTATATCTTATTCAACAGGAAATTATGCGATAAGCTCCGCAAAAACTAAGGATTTTTTGGATTTGGTGGATCGAAAATATAAGTCAAACTCCTGGAGAATGACTATCCATTTGTTAAATTTTCCTCCAACTATCCATCGGGACAAAACATACTGGAAAGGATTAACATCCACCACTACTGTTGTAGTCCTTAGTAAGATGTAATGACGCAACCTCTAAATAGCATACACAACTACTAAAGCCAACTTTTCGACATGGGAATACCTAAGTTCAGATCTAGCTAAAGCATGGCTGAGATAATAGATGACATGCTCTTAGATCTTATGATCCTGTTGGACTAGTACTACCCCTATGGTCGACTCAGATGTGGCTAGATACAATATAAATTCACGAGAGTAATCTGGCGGGCGCAATAAGGGTGCCGACAGCAAAGATTTCTTTAATTCCTCGAACGCAAGTTGTGCGGTTTCATCCCATACAAATGGGGTGTCCTACTTCAACAGGCGCATGAAACCTTTAGTGATCTTGGCATAATTTACGATAAAACGTTGGAGAAATTTGGACTTCCCTTGCAGGATCTGAAGCTGCCTGATGGAACGAGGAGGAGGAAAATTTACAATTGCCTCAAATTTCAAGGGATCCACCTAAATACCTTTACTAGAAACAATGAATCCAAGTAGCCTACCTGACTTGACATAGAAAACACATTTGTGGGGATTCAAACATATTTTATAATGTCTGCATCTTTCAAAGATTAAAAGCAAGTGATCTGGGTGATCAATCCTCTTTCAAGAATGTGTTGGCAGATCATCTAGGTAGGGTTCGACAATAGATTTGATTTCATGAAAAGAAAAATTCATTGCCCATTAAAAAGTAGCCCTTGCATTTTTCAATCCAAAGGGCATTTGATTGTACGCGAATGTACCCCAAGGACAAATAAAAGCTGTTTTATGTTGGTCTTCCAGTTTAATTTGAATTTGATTATACCTGGAGAAACCATCCATAAACGAGAAGACTTCACTCCTTGCACAAGCATCAATGATTTGATCTATGAATGGTGTAGGGTATTTATCCTTAGGACAGGCTTTGTTTAAATCGTGAAATTCGGTACAGACACGTATTGTCCATTGTTTTTTGTTGATAGGAACGGGGTTGGATACCCATTCTGTCAAAGCTATCGGGTAAATGAAACCGACTTTCAACAGCTTTTCAACTTCAGCCTTGATAGCTGCCACTTTGCGCGGATTGACAGGTCTAAGTTTTTGTCGAACTAGTTTGGCATCAGGATAGGTTTGGATTTCATGTTCAACTATCGATGGATCAATTCCTGGCATCTCCTCATATGACCAGGAAAATACATCACAGAACTCCTTAAACAAGGCTGTATATATAGCAATCTCCTTCGAAGAGCAGTGTGCATCGATAAATACATTCTCCACAACGTTTGGGTTCGTAGAGATGTTGATAGGAATAGTAATGGAAATGTTTTCCATATTCTCCTTGGCAAATATCCCCTCCCTTGGTAAGGGATTGATTGGAGTATCAGCACCATCTTCTAGTCTCATATGGAACTCTTGATTTTCAATTCTTCTTAACTCTAGAAGAAAATAAGATCAGTGATGAAGATCTTAGCAGATATTATCATGCCCACACATAGCTTCCAAAATGGCTTCGTCAAATGGAAAAACCATATCAAGCAGTCTTGAGTATGCAAAGAGTTCTCTACCTAAGCAAGCAGATAGGTTTCCTCCAGCTCCTCTGAGACTGTGAGAGGAACCGGGACGAGGTCAACAATGGTATGAATGATAGCTTGGTAAGCTACTTTCACCACCGACAAGGTCACTTCAGGTTCATGATAAGAAGGAAGAACCCAAGGGTCCGTTCTATCGACAACTGTTGCAATAGAATTCCCTGTACTCGTATAGCCTAGATAAATTAATCGAAGATGGAAGATCGAATGTGCCCATCAATGATGAATACATTCCAGCCCCTAGGCTCTCTGAAGCAGGTTTAACCTGATCAACCAATGGTACGATGGACTCATTAGTTTCCATGCGGCCCTTTCGAGTAAAACTCAGTTGGTCTACAGTAACCAGCTTCCCTTCGTGTGGAAACACTACTATTCGAAAAACAACTGATGCAATAACAGACATGGAATAAGTCCATCTTCTCTCTAGAAGCAAGTTATAATCCAAAGGCGCATCAATCACCTCTACCTCAACAGACACTATTTTCCTTGCCAACTTTATCTTGAAATCTAGGACGATACCATGTGGACGAAATGACCTTCCGTCGAAAGTAGTAAGAGGGGTGTTTGATGGAACTAGCTCTGGAGACCCAAGAGCTTTCCAACAAGAAAAGGACATGACACATGTAGAAGCAACCTCATCGGCAACTGCCCTTCCAATGGTTTTTTCGCCATGGATGACATCTATCAACAAGGCTAAATGATATGGCATGTGAATTTTGACATCAGACAAATTAAACTTCGCCATCAGGCTCGATGAATCCATACTACCTAAGGCTGCTAAGAGTGCATCTCGCTGGGCGGACTACTCTATAACACCTCTAAATCTGACATCGCACAAGGGGTTTGGGCCAAATCTTCAACTACAGAGTAATTGGCTATAGCCCTAGAATCAGGATTGTGCAATGCTTTCTTGAAGACACCTTTCTGTATCTTGGGCATAGTTTCGGCAATTTTTTCAATCATGAGAGGGTTAGAAGTTTCACCTATAGACTTACCCTTCTCCAGAGCCTCCGTTTCATGGTTCTTGTTCCTAGTTTGGAGTAGTATCTAGGATCGAACCATGTTGATATAATTTGGGTCAGGGGCATTTGGGGTGCCCCCTGCTACATTTGATGCTGAAGCAGAATTCTGTCCTTGGGGAAAAGGATCCTTCAGAACAGCCGGTTGTTGGATTTTAAGCAACTTCTAAGCTTGGTCCATAATGGGACATTGATGGGTCAAGTGATCTTCCTGGCACAACTTACATGGGAATTTCACCTTCTTCTTCTCTTTTTTCCCCCCATCAGCATTATTTGTGGGTTTTGGCTTGTTTTGGTTTCCCTCACCTTTCTTCCCCTTCTTATTTTTCCCACCAGGATGTTGATTTCCCTTTTGGGAGGATTGAGCAAAAACAATTGCATTTTGGGGTGAGGGGGAAACCTTTGCTGCCTCCTCCATAGATTTTTTTACGGACAGCTCATGGAGCTATTTAGCCAAAGATTCCACAGCGGGAGATTTTACTGAACCAACCACACCATCGGCATGGGGTCCAGGCTTAGGTTTCTCAACATTATGAGGTGGCCTCAGTGCATCAGGGATAATTTCGTGTAGAATCCCAGACTGAGAATATATCAAATCTAACTGCTGGGCCTTGATGATAGACTCTTCCTCATTAGTTACTCCTGAAGTAGATACATCCTTAGATATATATGGCAATAAGGATTTAAGGAACCATTCTAGTAAAAACTTGGGAGGGATAGTGGCCTTAATAAGCCTCTTTCGCCTTCTCCACTCTTGGATGTGATCCGAAATATGAGTGGTTTTGTCCTGCCAAAAGGTGGACAACAAGTTTGTGCCAGCATCATACCAGACAGGAAGTTGGAAATGATTAAGGGACACATTAGCCAAGTCCAAAAAACTATCAAACGCAGCAGATGGCAGTTCAATGTACCATTTTGCTGTGGCACTAGTCAGAGTTATTTGGAACAATCTCAACCGAACTATGTCGTCGTTCAGTGAGTTGGAAGAGCACCACAAGTGGAAAGTGGTGATATGAGCCCCTAGGTCTTCACCAACTTTTCCTTCAAATTTTGGGATATCTGAGGGCAGCTTGGTAGAAAGAGGTGGCCAAGAGGCATTATGTCTCACTGGGTCATTCATTATCTTTGACAAGTCTGGAAAGTTTAAATTTGCCAGGAAAGGGAGCTTGGGTCGAACTAGAGCATGAAAAGTATCAACTTGGGAATTCGAAGGACTTTCCCCCAGGTTCCCAAATGTGAAGGCGGGGTTGCCCCCTGCTACTGGTTGTGAAGTATTTGGGCTGCTTTGGAAAGGATTCCACCCATAGGCCAGTGGATTGTTCATGTGCGGTGCAGTATATGAGGTTCGAGCTGTCCCAGTTGAAACTGGGGTTTGGAAAATAGGAGCAGGTATCCCTCCGCTAAACAACGAGAAATGAGAGATCATGAAGGGAGCTGAAACCGGAGTTTGAAAACCTTGACCATAAGGATTAGGGTTTCGAATTGCACCCCTGCATATGCAGGTGTTGGTCTTACATATGGAGAGGATGGGGGAATGTGCCCCCCATTCCAAGGAAAACCATGGACAAATGACGAGGATCCTATAGGACCACTCTGAGCAGTGCGTGGGAAGGAAGTTGAGGCAGAAGGTACACTAGGAATCCAAGTGACAACTCCACCGAAATTTCCTACTAAATTTGTGGAAGCCGGTGGTTGGACCACCCGACTAGCCGGAGTTAAATGGGTAGTAGTTATACTTTTTCTAAGGGCACCAACCGGGGGAGGTGGTACTCCTTCCTCCAGAGTGATTGAGGTGGAGGTAGAAGGACTTTCTCCTGCACTAGACATTAGTCTGCCCAAAGGAACACCAATAACAAGTGAACTGAAAGGATGAACCTGGATGATCACAGGATCATTTAGGTCAGTTAGAGGTGAGTTAAAGTTTCTTGCAAACTCGTCAGCCTGCAATTCTTCTATCTCTACTGTGGTTAAATCAACTTGGTTTGTCCTAAGTTCTGGTTCACCTGGAACTTCACTAACTCCTACCGATTCAAAAGAACCGTCTGTGTCTAATCTCCGCCTTTGAGGGGGAGGTGGAGGTTCCAATGTGACAAGTGGAGGAAGGTTTTGCAACCTTCTTGACCTTCTAATGGGTTTTTCCTCCACGATTGGAAATTTGACTCTTCGCACCCTAACATCGGCTAAACACAGACAAACCATAGAGAAATCACTATAAATATTTCCTAAACTCTCAACAATCACAAGGGGTATAAGATATGCTTTCCCGAAGAAAGCTGAGAGATAGTTTCTTGGTGTCCTTGAAGAGGTTCTTAGTCACAAGTGGAGGAATCACCCACTACCCTCCTACACTTTCAACAAGGGTTACCTTCCAAGCCTGTCCAAGTTCAACCAAAAATAGCCTTCTGGTTTACCTATGTATGAACCCTAGATGTCAAAGAGACTAAAGGCTACCTTAACTATATCAATAGTCTGGGGGGATAGTCGCAATCCTGGTTCGTACACATGGGCAGGGTAGCAAAGCCCGAAACTCTGTCTAGGACATAATCCCCAGATGCGCAAAAACCTTGGTATAAGCTTTGACAAAGAATCAGAGGGTTATCTCCTTAGTCCAAGCCTCCACGTGGCCTCGTGCTTTACCTATCGATTGGCCAACTACATATGAATTTAAACACTTGCAGAGAGTTTACACTTCCTATTCCACAAGTCTATCCTAAGCTAGTAGGTGTATGACCCTATAAAATAAAAATTACTAATAAATTTTAAATTATATCGTTCATTTTAAGGGTTGTTCTTAGTCAGAGGGTAAATGGCGTGAATGAATGTGATATTATAGACTAGATAAGAAATAGTAAAATGATGTATAACCAAATTTCCGAAACAAATTACAACTACTTAAATCAAGTTTCTTTTCTTTTTGTAAATACGAACTAATGAAACTGAAACTATGTATGAGAAAACTAAGACTTCTTTTTTGTAATTTTTGAAATTTTATTTGAAAATACTGAAAATAAAACTACTATATGCAATTAAATGCAAAAGTATCAAATGTTTTTCTTCACTTTCCAAATTCTTCAAAAATTATCATGCACCTAAATGCAAAAAGTTTTGAGTGAGTTTGAATAATCAGAACATAAAGACAACAATATGAAGTATAGAGGACCTACAAGAACCAACTTCAACCACGTAGGAAGGAAACTTGGTAAACACCTAACTTGGGAAGAACCAATGAATAAAAATCCACTGAATTTACTAAAGGACAAGTGACAAACTGATACTACTCGAAAGCCGTACAAAGTATAAGGTATCTAAAATCCTAATCACTGACTCAGATACACAGCACTGAACCTATTACCAAAGCAAGAGGACCTACTTCAAATTGCTACGTGAAAGAAGATTCAAACAATAAAACTCAAACGCTTAACAAAAAGCACAAAGCATGGCATATAGGACTTTCAAACTTACAGAAAGATGCCAACAACAAAAGACCTCCAAGCAGACAAAAATTCAAATTAGACAGGGACAAGCAACCCTGGGCCAAAATTTTATGCCACTACAGGAAATACGCAACTGTCTTATAGAGCAAATCGCATACCATGCATGATTGTCTTATAGAGCAAATCACGTGTACAAGTTGCTATACGTAACTATGTAGTACAGCATCCTGCGTACACAACAACAAAAAAATTCAACACAGAAAAAACAATAAAGGTATATGGACACACTAGACTGCAAATCAAAGGTAAGATAGAAGACCACAAATAATCATAGCAAAGACTGGAAAAGCATCTACAGGACTCGTTGAGGCTTGGAAATTCGCAGGCGACAACAGAAATGGATTCTTCCCAGTCAACGTTCCCAACTAGCCCGTTGACTGTTTGGTATAGGGAATCCGTCCGGTTTGCAGTCTGGCTACCGTAGGTCAAAGTAACAAAACAAGGTTTTACCGGTTGCGGCCCGGTCCACCGTGTATATTTTTATATTTTTTGACTTATGTATGAGATGCATATGCCTACTTAACCATGCAGGGTGATTAGGATGCAAGGAACAGTCACAATGTGATGCGCAGGGTCTTACCTCTCGTCTTAAGCCCACAAACATCTAAATCACATATGCAGCCATGAAATGAAACTAACTACCTATCTATCTATCCCCGGGGAGCAAACTGAATTTAATTATGAGTAATGTGCAGCGTGCATGCAACATAAGAGAAACTACAGTTAGCTGATATTTCTTCCCATATTGCATGAACAATTAAAGATATTTCACAACCAGATAGCCAATTGTTTAGGAACAACATACATTACTCATAGTGGAAATCTTCATGAAATAAACCGGAAAACATTCATACAAGAACATAGGTTCAATGAGTTAGAACGATCTCACAGTTAATGGACATAAAGCTGAAAATGAAATAGTTCCTCTTCAACAAATCCATAGCACAACATTTGAATATTCCACTAAGCTTTCTCCAACAGGCAAACTGTAATTTTCTATTGCAAAAGGAAATAGTTCTTCTTACAATATGTCTTCACCAGTCTCGCTGGGAAAAATTCCCCTTTTCTTCTAAGTTTTTTACATTTATACAAAAAGGGTCAGACTGTTGGGCTGCCCAAAGTGACCTTTGGGCTTCCCAACCTCTCGTCTCCCAACGTTCTATTTTCCTTAAATGTTTTACAAAATAGTTAAAAATTACAATAATGACCGATCCTTCATGAGGAGGGGCCCACTTAACCATCTAGAAACTTCCTCCACGCTGCAGCTTCATTAGAGATGCCTAAAAAAGAACAAGGCTCTAAGAACTGAATGTTTATCTCAAACTTCTCAGCTTGATTCTTGATAGCCTCGACTCTGGATGTACTCAACCGGCGCTGATCTTCCAGAAGCTGTACACTGACAGCTGGATGAGCTACTTGGCTCCTCAAGATCAGATCATCCAGGGCTTTGATATCCTGCACCTTAGCTTCTTCCTCCTGGAATCTCTTCTACAATAGCTCCACAAAGGCATCGTGATCTGGGAAGGCTTCAAGCCTCTCTTCCGCTTCTATCTGGCACTGGTTATATGTAATGAGAAGTCTCCTGAAAAACTCGGTGCATAATCCCTTTGTCTTCTTTACTGCCTTCTTAAAGTCTTCAGCGGTATTAATGGAAAACTCCACTAGATTATAGTCCCGTCTAAGGGCCTGCTGGTATTTTGCCGGTAGATCCGCTGGGGTTTCTTCGTTGTTCTTCAACCTTGCCATTCTTGCAGTTATGACCTCTAGGACATCCTGGGATCGGTCCACAAAGAAGGATGCAGTTTCCAGGATCTCCTCCAACCGGCCATCGATTTGCAGCACTCTACATCTTTCTTCTTCAACAGCAGTCTGCAGCTGCAGCATCTTGGTTTTCTGGGTCAATACATGCTCCTTGAAAGGCTATAGATTAACCTGCTGTTCTCTTGCCGCTTCCAAAGCAGTAGTCAGAGAATAAATCTGCTCCTGATGTTCCTTTCTCAGTTCTTGAGTGTGCAGATCATTTTCCTGCAAGAGGATCTTCAACTGCTCTTCTAGCTCCTCCACTTTCGCCAGTAGCTGTCCCTTCTCACTCTTTAGATCTTGGCATTCCTTCTGCACTTTCTCCAGGGCCTCCTGTGCTATTTCCTTGACTTGCATTTCTACTTGGAGAGCCTGTACTTCAGCTCTTGAGGACTTCATTTCCCGTTGCACATCTTCATATTTCCTTTTGAGCCTGTTTCTCTCTTCCCTCTCGTGCCTCAATGTATCTTTTAATTGGGCAGAAGATTTCTTTGTTTGCTTCAGGTCAATCATGATTTTGCTTACATTATATTCTGAAGCTTGGATGAACACAGACCCGACTCTTAGGGTAAATCTCGGGTCCTGGTCTGTTCCTAACATGATGGCCGTGTCTGTTATCATTTTACCAGGTAAACCTCCCGCCTCAACTTTCCTCTCTGTCCTCTTTATTGTTCTTTTCGTTGCCCTATCATAATATACAGTGTTGAAATCAGGGATTTCCTTTCCCTTTTCCTGCACAAAAGGGACCAGCTTGAGTGTGGGGACCATGGGCATGCTGGTAGCAGGTACTTGAGGGGTCTGATCCTCAGGATTTTCCACCTCCTGGGTCTGCCCTGCTGCTGCTTCAGAAGCTGACTGCTGGGTAGACTTTATTCTTTCATCTTCTTTCTTTTGGAGTTCTTCATTGAGCTTTCCTTTCTCTTCTTTAGCTACTTTTTTAGCTGCTTCTTCTGCTTCTTTGGCTGCTTCCTTTGCTTTCTCAGCTGCTTCTTCGGTATGCAGCCATTCTGCAGCTTCTTTTTCCAACCTCTGGGCTTCTTCATTTCTCTTTTTGGCCTCTTCTTCAGTCTTTGCCTGTTCATCCCCCTTCCCACCTTTGGTGGTGATATTTTTCTTGAATCTTCTCATTAGCATTGTCATGTTTGGGGCATTCCGGAAGACATATTATTCCCTATCAAAATGGTGGGTATACTCGAAGTGCACCTTGTGTTATTTACAGTGCTCAGCTACTTTCCCGTGAGTATCATTTCTCCGGAAAGGCATCTCGCCAAAATGGAACTTCTCCAACTCTTCTACGAATTCAGCAGCTTGTTTCACCTTTGTGAATTTGTAGCTTCCTAGCTTGAATGGCAAAGGAGGGTAGGCAGTCTTCTTATGTTCAAACAGAAAACTGCCTATTCCATCTATGAACACTTGTCGGATTGCCTCCTTGTGGATTATGTAATCCATTGCATATTTGGGCAGCAGTGAAGGTGCTCTTGATCCTCCAAACATCCGGAAGTACATGCCATTTTCAGTTAAGAAATAATCCGCGTATTCCTCCATCACTTGCATGGCTTCTTCCGACATACAGTCACACTCCTTCCAGAAAATGAGTGTGTACAGGGGCATAATGAAGTGCTCATAGACCTCTCTGTAATGGCTATGGTACTGGTGAGCCCACAATGGTCTATAAGCGGCATACACAGGCATTCTTTCCCTGTCCCAGATGCACCTAAGACCGGGGAAAGGCTGTTTGCACAATATGCAGTCTATCAAAAATGAACTCATATAGAATTTCGATCTTTTCCGGGACTCTCCCTCCAAGGATGAGGTTAAGCAAGAAGAAATACTGTTGGATACCATGCTGGCCCAATTGAAAATTGTCCCTTGGGTAGCCACATGGAAAATGATGGGTATCCACTCTAGCTTGAAGAGTTTGCCATGAGCTCTCCCGAAAACCCTATTAAGCATCAGAGCTATAAATCTGTAGGGAACCCTCAAGCTCTCTGTATCATACTCATTTGTTACTTTGGTCCTAAAATGCTTACCAGTTAGTAGCATTCTTTTCATGGTCTCTATAAGGTCCATTCTTATGCTGTTTAACCAATCATCAGATAAGAACACTTGAGCTTCTGGCAAGTGATAGGCTAGAGCCACATACCCAGGGCTGAATGCAGCATAGCCCTGACCTTCAACATTTCCCATAATCATCATGGTTGTATCTACCCGGGGCAAGATCCAGCCAATTACCTCAGAGCATGGGAACAGCTCTGGCCTGGTGGCAACTTTCATGAGGGAAGATTTCTCTATATTAGCATAGATGGATTCTTCTTCGAGGCCTATGTCGGGAACCTCCCTGTGAGAAATCAATCTATATATTTCACCCCATTTGTACTCGGGTTCAACACCAGAAACACATTGAGTGTCTTCATATATGTATTCGGTCTTCGTGACAACCTCTACCTCTAGCTCTTCTTCGGCCACAGGGGCCTTCTTCTTCTGCCTCTTGGACATGGTGGATTCGAATTCTTCCTGCCATATATAACATTGTAACATTAATAAATTCAAGGTGTAGACATGTATATGACAGTGTGCAACGTTTTAATTCTTCAATGTGTATTATGACAGCAACTAGTCCATGAAGCTAGGATATAAGCCCTTTGGGATGAATAATCAAACTAGTATGCATTACTATGCAATGTGCCATTTTCCTATGTCTAATATGATAGTGATCAGTGCAACAAATGCATGCATTGTACAGCCCTGAAATGCCCTGACTATCAGAACTACTAAAACCAATGTGCAGTATTCTATGATCTTATCTACATCTAGCATGAAGCAAACTCAGTCCTGTGCAATAAAATGAGCAATCTACTACTGTTGCATGATACTAAACAATTTATCAACCATATTTGAGCCAGCATAAAATCTACATCACTACGCAATGTGTCGTTCCTCCCAAGATAGCAATCCGTGAAGCAAATGCATGTATATCAAATGCAGGGTGCAGCATTCAACAATTTGGTCTATTGCATAACAAACAAAGAAGAGGGTTGAATGCATCAAGATCGTGCTAGTCGCCTACGTTTTCCAACACCAAACATTTTAACAATATAGCCCTGTAGACATAAAACTGACGAAGACTCATGCGGTTTGCAACAAAAAAGTTACATTAACTCGACTACACATTTCATTCTCTATGGGTATTATTATCACTTTTCTGTACACGACGCTTCCATCAAAACCACTACCCATGTTATTTTCAGTTAACGAACTAAAACAACGGCATATCCCTTTTAACCATCTAGGGTTTCAGACGACTGAACACAAAAGAGCTGCGCGGGGCTGCACAAGCAACAAGGCTGGGATTCAAGACCATGGGTAACATGAAATGGGACCGAAAAAAGGAAACATCAAATGCCATAGGAAAAGCCCCCACCAAACCTTCCTCTGTGCCTCATCGTCACATACGAGTAGGCTAGGTGCAGGCGGCGTAACGGCCGCCTGCACCACCTCCATCGAGTATGCGCACGGTCGCACACCAACGGCCGCGGGCCAAAATAATTATTTCGTAGGTTAAAAAACGCCCCCAACCGCGAACAAGATTCCTCAATACATGGGTGCTATCACAAGGTGGACAAAGGAACGACTACAGCAAAACCTAACCGTAGGTAAAACCCCCGTACGCATGTAACACGGGGTTAAGGGGATACAACCCTAGTAAAACACCCAACCGCAGCAAACATCACCAAAAACCTTGAACAGAACGAGGTAGCGCAACAACGAGCCTACTTGGCAGCGACGCGTAACTGACGGGGCGAAAGCGGTCAGGCTTTCTCAACTGCCACCTGGGTGCGAGTACTGGCATGGTGGTCCATGAGCTTTGAGGGGTCGACAGTACAGGATGATCACGACAGTTCGAGCAAAACAAAACAATAGAATAATCCAACTCGCTTATCCCCATATATACGAATGGTTCGCACGTGCGACGGGTTTTAAATTGGACGGGAAACAACTTTGGGTCGGAGGGTAAAACGTAAAGCCTACTACAACGGCGGAAATCCATAAACTAAATCTGACCGCGGTGATAAGCAAGGAAAAAAACTAACGATCGGACGTCGGCGGGCTCTTAGGATCGGACGATGAAAGCCAACATTTCTCCGTAACAACAGAAGATCGAACCGCGGATTCATCCGCAACTGCGGGACCCAAAGACTTAAAACGTTAAAGGACTGATGGGAAAAGAAGCAGCTTTCCTTCCGCAACGGCGGAAGAAAGAAACGATAAAGCTTCCGATTCAAAACCAATATTCCACCGAGGCAAAACACATATGTCGGAAAGAACGTTGAAAATCAAACCCCAAACTCATCCGCAACGGCGGAGGCCAAATGCAAAGATCCATCCGCAATGGCGGGCGAGGAAATAACCACACCTTTTGACGTAAAACCAAAAGCTATCCGCAACGGCGGGAATGTCAATTAAACAAACTTCCGATTCAAAGTGGCTTCAAAACCATTCAAGGATAACGATAAGGCTTGATAAAAAAGGGAACTTTTTCAGCGCTAGAGGGAGATGTAAACAGGTGGTAAACCACTTTCAGCATAAGAAACCCTTTCTGAAAGCTCCCTGACCAAATAAAGCATAAAATCAAGCTAGCCCAAGTGAAAGGAGGGTCCTAATTTTTTTTGGAATTTTGGGAAATTGTTGCAGCTGCAACAGGACTAACCCACAGCAAGCTGGACTCCCCAGCAGAGTTGCCAGTTCTGTTGTTAAGGATAAAGCACCCTTGTAACCTAGGGTCTGGGGTTACCAAATTACTACTAACTTGCAGACAATCAGCCTTTATCAGAGAATAGAAAGGGAATAGGAAGAAAGTCTTAACTTACCCGACTAACGACGATTGATCCAAGCTTGATCTTCTCCCGCTCCTCTTCTCTCCAAAGCTTCCAGGGATGCACCTCTTCACCTACAAAGAGCAAATTCTTCAAGTAATATCTCATGCATATATATATCAGGGGTTAGATGAAAATCACATTCAACATATAAACAAGTATATTCATTAACCAATACACATGAAATAGACTCAATACAAGATTGGAAGAAGAATTCTCTTTATTAACAATCGATGAATGAAATAAGAGTACAACCCAGCTTCTGAGACAAAGACTCCTCCGCAACCAAAGGAGTCTGAGTTTTGTTGCTCCAAGACTCTGAAGATATACCACCAGCATAACTTTTCTCTCCAAAATTGATTCTTTAGATCCCACCCCAAGGCCTCTATTTATACTTTGGGAAATAGAGTGGTTTCGAAGTTTGGGATGGTTGAGATAGTTGGGATAATTATGGATTAGGAACCAACTAATCTCATCTAATATTGATTTATATTTTTTAATTTCGAATTAGGGTATACACAACTATTAATATAGGTAACTCGTGTATGATACGCGTGTTGATCGAAGGGAACTCGCGTATGCAAGCATACGCAGGTTGCAATGCAAATACTCATGTATGACACGCGAGTTACAATGCACATAGTAGCGTATGCAACCCAAAACTCATAATAAAAATATATAAGGTTGGTTTGAGGATAATGCATCCCATGTCATGCCCATCTATAGTGTTTAGGCCACTTCAATCCTAATTTGTCCTTTTGTGTACCAACATGAAGAATGTCGGCACTCAGATGGAGAAGTGCCATTTGGGTTGATAACAAGGTTAATGTTCTGAATGGTGGATTGGTCATTCGCTATCCTTTTGGTTCTAAAAGGACTCCCTAGAGGGAGACTTGTATAACCTACAATTTCTGTTGGATAACCTCCTTTTACTTTATAAATAATAGACCCTTTCACCCTCCTATTCGTTCTCTGAATCTTGTTCGGTTCCATCAAAGATGGATTTTGTATGAATATCCGTGGATAAAGAATCAGTGGTTCATCGGCCACTACATCTGCATATCTCAACAAATCATTCAACCTAGCGGTTTTCCGCTCTTTGATCGTTGATTCACAAGCCACTGGATTTATAGATAATCTCTCTGAAATCTTCAACCCAATTGCTCGCTCTTTGATCGGTGATTCAACAAGGGCGACCTAGTTGTAGAGTTCATGTCATTGTGGGTGGCCCAAATAAGAAATTCACACCATAAGGGAATCCTAAACATGGAAGTTCCTCAAAATGATTGGCAGAGTTATTTGGTTGAGCTCCGATGGTTTTCTAGCGTGCATCAGTTACAATAGGTTAAATTACTTTCTTGTGACCTTGTTTTAAAAAATAAACACTTCATGATTGGGATTGGACTGGCTCAGATATGGAACAAGTACTTATACCTCTTTTTATTTACCCCCATTTTGTGTCTATCATGTAGGCCATTAACAAAAAGGAGCCACTATGGGTTCGTCTTACCTAGCTTAGGTGGAAGGTGAAGAAGAACCCCTTCCGAGTTTTCTCAACATCTACGAATAAAACACTAATTATGAAGGATTCAACTGAAACTCAAATCAGTTCTTCCACAGTCTAAAGTTGTTATCAGACTAGTTTCGACATTCAAAAGTGTTCCTATAAGTCCTCCCATCGAATCTGAAGAGTGCAGTGGGTCGGTTGCAAATAATAGATAACGGCCAGAGTTGGTTTGTTTAAATGTTGGTTGAGTTGTGGATAATAGTTCAGACTTGTTTTATTTAAATGTTGGTTGAGTTGTTGATAATGGATGGGATTTTTATATGAATTTTAGGTTTGACTCATAATAAATAATAATATGATTTTGATAATGAAAGAGAAATTAATATTAAAAAAACATTTTAAAAATTATGTTGTTTTATGTTTGTTTGATTTTTAATCTATCTTATAGGGTTTGAATTCAAATTGTTATACAAAACAATGTTCATCAAAATCGAGCAAACAAAAAACTACACGAGAATGCTTAAGTGAATAACTTGTTAATAAGTGAAATATAATCATATATATGATAATTTATTTATATATATATATGTGTGTGTGTGATAATTTATTTTCATTTATTATTTTATGGTGCTTTTCATCATATACAATTTTCTTTATATTAAATAATTATAATCATAATAACAATAATTTTGGTGTTTTGCACCACAAAATATCAATTCATGTTGAATTGATTTTGGTGGTTTGCACCATATACCATGGAATGCCACATATTTATTTAGCACCAAAATCAACTTTTCTACAAACATCACTTTTGCACCATAAATGTCAGCACCACTTGTGTATCCCCACATTATCACCACTATTTGAAAATTTGGGATTTCCCAAATCCTTTACAAAAAGTGGTGCTAATGTGAGGCTAACATTCCCTTTTTCTTGTAGTGCTATCTAATCAAATTGTAATGTGATCACTGAGAAAATGTGAACTGCTTTGGACGAGATGAAGTGCATAGTGTCGGGTGATTGACATGTAAATCAATTCTCATAAAACACTATAAAGCCATTAGTTTATACCTTCAATAAAATTTGATAAAGTTACATTTAAATTAATTAAGTTTTTTTTCTATATTAATAAATTAATCACCTATTAATATTTTTTAATTTTTTTCTACATTTTAAAATATATAAAAATGTTTTAACATATTTGTTATATACTTTAAATTTAATATTAATTCTTTATTTTAAAAGTTTTATTAATATTTATTATATATTCTAAATTTTAATATTTAAATTTTGATTTTAATAATTTTATTTTATTTTAATATAGGTTAGCACATATATTCTATACTTAAATTTAATCTTTAAAATATGATTGTAATAATTTATAATTTAAGTTTTTAAGCTTTTCATTAATTAATTGTAATATAGTTTTATAAAATATTGCATTTTAATGTAATTATATAAGTTAATGTTTAATATTTTGTATAATGTAATGTTTTGTGGTTTTTAATTAATTGCAATATAATTTGATAAAGTATTACATTTTATGTTTTGTTGTTTAGAAATTGGTATTTTGAAAATTAATTTTTAAATTGGGCATGAATTTATTATTTTGTAATGTTTTTTTTCTTTCAAATTTTTTTATACAAATCTAATAATAACATATTTTAAAAGTATTAGAAAACTTATTAAAACTTTTTAAAAATAATAAAATAAAATAAAGTTAAACTAAAAATATATTTTTTAATAATAATAAAATAAAATAAAGTTCAACTAAAAATATACTGTTAAAAAATAATAAAATAAAATAAAGTACAACTAAAAATATATAATTATAGGATATTTTTTAGATTAAGAAAAATGGACGAATATATCATATATTCATAAGTAAAAAAGTGCAAATAAAAGATATTTTTAACATTAAAAAAATTGATAAATATAGCATATACTCAAAATTGTGTAAATACATGCATATTAAATGAAAAGACATATATTGTCTTTTTCAAAATATATGAAGGGACAATAATATATTTTATTGAAAAAGTGTGAAAAGACATTACTACAACCTATACTAAAATTTGTGTAAAGACATGCATATTAAGTGAAAAGACATATATTGTCTTTTTCAAAATATATGAAGAAACAATAATATATTTTATTGAAAAAATGTGAAAAGATATTAGTACTTTATTCTAGGTGTAAAAGTACTTGTAAACTACCATGGTTAACCAAAGATTTTCATCAACCATTTAGAATATGACAAGTAATCAACATTAACTCAAGTATTACCAACTCAATTATTATTAATGATGTCATTCTCTAGATTGTGATTGGTTCTTAAAAAGTTGATTTTAATAGTACATTTTTTGTTTGGAGGCCCATTTTTTACCTCAAAATTCCCCTAATGAAAGCTAGGACCACTCCATGCGAGTGTTATATTGACATCCGTGAGGACTCATCATAGAGCATCCTTAGCACTAAATCTAGGACCACTCCCAAGTGAGTGTTATTATATGTCATCTACATATAGATGTATGTATACTCTCCCTGCGAGAGTAATGTATGCAAGGAAGATCTCGACCGCACCTAAATGCAAGCCATGTCTCGTCCATAAGGACTCGTCGTAGAGCATCCTTAGCTTCAAATATAGGACCACTCCTAAGCGAGTGTTATTCTACGGTATCCACAAATGAATGTGGGTACTTTCCATGCGAGAGTATCGTCTATAGAGCCATCCTTAGCTAGTAAGGACCACTCTCAAGAACATAGTGTTATTTCCTGCAAGACAATCCTCAAGAGAGGATACTGTCATCCACAAGTGAATCTCGGACCTTGTCAACATCTTCAGGCATACTTGGCCTCTTTCATACTATAGCTTCACCATCATCCCATCATCAATGACAACCTTGTCATCACTCCACCTTTCCAAGGAGGATCCATATCATCAACCTGCTCCCCCTTTGTGTGAGGAGGGTTCATATCTTCGACATGTTCTTCCTTTCTGAGGAGAGTCCATATATTCGACTTGTTCCTCCTTTCAGAAGAATTTTTTTTCAGACTACACCAAGCTTGTCATGAAAATATTCAAACTTCACCCTAGATAGAGGCTTGGTCAACAAATTAGCAACTTGATCATTGGTACTCACATACTGGAGTTTTATAGCTCCCTTTTGTACCGTATTCCTTATATAGAAGTATCTGATTTTTATGTGCTTTGATTTATCATGGAACACAGGATTATCTGTCATCTTTATGCAACTCTGGTTGTCACAAAGAATCACTGTGGTATCCAAATCCATGTTAAATAGTCCTGACATCAGTTTCCAAATCCATATCGCTTCACAACTAGAGGAGAAAGCCACTATGTACGTTGCTTCAGTTGTGCTGACATAAACACTGGACTATTTCTTACTAAACCATGAGATCATGGCGAATACCAGATAATAACATCCACCCGAGTTGCTCTTTCTGTCTATGACACTTCCTCCCCATATAATATGTAGTCATGATCTCTAACATAGTAAATTCCTAAGTCTATCGTACCTTTTAGGTACCTCATCACATGCTTTGCAGCTATCAAGTGAACTCATCTAGGTTTAACTAGATACAGACTTAAGATGTTCACAACAAAGCATATAACTGGCCTTGTATTCATCAGATACATCAATGACCCAATAATTTTATGTATTGAGTCATATCCACTAACTCTGATTATTCATCAGATAACAGCTTCAAGTTGGTGTCCATGGGTGTGGCCATGACTTTACAATCCAACATATCAAATATTTTCAAGATTTATACTACATACTTTCCCCAGTTCAGAAAGATTCCTTCTGGTATCTGCCACACTTCCAACCCAAGGAAATAATGCATCAATCCAATATCTTTCATCTCAAATTATTCAACTAGCTTCTTCTTGCAATATGTAATATGTTTCTCATTGCATGTCAAAAATAGATAATCCACATATAGTAATAGTATGACATGTTCATCTTCCATAATATTCATGTAAAGGTTAGGATCAAATTTACTTTTGGTAAAGCCCAATCTTGTCAAGAAGTTATATATTCTTCCATACCAAGATCTAGGAGCTTTCTTCAGTCTATACATAAACTTTTTCAACTTACATACTCGAGTCACTCTGTCTTCAGCTTCAAATCCTTGTGGCTATTCAATCACACCATTCAGGAAGGTTATCTTTACATTCATCTGGTGTAGATACCACTTCATCATCGAAGCAAGTGCCATGATGGTTCTAATGGAAGTGCACCTTGCTACTAGATCAAGTGTATCTTCATAACCAATCCCCTCTTTCTAAGAGAATCCTCTAGCCAAAAATATTTCCTTGTACTTTTCAATACTTCCATCAACAACATGTTTTATCTTGTAGATCCATTTCGAAGATACCACACCCTTTTTTTTCTGGTTTGGATACTATATCCCAAACATCATTCTTCATTATTGACTGGTATTCTTCTATCATTTCTTACACTCACTCTTTCTTCTGGACAACTTCCTCGTAGCTGATGGGTTCTTGATATACAAGGTCACAAATCAAAGCTACATAGCTGGAGTATGGCTTTGATATTTTACTTGTTCTTGTGGAGCCTTCTGGAGCTCCATATTTCTCTGCTTCTTGTATGATTTCTCTTACCCAAGCAGGTTTTATCTTTCCAGAGATATCCATAGTAGGGGGGTCCTGAGGTTCTAGCTACATATCTTGATATTCATATGATACTATTTTAAGAGAGGGTTCAACTTCTACCATTTTGGAAGGTACATCCTCTTCATGTACTTCTTCAATATGACACCTTCTGGATCAAATGTTATGTCCCTACTAATCTCTATATGATGGAATCCTAAAAAAATTATCCTGAAGGCTTTGGAGACTTCACAGTATCCAAAAAATATTCTCTTCTTTCCAGAAGGATCCAACTTGGTTCTCTTCTCTTTCAGAATATGTACATATAATGGACAACCAAATATCTTGAGATGAATCACTTCAGGCTTATTTCCTGTATACATTTATTCAGGATTATTGAATCCAAGAGCATTGTGGGATAATATATTTTGCACATACACGATTGTTCTTGTTGCTTCATCCCACAAGTGCATGGGAAGGTCTTGGTCATGAATCATTGTTTTCATTGCTTACATAATGGTTCTATTATTTCTTTCCACAACACCATTTTGTTGAGGATTGCACTGAGTGGTTAGTTCCCTCTTGATTTCTGCCTCCTTGCATAATTTATAAATTCTTTTGAAGTATATTCTCCACCATTATCTAATCTTAGTGTCTTGATTCTTCTTTTTGAATGGTTCTCTATCAAGGATTTGAATTCCTTGAATTTCACGAACACTTCACTTTTGTTATTCAAGAAATATATCCATGTATTTCTCGAATAGTCATAAATAAATATGACATGATATTCATATCCACTTAATGATATGGAGGGAATAGGACCACATACATCAGAATTAATTAATTCCGGCGCACCTTTAGTCTTTGTTTCACTTTTCAGAAAGGGATTCTTGATGTTCTTTCCTCTTACACATCATTTGCAAGTTCCCTCATGATCAATATTTAGATCTGATAACCCTGTTACCACCTTTCTCACATAGGGCAATGCTTTGTAGTTGATGTGAGCAAGACTCCTAGGCCATAGTTCATTTGAGCTTTAGTCTCATGGAAAAGGGTTGTCTCTAGATGTCCTTTTAGTTTGTTCAGTACTCCTTATTCACCAATGACCGCAGTATATTCAAGTGTATTTCCTTTGGACCACATAAGTACTTGTCCATCTATGAAATAAAATCTATATCCTTTCTTATCTAGTGTTGAGATGGAAAGAAGGTTCCTTTTCAAACCTGGTACATATTCTTCCTTCATCTTCATGGAAGTCCTAGAGTCAAGCTTGTAGCTTGATTCACCAATACCTTTGATGGAATAATGATAGTCATCTCCTAATGATACTTTCTATGGAGAGTTCTTTTCTTCAAGTCTTGACATAGTTTTATTCTTCCCTGTCATGTGCTTTGAAGCACCACTATCAATAAGCCATGTATCTTCTCTAGGTGTTACAGACCCAGAGAGTGCATAGAATAGTATATATTATTCTACATCTTCTTCTTGTGTTAGTCTCTTTTGAGGTCTTTCTTCTTCTTCCTCATATTCAGCTAGATGAGAATGATCTCTTTTGTTGTAGTTATTCCTTGATGGACACTCTCTGGCAATATGTCCTATCTTATGGCAAGTATAGCATTGATACTTTGAGTAATATTTCTTCTGATTGTCTACTCTTTTCTTTTGAAACTTATTCTTTGAAGTTTTATGACTACCTTTCCTGAAGTTTGATTGTTTTCTTTATTTAGTATCCATGGCTAGAGCTTGATCATATTTTCTAAGTAGATCTTCTTTGTTAGCTACTCTAGCTTCTTCTTGAATGCAATCTTCCCATACAATGTCAAAATTCATACTTTCTTTTTTGGCACACAGAGTCTGTATGAATGAGTCCCAAGGTCTAGTGAGACCATTGAGAGCAGTCATAACTAGTTCATCCTCATAAAGGGTGTCTCCAATAACACTTAGTTGTTCCATGAACTGGGAGACCCTTGTGAAGTAATCTTGAATTTATTATACTTTTCTCATCTTGGTGCCTTTTAGTTGAGTTCTCAAATTCATCTTTTTGTTGATTTTCCTTCCCTCATACATTTTGAAAGGTGCATCATAAACTTGAGGGATCAAGTGATCTTTGATAGAGTCAACAATGGTCATCATTTCCTTGATTAGGTCTTGTTCATGCTTCTCCTTAGCTTCAACTTCTTTAGCTTCTACAATTTCATCCTTGATGTAATTCCTAAGATCATTCTCATTAAGAATGAGACCAATCATATAATTCCATGCTAGGAGGTTTTCTAGGACTTCTAGTTTGTCCTCAAGCTTAGTGCTTGGGGCCATCCTATCCAAAGGTCACTAAAAATTGAAATTTCTCAAAATAAAAAGCTGATATTATCATGATATGCACTTGACTGAGGCGAGTTGTTTTGTCCACTTGGTTTGTGGAGATACCAAATATTTACCCTTCAAAACTTGCTTGCGAGGTTGCAAATTCTACGAAATTTATGGTTCTGGTTTTCTGCAGTTTTATGGTTCAGGGCCAAACTAGGGTTTGGATTTCCTAGAGATTCAACCACCCAAAAAATTCGATCCTGGGCTCAATAGATGCACTCTAGGGAGGAAAAAATTTCTATGCAAGCAGATCTTCCAAATTCCAAATTTTGCAAAAACCCTAATTTCTTCCAAAGGGAGAGGAGAGAGAGTTTCACTATATGAAAGCTGTTATATTCAAGATAGCTTTGATACCATGTTAAGATTTCATATGCTAACCTAGATATCATTAGTGTTTAATCCAAAATCACAACAGTAGCATATGCAAAATCACTACAAGAAACACAATCACAAGATAGACACAGTATTTATCCTGAGAAACCCTCAAGGGGAAGAAAACCCAACAAACCTTCCTCTATATAAGATGTATAAGATAAAACCCCAAAACAGGTATTCTCCTCCTTGATGATATGTCTCTCTCTCTCTCATATGCGCTACAAAAGTGAGTGAGTCTGTGTTATAATGATGAACACAACTCCTCTATTTATACACTTTAAGTCACTTGACTTTTACCCTAACAAGTCGGCCCCGCTAAACTGACTGAGTCAACTTCACATAGGAAGACTCAAGCCCCCTTGAACCCCGTCGTCCCCCTGAGACACTTGTTGATTGTGAGAAAATTCTATGTTTTGACAAGCTATCAATATAGGAATTTTCCAAATGCAGGAAAGTAATTTATAAATTTCTGAGAATATCATGCAACTCACAATTTTGTTTATGAACACACTTTACAGAATCATAGTCACATCAAAGGAAGCATTCCACATAGTGCAGTTTGGAAAAATTTGGTCTTGGTTGGTCCAAGAAGATCAACATCATGAGTGATGCACAAGATCCCTATGAGTCCGAAACAGATGCCATGGTAGAAAACATACATATCAACAATGCTGAAACAGAATCCAATGGGAGAAGAAATCAAGAGACTCCCTTAGATATTGCAATGAGCATGAGTAGCCTATGGGTGGAGTTGAAAAGTTGTAGACAATATAATGAAAGGATGACTAAATCTCAGGAAGAACAAAATCAGTTGAATGCATCCATGCTACAGAGTTTGATAGATATCCAAAGGCAGATAAACTCTGGGCGTCAGACAACAAATCTAGAAGGGAGTAGGAGGAGTTCAAGGAGAAATTCCCGCAAGAGGTCCAATAGCTCAAGAAGAGTTTCTAGAAATAGAACATATACGCCAAAAATATCTTCTAGTGGATCATCTGAATGTGAAGAATCCATTGGGGGTTCAATCTCTTCATCTCACAGGAGTAAGAGGAAGAGGCATTAAAAGAACAATTCACATGGGGAATTTAAGAAGGCAAAGCCTCCTACATTTGATGGTGAGGTAAAATTTGGTCAAGAAGATGAAGCTTATCTTCTTGGGATGAGAAAGTATTTCCAAGTCCAATACTACTCTGGAAATATGAAGGAAAGGGTAGCCATATTCAACTTAAATGGAAGAGAATCTATATGGTGGGAGCACCTCAGGCAAGTGAAGAAGATCAATGATAGACAGATTGTGTGGAAACAGTTCAAGAAATATTTCAAGAAGACGTATCTCTTTGGTAGGTACTATGATGATAAGATTAAAGAGTTCCATGAGCTGAAATTGGGACAATTGACCATGGAAGAATATGCAAACAAATTCTTGGAACTACTGAGGTATGTCAGGTATATTTGAGATGACAAGGTGAAAATTCAGCGTTTTCTAAGTGGGATACCTCAATCATATTAAGATAGGATTGAATTTGTTGAACCTCAAACTCTAGAAGAGGAAATAAGGAATGCCAAGTATTGCTATGATCAAAACAAAAGAAAACATGATTTTCATAAGGCATGGAAGGACAAGAAGAATGAGAAGTTTGACCAAAGGAAGAAATGTTTCAAATTCTCTCACCTTCGAAATAAACAAAGGAAACCATCACAAGTTGTGACTAAGCCATCCAGAATGATGGGAGACAAGCTAAGAGATCCAAAAGAACCAAGAGAACCACTTCAATGTTTGGGATGTGGAGGAGACCATACGCTTAGGAACTTTCTGCATCGAAATGGGACTGTAATTCAAGTTCACAACATCCAAGGAGTTGAAACTGTGGGTCAAGTGGCGAGGACCATCCCTAGATTCTATGCAGAATTAGAGGACCGCCAAGCATATCATCAATCAACTGTGGTTGAAGTTGAAGGTAAGATTGTTAAGCAATTTGTTTCTATTTTGATTGACCCTGGATCTACTCATAGTTATATCACTCCTAAAATTGTTGAGATTTGTACTTTTAAGAAATTAAAGCATAGCGAATCATGGTTAGTTCAACTAGCCACTGGAACCAAGAGAAACATTAGTGAAATCGTAGAGAAATGTCCATTACATATGGATGGGCTATTCACTTATGAAAACCTGAATATTCTGCCACTTGGTTCCTATGATATTCTCATTGGAATGGACTGGTTAGAAGCACATAAGGTTAAACTTGATTGCTACAACAAGACATTTGAATGCATGGATGAAGAAGGAAACCCAAGGGTTGTAAGAGGCATTCCAAAGGTGATTTATGTTAGGCAGGTTTTAGCAATGCAGTTGAAGAAGTTCTGTAGGAAAGGTTGTCGATTGTATGCATCTCATGTTTTGGGGGCAATGGAAAATGAAACTCCTAAGTTGGAGTACTATCATGTATTGCGAGAATTCATGGATGTTTTTCCTGATGATATTTCGGGACTTCCTCCAAAGAGATACATTGATTTTACGATTGACCTTGTGCCGGGAGCTGCACTAGTGTCCAAGACACCCTACAGGATGAGCACACCATAATTTCTAGAGCTAAAAATGTAGTTACAAGAGTTGTTGGAAAAGAAACATATCATGCCGAGTGTGTCCCTGTGGGGAGCACCAGTTCTATTTGTGAAAAAGAAAGATGGGACATTCAGGTTATGTATTGACTACAATAATTTGAACAAAGTCACTGTGAAGAATAAATACCCATTACCTCAAATTGATGAACTTTTTCATCAAATGAGAGGAGCAAGGGTATTTTCAAAAATTGACTTAAGGTCTGGTTACCATTAGGTAAGAATCAAAGAGGAAGATATTCATAAGACAACCTTTAGAACAAGGTATGGGCACTATGAGTTTGTGGTGGTACCATTTGGTCTCACAAATGCACCAGCTACATTCATGTGTCTCATGAATAGTGTTTTTAGAAAGTATCTAGACAAGTGTGTTCTTGTCTTCCTAGATGACATTCTTATTTATTCTAAGAATGAATAACATTTGATAATGACATTTCAATTGTTAAGGGATAATAATTTGTATGCAAAGTTGAGAAAATGTGACTTTTGTAAAGAGAAAATTCATTACTTGGGTCATATTATCTTAGACGAAAGACTATTTGTGGACCCTGAGAAGATTGAGGCCATTTAGAATTGATCAACTCCAAGAAATGTGACAGATGTGAGATCCTTTATGGGACTTGTTGGGTACTACAGGAGGTTCATTGAAGGATTCTCCAAGGTCGCACATTCAATCACTTCCTTGCAAAACAAGGGAATAAAGTTTAATGGACACCAAGATGTGAGGAGAGCTTCCAAAGGTTGAAGAATCTTCTTACAAGTGCACCAATTTTGAAAATTGTACACCCAGAAAAATACTTTGTGGTGTGTACTAATGCATGCAATCAAGGAATAGGAGGATTCTTATGCAAGACAACCACGTGGTATGAGTCAAGAAAGTTGAAGGAGCATGAGAAAAACTATGCTACTCATGATTTAGAACTTGCAGCCATAGTACATGCTCTAAAGATGTGGAGGCATTACTTAATGGGAATAAAATTTGAATTAAGGATAGACCATTGTGGTATGAAATACTTGTTTTATTAGCTAACTTTAAATGCTAGGAAATCTAAATGGTTGGAATTTTTGTGTGAATTTGATTTTGAAATCAAACACAAAAGGAAAAGAAAACAAGGTGGTTGATGCACTTAGCAGGAAAGTACGTGAAATGCATGTGGCATCTCTTAGTACTTTCCAACCAGGTTTGAGGCAGTAGATTATTAACCATATTGTCAAGGATGAAGTGTTCATATAGATAAAGGACAAGTTGCAGCAACAAAACCTTGAAAAGAAGTGCGAAGGATATCAATTGGAAGGAGATTAACTTCTTACTTATAAGAATAGAATTTATATTCCAAATATGGTAGACTTTAGGAGGATTGTTATTGATGAAATCCATCAAGCTCCATATTCTGGTCACCCAAGATATCATAAAACAATTGCTACATCCAGATTTTTGGCCGGGAATTAAAAATGACATTGCTGAGTATATTTCTAAGTGGATGAAATGTCAGCAGGTGAAGGTTGAACATCAACACCCAATAGGTTTGTTGCAACCTTTATCAATCCCAAATGGAAATGGGAATTCATTTCCATGGATTTTATTACAGGGTTGCCAATGACTATGAGACAACATGATTCCATCATGGTTGTGGTGGACAAGTTAACAAAGGAATCACATTTTACACCAGTCAAGTCCACATATAAATTTGATGCCGTTGCAAATATTTTCATGAAGAAATTTTTTTGATTGCATGGATTACCTAAGGCAATAATTTCTGACAGGGATACCAAGTTTACTTCAAATTTTTGGAAGGGTCTTTTTGCAGATTTGGGTACAAAGCTTAACTTTAGCACTTCCTACCATCCTCAAACTGATGGACAAATAGAGAGAGTAAATTAGGTGCTTGAAGACATGCTTTGCATGTATATAATGGACAAACAATCCAAGTGGGAGGATTATTTACACTTGGTAGAGTTTGCATATAATAGCAGGGAGTAAGAATCATTGGGAATGAGTCCATATGAGGATTTATATGGAAGAATACGTAGGACACTAGTGACTTGGGATAATCAAGTGAATAAAATTGTTCTTGGTCCAAAATTGCTTAAGGAAATGGAACAAGGTTGCAAAGATCAGGTAGAACTTGAAAGCAATCCAAGATAGACAGAAGAGCTATGTAGATAAGCATAGAGTGCATAAGGAGTTTAGTGTTGGGGATCATGTTTATCTTAGAGTGAGGCCAAGGAAGGGTTCCTTGAAGCTTGTGAGTTGTGCCAAGCTATCACCTAGATATTGTGGATCATTTGAAGTGCTTGAAAGAATATGTCCATTTGCATATAAACTTGCATTTCCTGATAGCACTAGAGCTCATAATGTTTTTCATGTCTCTTTTCTTAAAAAATATGTACATCATCCTAACCATGTGATTAATTGGAATGTGATCTAGGTGGAACCCGGGGGAGAGTTCCAAACCGAGCCATTGTGCATCCTAAACAAGAAGGTAACAGTGCTCTAAAACTGAGCCGTTGGACAGGTAAAGGTGCAATGGAAGCACTATGGTCCCGATGAGGCTAAATGGGAACTAGAGGATGCCATGAGAGTGGCACATCCATTTTTGTTCAATTTTGAAGAGCACTGAGGATAGTGCTAATGTAAGGGGGAGGGGAATGTAATATCCTGATTTTGACCCATATTGCATTAAAATCGTACATGATGTAAATATCATTATTAAATCATGGTGAGGAGCTCAAGGCCAAGGCCCCACCATCGATTTAGTATTTTATGTATCGACAAAATTAAAAATCGATACCTATGGTTCTCGTGCTAGCTAGGCACAATATTAAATTGAGACATCATGTAAATATGCAATTTAATAAAATACACACAACTAGCTATGCAATGCAACAAGAGATGGGGGCATGATTTCACAAGGAAAAGTGGGGGGGGATTGTTCAAACCCTTGGGCCAATAGTTTTAAGCCAAATGTCAATGAGAGAACCCATAAAGTCTCAACTACCCATTTTTTCTTATGCACCCAATCACTTAATTCTTCCAGAAGTTGGTTGAGGCAGTTAATGCATTGGGAATGGAGAGGTATCACAGTCAATTTATATTGGGGAAAGTCATCAATTTTGAAAAAAATGTATTTTTGATTGTGGGGAAATAAAACACCTATAAATTGGTGCCCATTCCATTCCTCACCAATGTTTTTCCTTTCCTCACGCAGCGGGAGCAATATGGGCATTTTGCTTCACGTTTTCCTGCAATTCCTTCATTTTCCATGGCTGAAAACCCATTTTTGTATTGCACAGTGGTTGGGAAGAGAGATTCACAATTTGGGGGTTTATAGGGGTCATTTTTGCTCCCATAATTCCCATAAACATTTTCTCAAATCGATTTTCTCTCCCAGGGTTGATTTTCCCTTCTACCATTTCGTTTTTGGTTGCCAAAATGTTTTTTTCATCACCAACACTTGTGTTTTGTTGTTATGTGCATCCTTGTTTTGGTTTGAATTGTTAGGAGTGGAAGAGGCCTAGAATTGGCTTGATAAACCTAGTGAAGAGAGGAGCCTCACAAAAATATCAAAAGGGGTTGGCTAATCTTCTATGCACACCTTGGAGAACACTGGAAGGGAAGGTATTGTTAGTTTTTCTTAAGTTATGATTAAATTATCTAGGATCTTTATCTAAAATAATAACAAGTACATCAAGATGCATAAGATGTAAAAGATACACAAGACACAAATATTTTCACTGGGGAAACCATAAAGGAGAAAACCCTGCAAACTTCTTCACAATAGTAAGATGATCAAAAGTAGTAATAAGAAATGTTCAGCAACTATCTATCTCTCCTCCTCTGACTGTCTCTCTCTCTTATGCGCCTTAAAGTTAGAGAGTGTGTGAGGTGTGTATAAATGAGGGAGAGAGCCTCCCTATTTATATCCTTTCAAGTCATTGACCAAATATAACATTCGATCCTACATGTCATCTCACATGGGGCCCACTTCTCCTAGAGAGACTACAAGTACATATTACATGATGATACGTTGGGGACTATTTCCCTGACTTACAATGGAGGTTGTATCTCAAGGTCTATACACAGTTTAGACATCCCATAAAGGGGTAACACACATCCCCATTGGGGGTACAACAGCATACAATGATAATATACATCAGAATATATTCCAAAGTTACAAATACATCAACACTCCCTCTTAACTAAGAAGTTGTTCTCTCTCTACATAGTCATCAACACATCTAGGTAGGTCTTCATCGCATCATCATCATCACGGAATCATAGAGTCTTCATCATAGCTGTTGCCATCATCTTCTTATAATTTGATCATCGCCTCATACTATCTGTCATTAAAAGTTTCTATAGTGCCAAACCTTTTTCATGCTTGATGTAGGCCTATCCCTCTGCCAGGTATTCATCACATCTCAAGGAAGCCTTCACATAGAATCTATTCGGGATCTTCTTCACGTTTCCACAGCAATATCCTACATATTCTACCTTGATCTTGTCGTATCCGGATCATCTCTTTTGTCATGCACAAGACAAAACAACAAACAACCAAAGCATCTACAGTAGACCCGTGTTCTATTAAAAAAACCTCCTAGGTGCACCTCTTGTGCTTCATGACATTATCATCTCATCATGGGAGCTTCATATATCTCATATATATGGTAGGACTAATTACAACCCAACAACCTGCTACACCAGGACCCTTTTTACGTTCTTTTGGTCAACCTTAAGGAATTACATCTGAACAACCTCTGTCCAGGATCTTTTACATTTAGATAACCTTCAGGACATATTACGTCTGAGTAACCTGCGTACCATGCCAGAGCTCAGTATTTACACTTTGATAACCCATGAGACATATTACATCCGAATAACCTGTGCAACACGCCAAGGATCAGTATTTACATTCAGATAACCCGTCTCATTTCCCATGTGAGATAATATGCTTTGTATCAGGAATGATTACATCCAAGGATAACTTACAGGCTTCACCAAGATGTTATATCCAAGGATAACCTATAGGAGTGATTACGTTTGAGAAACCTACAAACTTCATCACGATGTTGTGCTCAGACAACATGTCTTTCTAGTTATACTAGAACACATCACTCCCTCTTTCGAGGGATCTCGATCTGGATCACACCAAGTCTTTCTCTGAAGTGCTCGAACTTCACTTTCGCTAGAGACTTGGTCAACACATCGACTATCTTCTCTTTTGTTGCCATGTACTAGAGCTTCACTACACCTCCCTGCACCATATCCTTGATATAGTGGAACTTGATCTCGATGTGCTTCGACTTTTCATGGAACACTAGGTTTTTTGTCAGCTTCTCATAAATCTGATTGTCGCGGAAGATGCAAGTCACCTCCAACTAGAGATAAAATAAGTCATACATGAGTAGATTTTGCAGCCACACTTTCTTGAAACTAGCCAAGCAAGCGATAACATACTTTTCCTCAACTGTACTCAGCGCCACACATGATTTCTTCCTGCTGAACCAGGAGATCATGCCAGATCCCAAGCTGAAGCAACAACCTGAGGTGCTCTTCTTGTCAGTGGCACTACCTACAAAATCCCAATCAACATAACCATGTAGGTTGATCTTACGATTTGCATCATATTTGAGCCCATAATCCACTGTACCTTTTAGGTACCTGAGAACATGCTTTACCGCTATCAAGTGAACCTGTCTCGGATCCATCAGGAACTAGTTCATGGTGTTCACTACAAAAAATATTTCTGGTATTGTATTCTTCAAATACATCAATGAGCCAATCATCTGATGATACATCGTGGCATCGACCTTCTCGGATGAAGAATCACTCAAAAGCTTCAAGTTAGATGCCATAAGTGTGGCCATAGCTTTACAGTCCAACATTCTGAATATTTTCAGAATCTCCACTGCATACTTCCATTTCCCAAGGAATATTTCATATTCACTCTGCCACACCTCCATGCCTAAGAAGTATTGCATCACACCTAGGTATTTCATCTCGAACTCAGTAGAAAGTCTCCTTGTATCTGTAATGAGTTCTTCATGTTAGAAACAAGTCATCGACATATAGCAGGAGTATCACTGGTCTTCTGTCTTCCACCTTCAAGTAGAGTTTGGCATATTCCTTACTCTTGGTAAATCCCAAGCTCATCAGGAAGCTATCAATCCTACCATACCATGTCCTCAATGCTTCTTTCAAACCATACAAGTCCTCCTTCAATTTGCACACATGGTTCTTTCTATCATGTGTCTTAAATCCCAGTGGTTCTTCCACGTAAACTTCCTCCTTGATTACACCATTCAAGAAAGTTGTCTTGACATCCATCTAGTGTACTTTCCATTTCATAACTTTCGCTAAAGCAAGTATGGTCCTGTTGAGGCCTGGAAAATTGCAGGAGACAACAACAAAGGATTCTCCCCAGTAAATGTTCCCAACTAGCCCGTTACTGTTTGGTATGGGGAATCCGTCCGGTTTGTGGTCTGACTACCATAGGTCAAGTAACCAAAATAAAGGGTTTTACCGGTTACGGCCCGGTCCACTATGTATATTTTTAGTTTTTTAGTTTTAAGTATGAGATGCAAGTGCCTATCTAAGGATGTATATTGATAGAGAATACGAGGAGCGGTCACAATGTGATGCACAGGTTCTTACCTTTCGTCTTAAACTCTCTTGCATCTAAATCACACACAGCAAGAAAACTAAAACTAACTTAACTACACTGTCCCTAGGGAGCGATATCATCATTTAATGAGTAATGTATTACTGTTCATGCATTAAGAAAAATCACAGGTAGCTGTTCTTTATTTCAAAACACATAAACATGAATAGATAGATGAACAACAATATAGCTCATTGTTTACGAAAAGCATTCATTACTCATAGTGGAAAATTCATAAAATAAACTAGAGAGCATTCATATAAGAACATAGCATTCATATAAGAACATAGGTTCAAAAAGTTAGAATGATCTCACAGTTAATGAATAAAAGCTGAAAACAAAATAGTTCCCCTTCAACAACATCCATTACACAGCATTTGAACATTCCACCAAATCTTTCTCCAACAGACAAAATTGTAATTTCTATTGCAAAAGGAAATAGTTCTTCTTACAACATGTTCTCACAAGTCTAACTGGGAAAAAGTCCCTATTACCTCTACTAACCTTCCTATATTTATACTACAAGCCAAACTCTTGAACTGCCCCTTGGTGCCCTTTGGGCTTCCCCAACCATTTTGTCTTTTGTGAGTGCTCATGATTCACACAAACGTTACATTTCGAATCTAAGATTTAAAAGTACTTTTATGAAAAGGACCAGCTTGGTAACTGACGAAGTACTCCCAAGCCTAGGCCTTTGCTGTTATCGATCTATCTTGGATCTCAAACCTTAATTCCTTCTCCTCCATTTCTTCATTTTCTTTCTCTTCCTCCCCTGCTGTCTCATTTTTTTCTGCTTAGTCTCCTAGACATATCCTCTCTGCAGCAGCCATCATCCTGTCATGAGAAACCTGTTCTTAAATCACTTAGCATTTTTGACAAAGTAACTCAAACTGTATTAACACATACATCTTGTAAAATGAAAAATTATTAATGCATGAAGAGAAAAATGATAATGCAGAGAAAAATCCT
>LPNX010645603.1:868047-927092 GCA_001517045.1 Pseudotsuga menziesii
TCACCGGCTAAAATATGTATAAATAAGGTGCTCCTCCCCTCATTTGGTCACCAAGTGTTTTTTGAGTCTAGTAAGATTTCTGCATTTTCTCTCTGTGTAGAGCACTGTGTATGCTCTCCCTCTGTGCCTCGAGTGATAAACTGGGATCAAAAGCAGTGATCTCACTTGTAATGAGTCTGTAAAACCAGTAGTGTCTACTCTCCCTCTGCACTTAGTATGATCAGCTGGGATCAGAAACTCTGGTTAGTGTAAGTTTGCGCTTGTGGTGATCTTCTCCCTCCGAAGGCGAACAAGTTTTTGAGTCTGTTTTAAGAAGCTTCTTTCATCAGTTGTGTTTGCGTTCGATCTTGGCATCTCTCTTGGTATCAACAAGTTTTTGAGTCTGTATTAAGAAGCTGCTTTCATTAGTTACGTTTGCGTTCGATCTTGGCGTCTCTCTTGGTATTATTCCAAACCTTTTGATTCTAAGTTAATTTATAGGGATTAAGTAGGACTTCAATGTGTTCATAGCCATTTAGGAAAATTGATAACTAGAAGAAATCCTTATAGATAAATCAGTAATACATAGTCTTATAATCAAGGGTTTTAGTTAATCTAGAACTCTGATGTTCTCCATGCAACCAAAAGTTTGCTTCTTTTATTAAAATCAATTAAAATCTAACTAATCAAACAGAAATAAAATAAATCACCACAAAAGATAAATAACCAAAACAATTTATTTATGTACAAAACAAGAAACAAAAAATCAGGAAAAATAAGATTTGAGAACTAAACCATTAATTGGTAAGTTCTCTTCCCACCCCTGTAAATATTGCAATTTGTAGGTTGAGGGGCCAAGTTTTGCTGCAATTTGAAAAGGGCCTACCCATAACTGTTGAAAATTTGTGTGCTTTCCCTTTTCATCATGCGGGTGATCCCACTTAAGAACTAGGTCTCCCACTTCAAATTCCTTTTTTCCAACTTTATGTTTATCAAACCACCGTTTAACTACTTCCTGTTGATGTTTAAAGCATTCTTTGGCTTTGGATCTAGACTCTTTCGCCTTTAAAAGATTATAGATTCTAATTTGCAAGATCTCATTATCTATGCCTCTAGACTCTTGAGCTATTATGGAAGAGGGTAGCATAATGTTGGGAGGCAGAATGGATTCTTTTCCATAAACAAGGGTATACGGTGACACACTTGAGGAATTCTTGGGTGTGACTCTATCAGCCCAAAGAGCATTTGTTAATGCTGAATGCCAACTTTTTTGGTTTTCTATCACAGTCTTTTTTAAGATTCTAATCAGATTCTTGTTTGTAGATTCTGCCAAACCATTTCCTTATGGGTAATAGTTCGCAGAATAATGCAACTTAATTCCCTTTTCATGAGAAAATGCAGTTAATATAATATAGGAAAAATAAGTAGCATTATCGAAAACTAGGGAAATTGGAACCCCAAACTTGGTCATAATCTGATCTTGCAAGAAGTCCATGACTGACTCTTCATTCACTTTACGTAACAGGATGGCTCCGACCCATCTAGTGAAGTAGTCAGTTGCCGTCAAAATGTATTTGTGTTGCAAGGGAGAATTTGGTTTTATTTCTCCAATGATATCAATTCCCCATTGCTTGAATGGTTCTGTTATCATCACCGGCTTCAAAGGTCCTGCTGCTTTGGCTTGTCTCCCCCCACACCTTTGGAAAATATCACACTTTCTAACATGGGCATGAGCATCCTTGAACAACGTGGGCCAATAGTATCCGTCTCTGAGAATATTGTGGGTTGTCATATCCCCGGAAAAATTGGCCTCCAGCAGGCCCATCATGTAACTCTATTATGACCCTTTTTGTGTCTTCTTTCTCTAAGCATCTGAGAAGGACTCCATCATAATTCTTCCTGAATAAAATTCCATCAATGATTTGATATGCAGCTGATTTAAGGTGCAACGCTCTTCTCTGTTTAGAATTCCAATGTTCTAGAAACAATCCTTCCTGAAGGTAATGAACAAGGTCTCGGTACCAGGAATATGAAGCTGTGAAAAGAGGACATACATCCATCATATGTAATTCATCTTCATTTTCCCAATCGTTTTCTTCATTGTTTTTACCTTCAGCCATTAATTTGCACATTCCTTGTCCTTTAACTATGCACGCTGGTTTGAATTCGAGGTCATATTCTTGTAAAGCTATTACCCAGTTGCCTCTTCTTTCTCCTAATTCCTTTTGTACGAAAAGAGACCTCACGGCCTGAATTGTTTTACCCCTTTGAAGACTGCATAAGCTTGTTTATCTACCGCTGGGTAATTCAATTTGGCCCCCTGCAGACCAGTGGTCATAAATTATATGGGGAACTCATCTCCCCCATCTTCCTTCTGAGTAAGCATCGCTGCTAGTGAATCGTTAGAAGCGAAAGTGTACAAAATAAAATCCTTCTCAAAATCTGGACTTTTGAGAGAGGGTGCATGAGCAATAGATGTCTTTATTTTTCTAAATGAATCCTTCTCTATATCAGTCCACTTGAATTGTACACTTTGTTTCACCATTTGCTGCAAAGGTTTAACAATTTGAGCGAAATCCGGCACAAACCTTCGCACGAAATTTATTGTCCCCATGAATGATTGCATCCCTTTTTTGTTATGGGGTGAGGGGATATGTTCAATAGCTTTGATCCTTTCTGGGTCTATGGAGATCCCCTTTTTAGAAACCACGTGACCCAGTAGCTTTCCTTCTATAATAACAAGCACACATTTCCTTGGATTCAGTGAGATGCCGTATTTTCGACAACACTCGTAAATTTGTTTTAAATGGAATGCATGTTCTTCTCTCTTCTTTGAAAATATCATCACATCGTCAAGATACACTACCACACTACAACCAATTAGACCGTGGAAAGCTATATCCATAGCCCTCTGGAAAGTAGCTCCAGCGTTAATGAGTCCAAAGGGCACCCTTCTATAAGCAAAATTTCTCCATTTTGTTCTGAATGTAGTCTTAATTCTATCTTCCTCAGCTACTAACACTTGATTGTAGCCAAAGAATCCATCTAGTAACAAAAATAACTTAGAACCTGAAACCATCTGCAATATCTGTTCCATGGGTGGGACTGGATAGTTGTCTTTGTCTGAAGCACGATTTAGGTTTCTGAAATCCACACATAGTCTGATTTCTCCAGATTTCTTCCTTACTGGTACCAATTTGAAACCCATTTTGAGTGTCTAACTTTGAATATAATTTTGGAATCCAATAATTTCTTCACTTCACTCTGAATTAATGGCTCTAGTTTTGGATGCATCTTCCTCAAAGGTTGCTGATAAGGCTTGACTCCAGATCTAATAGGAATGATGTGTTGTATAATCTTGGTATCATATGTTTTAAGTTCTTCATATGTCCAGGAAAATACATCTTTGTACTGTTTGAACAAACTAATGAACTTATTTCTTTCACCTGATGGGCAACACTTTCCCAATTTTACATATTTGGGTTTAACTTCAGTTTCCAAATTTATCAGCTCAAATTGCAAAGACGAGCTGTGAGTCTTGAAATTTACTGGTCTTCTGAATTTGTTGTCCAAATCGAACATCCACTCTAAAGTCCTAACCCCTTTAGGAATGAAGTTGTCAAATTTTAACTCAACTTGGTGTTCTTCGTCATCGATAATTGCCTCTTTGAAAGTTTCATCATTCATTAAACATTCCAAAATTTGTTGATCATCATAAAAAACTCGTAGATTAGTAATCATGTCTGGAACCGAAGGCCTGAAAAGTAATTCAATAGAACACTTGTTATTTGTAGGCACAAGCCTTGCAGCCGAGGTAGCTAACAAGTCAGCTGCTACATTCTTAAGTCTAGGAATGGATAAAATATTAAATGCATAAAAATTTGTCAGTAAATCCCATACTTTGTTCTGATAAGCTTTTAAATGAGGTGAAATGCAATGTATCTGTTTTCGAATCTGTTTTACTATTATTTCAGAATCCCCATATACTTTCAGATTTCCTACTTTTAATTCAATTGTTTTTTTTAGTCCTTGAACTAATGCTTCATATTTGGTTGTGTTATTGGTACATTCAAACTCTAATCTACATGAAAGAAAATGTTTATTCTTCTTTGGATCAATCAAGACACAGCCAGCTCCTGATCCTTCCAAAGTTTTAGATCCATCAAAAAATAGTGTCCAAAAACTATCTACTTCTACTGTACTTGAATCAACAACTACATCTGAAACTAATTCTACTATTTTACAATCAAATTCATCAGCCTGTGAAAACCGAAGGAGATCAGGCTGTGTGTCTGGTGTGCTGTTGACTTCTTCCGCTTGGTAGTTACCCAGTTCTAGTTCAATGAAGTAATTCCCCAATACAAAATTCACCGGTTCATTCTTACTCTCCAGCTGAGTAACATTGTGCTTCATGTGGGGTTCTGTTAATACTTTAATTTGATTGGGACTTCCCTTATAACGAAACCACAGATGTGACCAATCCGAAGCAAAATACCCATTTAGCTTTGCTGACCAATCCCAACTCAAAACAAGTCCATAAGCTTCAGGTATGTCTGCTACTACAATATCTATGCACTGACATACCTTCTCATTTGAATATAGTTGAATCAAAACATCCTCCATTTCCCCAATTACCTTCACATTTGTTCTGTCTAACTGAATAACCTTCTAGGTAGATGGTTTAGGCTGTCCATTTATCTTTTTACAGACTGAAAGCGGCATAACATTTACTGATGCCTCTGAGTCCACTAAACAAAAGTGTACGTTATGGTTGAAAATTTCAAAAGTCAGGAGAAAAGGTGGAGTTTTGCATTTAGGCTTACCTCCCACACTTGCTTCACCAATTTCCTCTTCTTCAGGTTGATTGTCAATGGGAAGCTTTTCTTCAGGAATCTCAAGTGCTTTTAACAATCTTTATTTTTGTTGAGGCATATTACACATTTCAAATAGCGAGATATTTTCCTTAGCCCTCTTAATATATTCCACAATGTCGTATTCCATCTTATGCTCTTTGAGATTCTTTTTTACATCATCAGTCTTCTCTTCAATGGGCTTGACAGACATGTTGATTTGCTTTGGATCCTGACTCGTAATGGTGAATTCAGGTACTTTATCAGCTGTGGTGTTTTTCTGAATTTTCTTTACATTCTCTTGAAGTCTCTTAATTTTCGGGGATTATTGATTTGTCTTTACTTAACAAGCCTTGACTTCTTGTTGTCACATTCGTTTCTACTATTTCTTCCTCTTCTATATCAAAAAGTAAGACACAGTCCCATAAAACCATAGCATCATCCTCTTGTTTTTCTGTGGGTTTACTATCATTTTCCTCCTCATCATCAGCTTCTGTCAGTTTAGAATCCAATAGCTGATTCATCACTAATGTCATTGAATTGATCCATTGAGGGCAATTTTTTTCAGAATGGGGCTGCTGATGAAAAGTGCAAAAATTATCCATACCCATCTCTGTTAAATTCATTGATGCACTACTATGTGGAGGAGGTTTATGTTGATTGTTGTCCTCTCTCTTCTTATAGTAAGGCTTAAAAGATTTCCGAGTTTCCTTTTCTTTCTCCAAATCTATTATTATGTTAGATAAATTATGCATCATTTTTACCATCCCCTCAAAGTCATGTGACTGCTCTTCCTTGGGTTTAGTAAATAATAAGTCTTCCTTACCAAAAAAAAATTCTCTTGACTGCTCAGGATAGTCTTCTATGCTCTCTCTTTCAGCTTCTACTCTCTCAGCTTCTTCATAAATTTCTGATAATGTGGGTTTGACTTTCATCTTGGAAAACATGGTCAAGTCAGGCCCCAAATCTGAAGTATAATACTCAATCAGAACTTTATCAGAGGGCTTATCAGCCGCAGAGAAATTATTAAGACAAGCAGCAAACCTTTGGGTAAAACTATGCACCTTTTTCTTTTCTTTATTTCTTTAAAGCGCACAGTCCTTTCATGAGAGATGCATGAGTCTTTTGGGCTACATATTTGCTTCTGAATATCCTTTCAAAAGTATCCCAGTCTGGGATTGAGTTTGCAGGCAGACCAAAATACCATGAGGCTGCTGCTCCTTTAAGGGTATGTGGAAAAATTCTGCAGACTACATCTTCGTGTTCTCCAGCCTTTAGTCCTTCTATGGACAAGTAGAAAGTTTGCAAGTGATCATCTATTAAAATATTTTCACTTGGGTCAAATTTGGGCAGCATTTTCTTAAAAGCATGAGGTAAGTCATGCAAAGGAGGTGTTAGGTTTAAAGGTGATCTGGCTTTTCAAGCAGGTGGTGGATTTGGTGGGTTAGGTGGCTGATTAGTGTTTATGTCTGCCATGAGTTTGGGTGGAGAGCAAGGTGGTGAATGAACATGAGTATGAACAGGTGAACAACAAGGTGTGTTTGGGCCCACTTGATTCAAAGGTTGAACAACTTCCTGCAAGGCTGTTTCTACCAATTCTTCCAAATCTCCAACCAAAATTGCGTCTTCCAATATAGGACGGTCTTTCTTCTTGTACTCTCTTCTGGGTAAATCAGGGATAGTCGGTAAACCTCCAATACTTTTCACATATTCCCTAGTATGTATTCTTCGATCATTAACAACTTCGTTGTTCACAGAATACAAGTGTTATTTCCACTTCTCTTCAGGAATCGGATTGGGAAATAAACTGCTTTCTGAACTATCACTGGTGGAGTAATTTCAAGGAAATGGGTTTCCTCGGCCAGCCATGCACCGGCGGCCCTCCTTCTAGCGCCAAAAAACTGTTGAGGCATGGAAAATCACAAGTGACAACAACAAAGGATTCTCCCCAGTAAACGTTCCCAATTAGCCCGTTACTGTTTGGTATGGGGAATCCGTCCGATTTGTGGTTTGGCTACCGTAGGTCAAGTAACCAAAATAAAGGGTTTTATCAATTACGGCTTGGTCCACCGTGTATTTTTTTAGTTTATTAGTTTTAAGTATGAGATGCAAGTGGCTATCTAAGGATGCAGATTGATAGATAATACGAGGAGCGGTCACAATGTGATGCGTAGGTTCTTACCTTTCGTCTTAAACTCTCTCGCATCTAAATCACACACAACAAGAAAACTAAAACTAACTTAACTACACTGTCCCTAGGGAGCGAGATCATCATTTAATGAGTAATGTATTACTGTTCATGCATTAAGAAAAATCACAGGTAGTTGTTCTTTATTTCAAAACACATAAACATGNCGTTCATTACTCATAGTAGAAACTTCACAAAATAAACTAGAGAGCATTCATACAAGAACATAGGTTCAAAAAGTTAGAACGATCTCATAGTTAATGAATAAAAGTTGAAAACGAAATAGTTCCCCTTCAACAACATCCATTGCACCACATTTGAACATTCCACCAAAGCTTTCTCCAACAGGCAAAATTGTAATTATCTATTGCAAAAGGAAATAGCTCTTCTTACAACATGTTCTCACAAATCTAACTAGGAAAAAGTCCCTATTCCCTCTAACCTTCCTATATTTATACTACAAGCCAAACTCTTGGACTGCCCCTCGGTGCCCTTTGGGCTTCCCCAACTGTTTAATCTCACAATTTTGTCTTTTGTGAGTGCTCATGATTCACACAAACATTACATTTCGAATCTAAGATTTAAAAATACTTTTATGAAAAGGACCAGCTTGGTAACTGACGAAGTACTCCCAAGCCTGGGCCTTTGCTGTTATCGATCTGTCTGAGATCTCAAACCTTAATTCCTTCTCCTTCGTTTATTCATTTTCTTTCTCTTCCTCCTCTGCTGCCTCATTTTTTTCTGCTTAGTCTCCTAGACATATCCTCTCTGCAGCAGCCATCATCCTGTCATGAGCAACCCGTTCTTAAATCACTTAGTGTTTTTGACAAAGTAACTCAAACTGTATTAACACATACATCTTGTAAAATGAAAAATTATTAATGCATGAAGAAAAAAATGATAATGCAGAGAAAAATACTGCACTTTCGCATCTTGAACTCAGCTAAGTCCAAAAAACACAAGTCCGAGAAACAAACTCCTTATCCTAACCCTAGCTGCATCTAGACCAATTCGAGACCTCCAATGGCAGCATGAAAAAAGACAATGTCACCGCCATCGAAAAATAGGGTAAAAGCACACGGGAAAGGCGAGAAAACTCCTACCGACGGGAAACACTTAAGCATCGGGTGAAAACACAGCTCCCATCGACGGGCAGAAACACTGTAAGTCGGATGGTTAGCTCACTAAAACGTCGCAACGGCGGAGAACTTATAAACTAAGGATCCCAGGTCAACATAAAACGTCGGTGAAATAAAACATTAAACGCTGCCGTCCACGCATCGAAAATCGGAAGCTTGGAGGGCTAGGTATCAGCAACCAAAGTCTCAATGTTGTCGCCGTGTTGGTAACGCATAGGAGTAACCTTCCCCAATCAAAAGTCAAACCACTTCGATAGCGAAAAACAAAACATCGCAAAGGAAAAGATGAAAAATCAAGGCAGCGACAAGCACCAGAATTATCCATCGACAAACAAAAAGACTATAAATCGGGTGGTAAGTGCACTATGGAGCCGCAGTGACGAGAAACATAAGGACTAAGGCCCCGGTTCAGAGATAAAAAAAACTTTCGATAGCGATAAACGAAAAGATCAAAACACCGAAAATTGAGTGGTTGGAAGACTTAAAGTTGCGCAGCGGTTAACATAGCTCGTTTCATCTCCAAAACAATGGCAGCAGAGAGAAAATTAAAAAATCGACTTCAATTCAACCTCAAAATCCAAATGTGTAGCAGAGAAAAACATAGTTAGGGGATTCAAACAATTTCATGCAAGCTAAAATCAAAGGAGGATCCGAAATTAAAAAAAAATTGGGAAAACAGTTGCAGCTGCAACAAGTCCTTAGAGAAGTGTACCTCGCCACGGGTGCAAATGTCTCTTTGTAATCTATTCCTTCTTTCTGTGAGAAGCCTCGTGCTACGAATCTTGACTTGTGTTTCTTGGTGCTGCCATCTGTAGCATGTTTGATCTTGAAGATCCACTTTGAAGTCACAACGAACTTCTTCTTCGGCCTTGGGACAACCTCCCAGACATTATTCTTCATGATCGATTAATATTCCTGGATCATTGCATCCTTCCATTCTTTCTTTTATGTAGCCTCTTCATAGTTGGAAGGTTCTTTATCAATGATGTCACACAATAGGGCCACATAGCTATTGTAGGGATTTTTCCTTTTTCTCTCTCTATGTATTCCTTCTAGAGCACCATATCTTTCAGATTCTTATAAGAGCTCCCATGCCCATGTTGGTTTCCGCTTGTGGGAGTCCTTCTCAAGGAATGTCTCTACTAGCTCTTGTGGTTCTATCATGTCGTGATCTTCAGGTTCTTCTAGAATTTCTTCTCCACTTTCCATGTATTGGACTCTCGTCTCTTCAGGTTCCTCGACTTCCTGGATAGGATTCCTCCTGGATTTGAAGTATGGCGAGTATTCATCAAAGGTTACATCTCTACTGATGTTGATCTTCTTGAATCTTGGGAAGTATATTCGGTAGGCCTTTGATGTATCACTGTATCCTATGAATACACTCTTCCTCCTAGAAGGATCGAGCCTGGTCCTTTTCTCCTTTGGGACATGTATGTACACTGGGAAACCAAATATTCTTAGGTGGCTGACTTCGGGTTTCACTCCTGAGAAATCCTCTTTAGGAGTCTTATTGTCAAGTACTCAATGAGGAGTACAGTTCTGTACAGACATAGTTGTTCTTACTGCCTCCTCCCAAAGGTGCATAGGAATATCTTAGTCAAGCAACATTTCTTTTGTTGCTCCCATTATGGTTCGGTTCTTTCATTCTGCAACCCCCTTTTGTTGAGGATTGTATGGAGTGCTTAACTCCCTCTTCATCCCAGCTTCTCTGTAGAGTTCCTTGAATTCTTTTGAAGTGAAATCACCGCCATTATATGACCTTAGAATGTTATTCTTCCTATATGTCTGGTTCTCGATCAATGCTTTATATTCCTTGAACTTACTAAAAACTTCACTTTTCTCTTTCAAGAAATATATCCAAGTCTTATGTGAAAAGTCATATATAAAGGAAACATAGTACACACACCCGCTTAATGAGATAGAATACATGGGTCCACATACATCCCAGTGTACTATCTCCAATATTCCTTTAGCCCTTCTCTCACTACTGGGAAATGTATTCTTTACATTCTTTCCTTTTGCACATCCTTTGCAAATACGCTCATGCTTTTCCTAGATCTCTGGCAATCCCAAAACTTCTTTGCTTTCCATTGGTAGTTCTCTATAGTGCACATGTGCAATCCTTCTGTGCCACAGTTCATTTGGTTCAATTGAATCATGAACCAATGCTTGTTCAGGTTGTCTCTTCAACTTGTACAAGCCTCCATCTTCTTCTCCAATCACTGTTGCATCCTCTATTATCTTTCCTCTGGGACACAGCAGAACTTGACCATAGACAAATGCAACCCTAATCCCTTTTGCATCTAGTGCAGATATGGCGAGAAGTTTCTTCTTCAATCCTAGAACATATAGCACATCCCTCATCTTTAAGGATTCCTCGGAGTCAAGCTTGTATGAAGCTTCGCCACTCCCTTTTATGGGGTATTCATAATCATCCCCAATTTTCACCTTGTGAGGTGACTCATGTTCAGACATATTGAAGAATTATTCCTTGTATCCCATCATATGTTTGGAAGCTCCACTATCCATGATCCAATCATTGTTTCCGTGTGTGGTAGTGCCATTAAGTGCTGAGATTAGCACATACTCTTAATCCAAATAATTCTTCTCTCGTTTGAATCTTTTGTTTGTTGGTTCATCATCTTCAATAATATAAGCATGGTGTCTCCTTTTCTAGATGGGAAAATCTCTTTCCAAGTGTCCCTTTTCATCACACGCATAGCATCGAACATTTGAAATATCTCTTTTGATTTTCTTCGGTTTCGTGTCTTTCTTCTTGTTGTGATGAAAGTTATCCTTCTTTTCCTTCTTCTTGAAATTCTTCCTGGTGTAGAATGCAAGAGCTTGATCGTTAGTTGCTCCCATATTTTATTCTCTTATCACAATTCTAGCTTCTTCTTATGCACATTCTTCTCAAAGTCCGCTGAAAGAGATCAACTTCCTTCTTGCACTAATCCATTCAATAGATGAGTCCCATGATCTAGGGAGCCCATTTAGGGTAGTCATTACAATTTCTCCTTCTTCGATATTTTTTTCAATTGCTTCAAGTTGTTATTTGATTTGAGCAACCCTAGTGAAGTAATACTTTATAGTCTTGGAGTTTTGTATCTTCACATTCTTCAGCTGGTTCCTCAAAGTCATTTTTCGATTGATGTTCTTTCCTTCAAACATCTTTGTCAAAGCATCATATACTTCCTTCGATATCTTGAATGCAGACACATGGGGGATGAGGTGATCCTTAATAGAATTTGCAATGATTCTCTTAGCCTTATCCATGCTTCTCTTGTGAGCAACCTTAGCCTCATTTCCCTTTGGTTCTGGAACATCTCCAGCAATAAACTGATCCAAGTCATTTTCTTCAAGGATCAGGGAGATCCTGTACTTCCATGCTCGGAAGTTATCAACCTCTCCAAGATTGTCCTCAAGATGAGTACGATGAGTCATATTTTCAAAATGAGAACCTCAAATGGAAATAGTAACGATTTGGATCTTACCGATTTGAGGTGTCCGACAAGGTTCTAGAGCAGGATGACCTAGGGTTTGTTAGAGAAACCCTAATTTTCCAAACATGGAGTTTGGGAATTTTGTTTGGACATAAAGATGTGCCTCCTAGAGGCAAGTTTCTCAGCCAGGTCACTTTCTAAAAACTGAGGTGGGAAGCCTCCAATACTTGATGCCCTAGTTCCTCCCGACAACAGTTACAGCTAAAAATTGAAACTTCTCCGATTTAGAAACTACTACCACCAAAATATGTGCCCTAGTGAGGTGAGTTATCATATCCCTCTTTGCTTGATGATCTATGGAGAGAACACCTTCAACTAGGAATCCCTAGTTCCTGCAACTACACAATTCCTTCTTTCAAAGAGACTATGATACCATGTTAGTTTTTCTTAAGATCTGATTAGATTATCTGAAAGAATAGAAAGTACAACAAGATGCATAAGATGTAAAAGATATACAAGACACAAATATTTTCACCGAGAAAACCATAAAGGAGAAAACCCCACAAACTTCTTCAGAATAGTAAGATGATCAAAAGCAGTAATAAGAAACGTTCAACAACTATCTATCTCTCCTCCTCTGACTGTCTCTCTCTCTTATGTGCCTCAGAGAGTGTGTGAGGTGTGTATAAATGAGGGAGAGTGCCTCGCTATTTATACCCTTTCAAGTCACTAACCAAATATAACATTCGAGACTACATGTCATCTCACATGGGGCCCTTTTCTCCTAGAGAGACTACAAGTACATATTACATGATGTTACACTAGGGACTATTTCCCCGACTTACAATGGAGGTTCTACCTCAAGGTTTATACACAATTTATACATCTCGTAAAGGGGTAACACAGATCCCCAATGGGGGTACAACAACATACAATGATAATGTACATCATAATATCTTCTGAAGTTACAAATACATCAACAAGTATGTCCTAAGGGACTGTGTAGCAATGAAGGGAATACTTCCTTGTGTTGGGTGTGTAGTTATTGTTGAGGCCAAGATAGATAGATATTGTAGAGGTGTCCATAGCCTTGTGTTTAAGCTCACTAGCTTAGCGATTCTTCCTTTCCACTACCTTAGCAGCCTAATAAACCCAACTGTAGATTGGTTTGGCTGAACCTTGGTGTGTATTTGGCTATGTGTGAGCCTTTTGTTCCCTTTTTCCTTCTGGAAATCATGCCCAACTCAGGGGTGGCAATGGTACTGAGAGATTGATGAGTACAATTGGCCTATGGTTGGGTGGAACATTGCAGTGACATAGCTAGTTGCTCGGGGCAGCTCAATTTCAAGATAAGTGCTCTCTTGTAATTAACTATGAAATGTATTTGTTTTTAATTATTATGAATATATTGAATGAGATTTACTTCCGTTGTATATTATTGCATTATGCATCTGCATATGTCTTTTATTTTCAATTCATTCTTGATTATGTTCATGGGGCTAGATGCCCGGTTGGATAGTGCAGTCGTTGTGTCCTCTCCATGATGAGAGGGGAGGGGATGTGACATCTTTCTTCTTCTTCCTCATCTTCAGCTAGATGAACATGATGTATTTTGGTGTTTTTCTTCTTTGATGGACACTCTCTAGAAAGATGTCATATCTTATGACAAGTATAGCATTGATACTTTGAGTAATATTTCTTCTGATTGTTTACTCTTTTCTTTTGAAACTTATTCTTTGAAAGTTTATGACTACCTTTCTTGAAGTTTGATTGTTTTCTATCTTTAGTATGGATGGCTAGAGCTTGATCATCTTCTCTAAGTAGAGCTTCTCTATTAGCTACTCTAGCTTCTTCTTGAATGCAATCTTCCCATATAATGTCAAAATTCATACTTTCTTTTCTGGAACACAGAGTCTGTATGAATGAGTCCCAATGTCTAGTGAGACCATTCAGAGAAGTCATAACTAGTTCATCCTCATCAAGGGTGTCTCCAATAGAACTTAGTTTTTCCCTGAATTGGGAGACCCTTATGAAGTAATCTTGAATTGATTCTCCTTTGCTCATCTTGGTGCCGTTCAGTTGAGCTCTCAAATTCATCTTTCAGTTGATGTTCCTTCCCTCATACATTTTGGAAAGTGCATCATACATTTTATTTGGTGTCTTCTTAGATGAAACTTGAGGGATCAAGTGATCTTTGATAGAATCAATAATGATCCTCATTGCCTTGATTCGGTCTTGTTCATGCTTCTCCTTAGCTTCAACTACTTTAGGTTCTGCAACTTCATCTTTGATGTACTTCTCAAGACCGTTCTCTTTAAGAATGAGACCAATCCTACACTTCCATGCTAGGAATTTTTCTAGGCCTTCTAGTTTGTCCTCAAGCTTAGTGCTTGGGGCCATCCTATCTAGGAGGTCACTAAAAAATGAAATTTCTCAAAATGAAAAGCTGACCTTAGCAGGAGACGCGCTTGACTAAGGAAAGTTGGTTGGTCCACTTGGTTTTTGGAGATCCCAAATATTTACCCTTCAAAACTTGCTTGCAAGGTTGCAGCTTCTGCAGAATTTTTGGTTTTGGTTTTCTGCAATTTTCTGATTCAAGGCCAAACTAGGATTTGGATTTCCTTTAGATTCAACCACCTAAAAACTTTGATCCTAGTCTCAATTGATACGCTCTACAGAGGCACAAATTTGTATGTAAGCAGATCTTCCAAATTCTAAATTTTGCAGAAACCCTAATTTCTTCCAGAGGGAGAGGAGTGAGAGTTTCACCTTGTGAAAGTTGTTTTATTCATGCTAGCTATGATACCATGTTAAGATTTCATATGCTAAGCTAGATATCATTAGTGTTTAATCCAAATTCACAACGGTAGCATATGAAAAATCACTCAAAGAAACATAATCACAAGATAGACACATTATTTATCCTTGGAAACCCTCAAGGGGAAGAAACCCCAACAAAACTTCATCTTTATAAGATGTATAAGATAAAACCCCAAAATAGGTATTCTCCTCCTTGCTGATCTCTCTCTCTCTCATATGCGCTACACAAGTGAGTGAGTTTGTGTTATAATGAGGAACACAACTCCTCTATTTATACACTTTAAGTCACTTGTTTTTTACCCTAACAAGTCGGCCCCACTAAACTCACGGGGCCAACTTCACCCAAAAAACCTCAAAAAATAATATTATATTATATTCATTGGGGTACTATTGATGTTGAATTACAATGGAGGCTTTACCTCATGACTCTATTATGACCAATTACAATAATAACATCCCGACGAAGGAATAGTAACATTTCCCTTAGGGTACATCGATAAAATACATTTAGAATATCCTTTGAAGTTACAATATTTCAACATGAAGAAGCAAGAACAATAGATTATGTACATAATATATTATCCCATAGTGCCCTTTGATTCAAGACTTCTGAAGAAATGTTCATAGGAAAGAAGCATGAAGTGTGCCATCTCAAGTTATTTGGTTGCCCAGTATATGTTCACATGCCAAAAGAAAAGAGAACCAAGTTGGACCCTTCTGGAAAGAAGGGAATATTTGTTGGATACTGTGAACTCTCCAAAGCCTTTAGAATATACATTATAGGATTCCATCACATGGAGATTAGTAGGGATGTAATATTTGATGAAGAAGCAACTCTCAAAAGACCCAGAAAGTGCTAGCATGAAGAAGTATATGAAGAAGATGCACCTCCCAGAAATGTAGAAGCTGCACCCTACCCTGAAAATGAAACATCAAAGGACCATGATATGCTAGAACCTCAAGAATCTCCTACTATGAATATATCACGAAAGAGAAATCCTGCATGGGCAAGAGAATCTATACAAGAAGCAAAGTATGGAGCTCCAGAAGGCTCCACAAGAGTAAGCAAGAGATCAAATCCATTCTCCAGTTATGTAGCGTTGAATGTGTGATCTTGTAGATTAAGAACCTACCATTTATGAAGCAGCTATACAAAAGAAACAATGGGTAGAAGCAATGACGAAATAATACCAATCAATAATCAAGAATGAGGTTTGGGATATAGTTTTCAAACCAGAAGGCAAGATTGTGGTATCTTCTAAGTGGATCTACAAGATAAAGCATGCAGCTGATGGAAGTATTGAGAAATACAAGGCAAGGCTTGTGGCTAGAGGATTCTCTCAGAAATAGGGAATTGATTATGAAGAGAAATTTGCGCCAGTAGAAAGGTACACTTAAATTAGAACCATCATGGCACTTGCATCCATGATGAAATGGAGTTTACACCAGATGGATGTGAAGATAGCCTTCCTGAATGGTGTTATTGAGGAAGAAGTGTACATAGAACAACCACAAGGATTTGAAGTTGAAGACATATGGACTAACATATGTAAGTTGGAGAAGGCTTTGTATGGATTGAAACAAGCTCCTAGAGCTTGGTATAGAAGGATAGATAGCTTCTTGACAAGATTGGGATTTACCAAAAGTAAAGCCAACCCTAACCTTTAATTTAAGGTTATGGATTATGAGAATGTCATATTATTATTGTATGTGGATGACTTATTTTTGACAGGAAATGAGAAATAGATTGTAGAGTGCAAGAAGAAGCTCGATGAAGAATTTGAAATAAAAGACCTTGGATTGATGCACTATTTTCTAGGTTTGGAAGTATGGCAGAGCCTAGAAGGAATCTTTCTCAACCAGGGAAAGTATGCTGTGGAAATATTAAAAAGATTTGATATGTTGGATTGTAAAGCCATGGCCACACCCATGGATACCAACCTGAAGTTGTTATCTGATGAATCATCAAATTAGTGGATATGACTCGTACAGACAGATTATTGGATCGTTGATGTATCTGACGAATATCAGGCCAAATATATGCTTTGTTGTGAACACCCTGAGTTAGTATCTAATTAAACCTAAACATGTTCACCTGATAGTTTCAAATAATGTGATGAGGTACCTGAAAGGTACGATAGACTTTGGTATATACTATGATGGATATCATGAATACAGATTGTATGGTTATATATATGCAGATTGAGATAGAAGTACCTCAGACCGGAAGAGCACCTCAGGTGGATGTTATTGTCTAGGATCCACCATGATCTCATGGTTTAGCAGGAAGCAGTCCAATATTTCTCTCAGCACAACTGGAGCAGAGTATATAGTAGCTTTTTCTACTAGTTGTGAAACCATATGGCTTTGGAAGTTGATGTCAGGTTTATTTGACTTGGACTTGGATACCATGGTGATTCTACGTGACAACCAGAGTTGTATAAAGATGATGGAGAACCCAGTGTTCCATGACAAATCAAAGCACATAGAAATTTAGTATTTTTACATACAGGATATGGTACATAAGGGATCTATAAAGCTCCAATATGTGAGTACCGATGAATAAGTTGCTAATGTATTGACAAAGCCTCTGTCTCGAGTAAAGTTTGAATACTTCCATGACAATATTGGTGTAGTTTGGAAATAATTTTCTCGTAAGGAGGAACAATGATGATGATGTTACAAACCTTCCTTGTAAGGAGGAACAATGGTGATATTGTAGACTTTCCTCGCAAGGAGGAACATTGATGATGTGGAACCTCCTTGAAAGGGGGATCAAGTTAATGGTGATGTGGACCCACCTCGAAAGGGGGAGTAGGTTGATGAAGTTGTGGACCCTCCTCGAAAGGGGGAGCAAGTTGATGATGTTGCAGTGGGATTGTATCATCCTTGGACACTAGTCCTAAAGTGATCTGTAGAATTTTGTCTCCATGAAAGATGAGTATTGCATTGTTCTTGGACTTATGCCCTAAAGTGATAGGGATTGACCATCTCATAAGTGGCTCAAATGAGGATTGTATTGCCCTTGGAATTATGTCTTAAAGTGATAGGGATTGACCATCCTGTAAGTGGCTCAGATGAGGATTTCATCATCCTTGGACTTATGTCCTATAGTGATAGGGATTGACCATCCTATAAGTGGCTTAGATGAGGATTGCATCGTCCTTGGACTTATGTCCTAAAGTGATAGGGATTGACCATCACGTAAGTGGCTCAAATGAGGATTGCATCATCCTTGGACTTATGTCCTAAAGTGATAGGGATTGACCATCCCGTACGTGGCTTAGATGAGGACTGCATCGTCCTTGGACTTATGTCCTAAAGTGATAGGGATTGACATCCCATAAGTGGATCAGATGAGGATTGCATCGTCCTTGGACCTATGTCCTAAAGTGATAGGGATTGATCATCCCATAATTGGATCATGTGTGCTGCAGGTTATGTTGTTGCTGATGATAATGTTGATCGAGAGATCAAGTGTTGCTGCAAAGGATTGAGTGATCGAGTGCTGCAGAAGATGAAGATCAAATATAAAGACTCAATGTTGTAGAAGATGATGTTCCAATACTAAAGATGTTTAATATGTTCCAGTAACTGTTCTAGTTGCTGATGATTGTTGAAAACTTCCAATGACGTATAGATGTATCACCATGATGTTGTTGAAGATTCTCTTTCTCCTTGCTCCTACAATTGACGTTGTTGTCAATAGAATACCCTTCTCGTTAAGGGGAAGTGTTGAAATATTGTAACTTTGAAGAATATTCTAAATGTATTTTACTGTTGTAACCTATCAAAGATGTTTTATACCTCCGTCGGGGTGTTACTATTGTATTTGGTCATCATAGAGTCATGAGGTAAAACCTCCGTTGTAATTCGGGTCAATAGAAGAACCCTCTAGAATATAATATTATATTGTTTTGTGTCTTCCTAGGTGAAGTCGGCCTAGTAAGTTTGTTGGGGCCAACTTGTTAGGGAAAAAGTAAAGTGGAAGAAAGAGTATAAATAGAGAAGGTGTGTTCCTCATTCAAACAAACACACTTGTGTATAGTGCATAAGAGAGAGAGAGAGAGATAGATAGAGAGAGAGAGAGAGAGAGAGAGACAGAGGGAGAGAAGGAGCACCTGTTTGGGGTTTTGTCTTTGTACTTTTGATACATCTATATAGATGAAGTTTTGATGGGTTTTCTTCCCCTTGAGGGTTTGCCAAGATAAATCTGTGTCTATCTTGTGATTGTGTTTCTTTTAGTGATCCTACATATGTTATTGTTGTGAAATTGAATTGAATACTAATGATATCTAGATAAGCATATGGAATCTTAACATATATAAGGTATGAGATTTAGTTTTGAAAGAATGTGTATCATTAATGACTCAATTCTTTCTATGGCACATCACTTTTCAATTTACATTTATGTATATTATCTATTTTACTTGTTATTATTCCCAGTAATAGATACATTCAATACAATTTTTTTTTTAAAATAATTGATCCAATCAACAAAACATTTTGCCAAAACACCCAATTGATGCAAGTGGATTGAGCACAGATAAGAGTTCCAATGAAGAATGATTATCCATATTTATTTTTGATGCTAATGCAAGCTGATGTATATTTTAAAATAATTGTTTGTGAAAATCAAATATTTTGTATAATGTACTGGACATAGTGTCTGAATTGAAAGACAATGGGTTACCAATAACTGTAGCAATTACATGGATGTTGACATTTTGATTATTGTTGTTTCTATGTTGTCCTATTTTTTATGACAAAGTCCCTCCTATTAATATAAAATAAAATAAACATTTTTATTCTATTGCATTATCCAATGTTATTGTGAAATGGTACATTGGCAATTGAATGTATGGATGAATAAATATTACAATAGATGCTAGATACAGGAAATTAATCCAAATAAACAAAATATTTAAAACAAAAATGAATAGTACTAAAAAAAAGGAGAGAGAGAGAGAGAGAGAGAGAGAGATAGAGAGAGAAGGAGAAGGAGCACCTATTTGGGGTTTTCTCTTTGTACTTTTGATACATCTATATAGAGGAAGTTTTGATGGGTTTTCTTCCCCTTGAGGGTTTCCCAGGATAAATCTGTGTCTATCTTGTGATTGTGTTTCTTTTAGTGATCTTACATATGTTATTGTTGTGAAATTGAATTGAATACTAATGATATCTAGATAAGCATATGGAATCTTAACATATATAAGGTATGAGATTTAGTTTTGAAAGAATGTGTATCATTAATGACTCAATTCTTTCTATGGCACATCAATTTTCAATTTACATTTATGTATATTATCTATTTTACTTGTTATTATTCCCAGTAATAGATACATTCAATACAAATTTTTTTTTAAACAATTGATCCAATCAGCAAAACATTTTGCCAAAACACCCAATTGATGCAAGTGGATTGAGCACGGATAAGAGTTACAATGAAGAATGATTATCCATATTTATTTTTGATGCTAATGCAAGCTTATGTATATTTTAAAATAATTGTTTGTGAAAATCAAATATTTTGTATAATGTACTGGACATAGTGTCTGAATTGAAAGACAATGGGTTACCAATAACTGTAGCAATTACATGGATGTTGACATTTTGATTATTGTTGTTTCTATGATGTCCTAGTTTTTATGACAAAGTCCCTCCTATTAATATAAAATAAAATAAACATTTTTATTCTATTGCATTATCCAATGTTATTGTGAAATGTTACATGTGAAATGGTACATTGGCAATTGAATGTATGGATGAATAAATATTACAATAGATGCTAGATACAGGAAATGAATCCAAATAAACAAAATATTTAAAACAAAAATAAATAGTACTAAAAAAAAATCTTTCAATTTCTCATAAATAAAGGAATTGAAAAAATATAAAATATAATATAGATATTTCACTGCAACTTCACTGGTCATTATTCAAAAAATCATTTTCATTGCTTTTTGTGATATGAGTCACACCGGTGCGATTGTACGAATTACACACATCTATGTGTGTATATGAACCCCTAGGTACTCCAATGTAAATTAAACGCGTCGTTAAATTAAAAATAAATAAAAATTCCACTTCTCAGGCGCATTTACTGGTGCATTTTTGTTAGGTAATCACACCAGTGTTTTTGAATTGTTTATTCGCGCTAGGTTTTTTCATAGCTTTTACGCACTGGTACTTTTTTGCAATTAATCACACCAGTGCATTTACGTTGTTTAAATGCACCTGGATATTTTAAAAGTTTGTACGATCGGTGTGTATTATGATGAAAAGCACTGGTGCACTATCATAAATAGACCGCACCATTAACGTGTAAAAATATTGAGATTTTTTGGTGCGTATGATGTAAAATATCCACCTAGTGCGTTTATGTTGGTTGTAAGCATCGTTGCATGGAATTTATATGTAAGTACCGATGCGTGGTAGAAATCCAGTGCTTTCCTGTGCATGATCTATTTGAGTGAACTGGTGCAGATTGTTTATATCTTTAATCACCGAAGCATTTGTGTGATACTTTCATTGATGCTTCGTGTTTTAGAAAAGCGCATCGATAAAAAAACATACATTAAAAACTCCAGTCGTCGGGTTTTTTAGTTATAAGATATATCTGTAATAGCCTCTGTTAAAACATCTACTATCATTGGCAGAGGTTTTAGTAGATGTTCTTTTAACATTTTTTGCCAATCTTGTAACACTAAAAATCTCCGCTATAACCTCCGTTATAAGGAATTTTCCTTGTAGTGACATTAGATATTCAATAAACTTATGAGCACCATCTACCTTGTCAATACCTGCAGAATTTCATCCTTTATGACCAATAACTGGTTCTCCAAATTATGCCATGTCATTGCATCATCATGGTGTAGCCTATCACACAAAGAATCAACTAACTCAGTAGTCAACACCATGCACTTATGGGACTCATGTGGATTATCATGCTCATTCAAATTTTCATCCCCCAACTTAGTCCCTGGATTGTCTTCCTTCGCACATAGCTCCTAACCTACGTCATGTCTAGGTACAATTATGCTTGCATCATCATACATGTCATAAATAGGATGAGGTGTGGAATCCATGTAAGCATCATACATTGGGAAAGAAGTTGGTTCCTCCATAAGTAGGACAAGGTGTTGCATCCTCATCTTTTGCTGGTCAGAAGTCTACATCATATGTGCCATCAACATGTCCTTCATATGCATGAGTGTCATGGACCTCATAGAACAAGGCCAATGGTGTATTAGATGTTGATGTCTCATCATCCTCATTATGTGTGTCCTCCACTTGACTCGATGCATTCAAGTCTACTTGTGATTCTTTCAAATCCCCATCATGACGTGAGTTTTGGGCTTCATCATCCTTCCTAGATTTGGAACTTCGGCCCTTATTTTCAACAAAAAACATGGTTCCTCCCACATAGGCTGCTCCAACAACCTTGTCATACTCTTCTGATATTTCTGCATGGCTTGCACAAGTTTTACTATGAATTTCCCTTTGGTATTCATCCTCCTTGATTCCCTACAATTTGAAATGTTATTCTTTTGAATTCCCCTCACTCTAGAAAGAAAACCAAGTCTGATACCACTGCAATATCCCCTACACAATTATAAGAAAAATTTGTGTTTTGGGTGTGACATTTTGCCAAACAATTTTCATGTTACTCCCTAAGTGCTTTCTACAAAGACTTGCGTGTATTTTCAAATTACAAAAAGTAATAAAGTACACATAAAATGAGAGAAACAATATGGATATTTTATTATGGATGGAACAACACAAGATTCTAATGGTGGTTATAGCAACTACAATGCAAATATAAAAACTACACAAAATGCCAAATACCAGGAATATGCCACCACTCCTCTACTAATTGATGCGTTCCTCCAAAGACCCTCCTTCCATCCAAATCCTATAAAAAATGTTGCTGCCCAACTTAAGGGATGTCATGACCCATGTATTGATTTCGACACCCTCTATTGATTTCGGTACCCACTATTGATTTCGGCAAATGCGGTTAATTTTGGCACTCTTTGTTGATTTTGGCTAATTTTGGCATCCTTTGTTGATTTCAATACCCTATGTTGATTTTGGCACCCTTTGCTAATTTTTTGACACCCTTAAGAAAAATTGCCCAAATAATTTGTTGCACTCCAAAATGGAATATAATTTCCAAATGAACTCAAATGGAAACCCTGGATGGATTTCTTGACGGTTTAGCTAGGGTGGATCTTGCACCACATAAACCAAACAAGTGATGGAAGGGTTTTGCCAAACCCTAACGAAAAACGCTGGTATACTAGGCTACTCCACACGAGACCAAATAAAAAATATATCATATGTCAAATGAGGCGTTGCCCCTCCTTTTATTTTCCATTGGAGCCCCATACCATGGTCATCAATCATAATAAATAATACCATCAAAATGCTATTAATCACTTTTTAGAAATAAAACATATTTTCTAAGCTAAGTGACAATAATAATGACCCCTTTTTCTTCATAGGCCCTGACCTATGGGGTCAGATAGGCCACTAGTCATCATGTCCTCCAAATAAATGGAAGAGGACACCACAAATATATATATTGTTGGCTTGGACTTGCTTGCAATTTTTTGTAGACGAGTTAAATCAATAAATATACAATTCTTCAGTAATCAACCACACAGACTTGTATGCCTCATGGGCTTAGGTAATTGAAAATGGCCTTTAAATGTGTGAAACTTAAATTTGGAGAGATGGGAACTATTCATTTGCTTAACCTTATTTGTGTCGAATGTTGTTGTCCCTGTGTCATGGAGACGTGGAGCTCAACTGAAAAACCAATCTTAGGATTTCTAATTTGTTTATTACTTTTTCTTTGCACAAAATAGATTAGGCTACACTTTCCCACCAAAGAGCACTCAAATGGATTCCATTATTTTCTCTATAGACCCAGGTAACGGGTACAACTTCATCAATTCTAGTTTGGAAAATCCGTTGGAATCTCAACCAAGGAACAAAGAAGCATAGCTACAAAGCTAAAGCGTTTGAAGATCTGAAAATCACTTCCGAAAAACATGTGCCTTTCCTTTCTCTCTAAGGCATGCACTAAAAGCCTTAAATTCTCTCCATGCTCCTTTAGTGTTCTTAAATATATCAAAATATCATTCAAAAGCACTTGCACGAGCTTAAAGATTGAATGAGAAAGATTTCTTTGACTCATTTCATTCATTATTGTTTAGGGTTTCGAGAATTTCTCATGGAAAGAGGGCAAGCCCTCAACCCCTCGTCAATATGTAAATTTAAGACACTTGATCAACATAATTGCTAGCTTGTGACCATCGTGGAAATGACATCAAACTTCGAGTGGAAACATCCATGGTTGATAGTAGCATACAATTTCTGTGTGGGATGATGGAGCAATTTCATTACTCAACTTGCTCATGTTTTATAACAACAGTCGTTAGTTGAATACTGTTCATAATATGATAGAATGGTTTATTAATTTTCAATCACTCTTGCACTATCGAATCTAATATGTTTTCATTCCACGTGTTATACATGCATATACGTTTTAACTAATGTAAACATTATTAATAATAAATCAATATAGGTTACAATTGCTCCATAAAATACAATCATATCATAGATTTATATGTAAGTTTATAGTTCAGATATATATGATCTTTATATCTTTATCATGCTGATAAGTAAAATAAATATACATAAAACATTTCAAATGATAACATATTCCTTAGATATCATCTTTATATCTTTATCATGCTGGTAATTAAAATAAATGTACATAAAACATTTCAAGTGATAATATATCCCTTCTAGCCTAACAATAAACAATAATCATGATTTCAAAATCTCCATCATTTTCAGCGAGCCATGCAAAGTATGCAATCAAGCTTGAGAGGTTGACGGTACATATGAGAGCCCCACGTTCATTGATAGTGCGTCTCCTTATGAATCTAATCACTTGCAATTGTTCACACAAGGAATGGAGAAATGCTTTTGTTAGGGATATTTTACCAATCAATATTAAGAAAACATAAAAAGCAAGTAAAGGCCTTTACTACGCAATTTGGTTACATTGTATCCAATTATCGTTCTTCAATATTCACATTGCTCTCGGAGCACTCTCCATTTACACAACTTTTTGAATTTATATTTCTATAATCTATGAAATCGTGACTTTAAAAAATATTAATACAAAATACTTTAATAACTAAACAACTATTTTAAATACTTTTGGATTTATATGTTTACCATCTATGAAATAATGACTAAAAAAATGTTAATAACAAAATTTTAATAATCTATATATTTGTTTTTATCATCTTGGGAACTATTTAAAACTTTTAGAGACAGAAAGAGTTTTTCATCTATGTGATTTTATGAGGGTTGAGGATGAAAATCTCACTTTCACTTAGAGTGCCTTGCTTACACCCACACTAGCTAGAGTTTCACAGTATTTGTTACAATACAAACCTTTATAACCTCCTAGCTTGCCAAAACTGTAGTGAGCTTGGAAAGCTTATTGGCAAGATTTTTGACCACACGAACAAGATTTTAAAATAAATCAAGTATTTTCCTTTTTAAGGTCCGATAGACCAAAGATGGTCTCACTGAAAGTTAATCATCATCATCATCATCATAAATCTAAATAAATTTGTTATAGTCAAATAATCACACTAAAAATAAAATTTTCATTCTCTTATTTTCATGCACTTTCACTTAGAGTGCCTTGCTTACACTCACATTAGATCTGAGTTTCATAGTATTTGTTACAATACAAACCTTTATAATCTCATAACTTGCCAAAACTATAGTGACCTTGGAAAGTTTATTGGCAAGATTTTTGAGCACATGAACAAGATTTTAAAATAAACCAAGTATTTTCTTGTTTAAGGTTTGATAGACCAACCTACGTTAATCATCAATCATCATCATCATCATCATCATAAATGTAAATAAATTTGTTATACTCAAATAATCACACTAAAGTATAAATAAAATTTTAGTTTTCTCTTATTTCATCCATCCATACACTTTCTATATTTTTAACAATTATTATATAATAAAAATTCCATTTCTCTTATTTTCTTCACTCCATACCTTTTTATTACTAAGTTTTAAAATTTTGAGCCCACTGAGAAAATGAATATCCAATCCAAATCGTCTATTTTTAGAGGTCCTTACTAAAACTTTAATTTTAATTATAACTTTTAATTTTGATTATAAATTTCAAAAAGTTTATTTGGATATCTTATTTGATTTGCATAATAACAATTATTATTATTTAATAATCGAAACTTTATAAAAATATCAAGTACTTAAATAAATAGATTTTAAACATAAATATTAATAAAATTCTAAAAATAAAAAATTTATATTTTAATTTAATTTAAAACATAATGCTTTAACTCAATTACAAGCAGTTTCACTTAATTGATTTTCCAACCACTCCCGCTTAATTGATTTTCCATTCTTAAAAGTTTAACTTTCGGTAAACATTTTGTAAACATGAAGGGACTTGCCGCTAATGTTTTATATATAAAATCATATATTAAGGTTCCAATAATTTATACCATAAATGAAATAATAAAATAATTTTAATAATAATATATTTAATTTAATTATTTATATTTTTAATATATTTATATTTTAATGATGAGTATGTTTTGCACTACAAGCCAAGGGGTCTCTCAAAGTAAATAGGTCTCGAACACGTTTACATTAGGGTCTCTCAAAGTAAATATGTCTCAAACACGTTTACATTAGATTAAGTAACCAAAAGATTAAAAATAAATTATATAAATATATATAATTTTTATATAATATATTTAAATTTACAATTTATATAACTTTCTTAAATGATTAAAAATTATATAAATTATAAAAAATTAAAATTATATGAAATTGTTTTAAAATGATTTTAAAAATTAAAGATGTTAGCTGGGATAGGCACGATGGATCCATTCTCAAACTGGCCTATACCCATCTTTCACCATAATCCATTGGGATAGGGACGATGGATCCATTCTCAAACTGACTTATACCCATCTTTCCCCATAATCCATTGATTACGGGGATAGAATATCAACCGTTGATTAAGAAGGATAGAATATCATTATAACTCTTTCCACGAAAGAAAAAACAACTTAATATAATTTGAATAGCTTTAATATAAAATCATAAAGAAAATGCTACCTGGAGAAAAGAGAGGATGGTTGCCAATATAGCCAAAGACTGAACCATAAAGCTTGCCTCAAATTCACCGAGTTCTTCAGGTGGTACGGTCAAATAGTTCAATTCTACTTATTTTACTCAATGAAATATGATTTAAAATAATGGCACGATAGAGTAGTTCTAAGATCGGTTGATCAGGGTCCATGATGCAACTTTTTTTGAGTTCTGCGATATTAGTTCTGCATAAGGAGAATAAATAAGAGGTATATAAAACGAGCGTGTGCGATTTTAGTTCTCCACGAGAGGAACACACAAACAAAAGCTGTCACAAGGGACAGGCTATTATCTTAATGACAACGAAGTTTAATCATCACAAAAAAATTCAGATTATATCATGTAAAGGTTGTAATAGCTTCCTATGCTATTCACACCATATTAAAACTGTCGTTGCTAAGAAAGCGGCTTGAAATTTTTATTGAATGTGTTCTTGATCAACCGTTCCCTGTAACGCTCTATACATGCACCTAAGTTGCAAAATATAGCTTTCAAGCATGCCTTGGTATTCCGAGTCAGCCCTGTTATCCACCTTCCCCTCGTTTCCTTGAAATTCAAGCTTTTCTCTATTCACTTCTACACGAGTGCACGACAAAGATAAATCTTTAGAGTTTTCGTCCCACAAGACATGTCACTTTAAACCGGTTGAATCCTTTGCAGGCCACATTGTACCTTATGGGTAGTCCATGTTGTCCCTCATACCAGGGATAGAATTTGTGTAAAGAATCCTATAAATAGTAGAAAATTTTCAATGGAGAGAATTTATGTACAAACCTGACGGATCAATCAGAGACGGTTTGCAAAGATCGTTTCTTGTAGAATATCTACCAAAAGGGAACAAACAAAATAACAAACGATATACATTAGATTCATGAGTTCCATGCAGTTTCCTTGAACGGAAAAAGCGATAAGTTCAATTAAAATGCTGGATCTAACTGAATCCTGGATTGAGATGACGTATTAGAGCTGCTAAAGAAACGGATTGAAAACTAAAGTGCACAAAAAACCTAATGCCATCAAAATAAGGGCCGTAATCCCCGATATATTGTGAACTTACCCTTCATCTTCTATGCCTGATGCTCTTTTGGGCTTGACGCTGAGGTGCTTTCCACGAGATGTGATCGGTTCTTTATTTTCGTCGGATACAGGCGGTTCCTGTCTTTTTGCATATGAACTTGAAGAACATTCTTTCTTTCGAGTTTCCATATGATGAACATCATCTCTATTACATTGGGGTTCTGTCAACTGGATGTTCTCTTGATTGTTTGTTGGTGTTAAGGAACTTTTCTGGTGTTTAAGAGGGTCGACTGATCTTTGTTTATCACCTTGTGTCCTTGATCTCTGAACATCTATATGTTCATGGATCACGACTTTGAGTTGATCCATTGATATGGAAACTTGATCTACATTACTGTTTTTATGGAACTTATTTAGTTTGACCTTACTGTCTTGTTTGTCTATAGAGTTGTTTTGAAGAGTAAATTTCTGTGGGTTTGTCAAATATTTGATCCTTTCCTTCCCTTCAAAATAACATAGGGGAGAAGACATGCTTTCGTCTACTGACTCGAGATCTCCTGACACGCTCAACTTGGATTTGGGTAGAGACTCTGAGGTGGTAGCAAAATTCTGTTCAAAAGTTGCGTCAAAGCTCCTCCTGAACATAGGGGTTGTTTTCTCACTCTTAAATAATCGTGCAGTCAATGAATCAGTAGCTGCTTGCACATTAGTCTGTGAAGTGCTTTCCATTATGCTTGATTTGCAACCCATTAAATCTGATTTTTCTTGCATGGAAGAAAGTTCTTCAAGATAAGGACTTGTTTGGGAGTCTCCTGACATAGCCTTGGAATTGCAAACCTTTGCCGAACCTTTGCCGAACCTTTGTTGATGGAAATTTGGAGATTCTGGCGATAATGTTCTGCAGCTGTAAATCTCAGATGCTTCGAAATTGAAAGTATTTATGCCACCGTCATTTTTTATTTTAGGAGACAGAAATTTTGCAGTAGTACTTGGCAGATTTTCAACTGCTTGACAGTTTCCTTCTGCTCCAAACAGTATGAAATTATTATGATCTTGTCCAGAAGAGTGACAACAAATTAAGAAAATTAATGAATTCAAGACCAAAGACTGAATCGTTTTATTACGAACCAAGAGAATCTCGAAGCCAAGAAATATTTTGCATGCTAGATGAGCATGATTCATCCCTGCAAATCAACACGTATCGTATTGGACATGCCATTAATCAAAGAAGCATTTGGAGTTAAAACTTTTGAATTCATTCCGCACAATGTACATGAAAGTCGAGACTATATGTTCTCTGGAATATGGATAGAACCTGAAGGCATTATCCCGGATATCACCACCATTCGTTGATCCAACATGCATCATGGGACGCAGATCAGAGGTAGTTGATGTTGACCAGTCCAAATTGGGGGCAATACAAAGAGAATTATGCATCATCCTTGCTTTCTTGTATAATCTATTATAAGGTGCCTTCTCATTTAATATATGTTCTGTTGGCAAGTTCATGGATTTAATTTGAATATCCTCTCCGGTAAATCTGTAACCTTTCTCTTTTGTTTCAAGTTCTTTGTAGAGTGAAATGGGGCTCCAGTCGACTCCAAACCAGAAAAGATCGTATTTGAGAAAATATGTTAGGAAAAAATACAAATATGACCCAGCCGTCTAACTTTTTAACAACCAGAATGCCTGTAACATATTTTTTTGAATACAAGAAAGTTTCTATGCCAGAATTACTATAACATTCTGTTTTGTAAATACATAGACAACGCACACAATCCACATGCAGTAATCGTACTAAGCATAACATGCATACATTCCTCTGGCTTAAATAAGTGTGCATCCTTGGTATTTATTTTTATATTTGTTTTAAAATGGTAATCCGTTTTGTTCAAGTGTGCATCCTTGGGATTTATTTTCATATTTGTTTTGAAATGGGAATCCAATCCTCAATATTTACTTTTACATTTTTTTAAAAAGGAAATCAAATTATCTTTGAAAAGAAGTTCAATTCACCTGTGTCTGGGTATAATATTTAATATTTGAGTACAAAATAATCAATATTCATAATACTCATATCTAGAGTTTAACTCGTGAAAAGGAGGAGCATTCCCACTACTACTTTGAAGTGTGTATAAAGATTTCGATTTTTTTTTTGAAATCTTGTATTTTCTAGTTAAGAAAAGTTAATTTCTAGACCAATTAACAAGTGTAAGTGTATGAACGATGAAAAGCTTTGATTTTACCTATTATCAATTTCATGTTAATTTTCAATCCAAGAACATTCCTTTTCAAAAATACATCTCTGAGGATCAGAAAATGCAAAACTGGGAAGGCTTAGATAGGCGCATTTCTCATTCCAAAGCCTCTTTAAATATATATATTATACTAGCCGAACGGAGGTTATATTGAAATCAAGTTTAGTTAATATTGTTTGAATTTTAATTAATTTAATTTGTAATAAGTTAATTTTTTAAAATTGAGTTAAATTTATAAATAAGATTAAATATTATGAAAATAAAAATTAATTTTTAAAATTTTGAAATATATATATATTTTTATTTTATAATTAATAAATATATAAAAAAGCTAATGCCAACTGATTTAAAATTCAATTATTAAAATAAAAATTAATTTAAAAAAATCATAACAATACAATTTGTCCTGTAATTAATTACTATTTTTTTTAATAATTTAAATTAAAAAAAATCATAACAATACAATTTGTTCTATAATTAATTACAACTATATTTGTTTTGTAGTTTACACGATACAATCAATAATTATGTACCTGCCTTATTCAATGGAGGAATCGGACGCACTCGATTGCACATTTTTGTCAATCTATCTAGATTTTTGAAAATGTCATCATCCTGTCATATGATGTTTATCAATGAAATTTACCGAGGACGGATCTGTAAAATATGAGACCGGTTTATTGTTGAAAAAGCCTGCGCTATGCTGTTATGTATTTTAATACAACGCAGGTTTGCTTATCAGGCTTGCACGAATAAAAGGCAAATGGTTATAAGGTGGAGGGGTAAAATGTATTTTATTTTTATAACCTGGAAGGAACGTTATATTCTAATTTCTAAATACTTAGACAAATTACTTTGAATTTCAATTTGAATTAATTTGCAATCTGTTTTTTTAATAGAGATGCACTATATAGTAATTTAAATATTATGAAAATTAAAAATTAATTTTTAGAATTTTGAAATATAATTTTTCGTTTTATGATTTGATAGAAATATATGAAAAATTAATTTTATTAAGTTTGAAATTTAATTGTCAAATAGAAAATTATTCTAAAAAATTAAAAATCATAACATGTCATTTATCATGCAATTAATTACAATTAAATTTGTTTTTAAAAAAGTTTTGGTTTACATGGTTCAATCAATAAATATATATATATGCCTTAATCAATATCAATAGATAAGTATATGTCCCAAAGTTTTGGTTTACATGGTTCAATCAATAAATATGTACATGCCTTAATCAATATCAATAGATAAGTATATGTCCATAAGTAAAACTCATGTCTTTATTTTTTATGTTGACATTATGAAGATTGTCCCATTAAATGATACCACTCTTAGACACATGAAAAAAAATCTAAGAAATTCAAATTCAAATATACACCTAATTCCTTCACCATTAAAAATGTATTATCAACGGTTTGGGAATAAGGTTATCTTTAAAAATGTATTATCAACGGTTTGGGAATAAGGTTATCTGATCATTTATATTATTTATTGTAACAACTAATTGGCACTTTATCTAACAATACAATTATTAAATTTTGTCAACTTGGTTAGATTAACAATTTAATTTTTTTTAAAAATTTGTTTATGCATGATTTAAGTGAAAGACCTGTAAAATAAATAGTTTTTAAATTTAAATTTAATTTCTTGCTTTTTAATAATTATTAATAAAAATACATTTTTTAATATTTCATTTTTTAAATTTATTTTCTTTATACAATCCAGTGTTTATTAAAATATTTATTTTAAAGTGTTTAAAGAATGCTAAAATTATTGTTATGTATTAATGAGACTACTTTGCACTCAAACACTAATTAAAAATGTCATTAAACAATTATAGACACATAAGAGTGGATCAATACATTATCAATTATTTATAATTCTAATAATATATATTTTGACATTTAAAAATAAATAGAAATATTGCTCATATAATATTTACATAAAAATAGTGAGCAAGCTTAAACTAACCAAGGGAATGACCCTAACCAAACTTTCTCTAAGGAAAACTACAAGAGTTTGATTCACCAAAGATAATGATCTAGCTATTATTTTTATTAAGAGGTGCCTAGCTAATGGTAATTAATTAGATTCAAGACACACTCTAAGTTAACGATTACTAACCAAGGGAAAGACCCTAACCAAACTTTCTCTAAGGAAAACTACAAGAGTTTGATTCACCAAAGATAATGATCTAGCTATTATTTTTATTAAGAGGTGCCTAGCTAATGGTAATTAATTGGATTCAAGACACACTCTAAGTTAACCATTCACACATGATGTAATGACCATGGAAAAGGTAAACTTCTTATAAATAAGCAAGATGAAGTTGATTGTTAGCAAGTTATGATCAATGTATCATATGGGCATATAAGCCATGGGATTTATAATTTGAACAAAGTATGACAATGAGAAATCAAGCATAATCATTAATAACCATCCACATGTAATAGAATTTAGTAACAACTCATAACATCAAGAAGTTAACTCACAACATCAAGAAGTTAGAAGTGTAAGTTGCTACCAAGCCAATGTATCACGGTAAATTGCATCAATGGTTAAGCAAGACCATATGAAAGTATGGAAATGAAGGAGATTGATTAGATTATCCACACATACAACAATCTTCACATAATCAAAGCAAGAAGATGATTAAAAAATTATGTGTTTTCCTTTTAGTTAACTAAAGCAAACAAGAAAGATTAACTTAAACACTTGTTACGAGCCTCCTTCCACCATGAAATGCAAAACCCAATATCACATAAAACAAACCACAATGAAGAGAAAATGCACAAGATTAATCTTAACTCTTTTATTTTTCAAGTATTCCAAGAGTTACAAATTTATTATCTCCAAAATTCAATCCCTTTAAATGAAGTCTACATCTCCCTTTATAGCCAAGGAGAGCGCTCTAAGGTTCCTTAGACTTGTCTAAGGCTTGAATAAAATAATACATAGAGTGGTGACAGACCATGTCAAACAAAATCATAAAATATTCCACTAATGCCAAGTGGATCCATGAGAGAACACAAGAGATAAGTGCACTTTCCCAAGTTACTAGAAGATGTCAAGCCATGAATGCTAGTCACACCTTCCAAGTAGAGAAAACCATGGGTTATTTCGAAACCATGAGAAAAAACCATGTGTGGTACCAATACCATGAAAAAAACCATGTGGAACCTCCAAGCCATGAGCAAATACCGACAACTCAACTAGCAAGTGTGCCCTCAGAGGAAAGCGGGCCATTCAAGATGAGTCAATCATGTGCCATGTAGGAAGAGAAGTCAATGCTCCCTCCTAAGATGAATGTCTTTATCCACATGCGTGACTAAATTAAGTAACGTGTGCTAAATTTCAATCATCTCATGAATTCGTCTCTAAACAAATGACGCGTGCATGAGACTGACATGTAACAACAGAAATCCATTGATCACTTATAATCCTCTAGGAGGCCTATACATAATCCCTAAGAATGATTCATCATGCCAAATCACTGAGAATTTCCCATACCGCCTTAATTATTAACCAAACTATACTTAGGCATTTTTAAATTAAAACTTAGGGAAAAGTTTTAACTAGTCATTAATCCAAAACTGTATGTATCCATGTAAACTAAAAAGGGAAATTGCCTGTGATAAGCCCAGCTGTCCTTTGAATATCATATGTGACATTGTCTCTACTCAGATAACCCCAAAAATTGCCTCTGTAGCTTTGATCAAACTAATGTAAATCAAACTTAAGATTTTTAAATAAAATTTTAAGAAAAGTTTTAATTAAAACCCAATTAATCAAGAATTGGCATGGAACCAATCGGAAAATGATCACAATGACTCTTGGAGTCAAGAAAAGTACTAAATGATGCTGGCATATGTATCTTCCTTGCCGCTCTGTATTGTTGACCAAGTCAAACTACAGAAAAAGTCAAACTTGGTCAAACAGACTAATCTAGAGGAGCGTTTTGCGATCTGACTGAATAAGCTGATAGAAGAGTTAAATGGGTATTCAAATCCATCGGTAGACTCAAAAACCATGTGCATGAAAACCATGCCCGATCATGAAAAACTGACTACAGAACACTCTGCAAATATTCCACCACCCTAAAGTAATGATTGGTCTATGGAAGTAGTGACCAATTAGGTGGCATATATATCAATAAATGGCCAAATGGGTATCCAAATATGTGCTTAGAATGCACGGATCCCATGTGTTACCCTTCATATTCTTTGCAGTGCACCTAACCAAATGTACCAAAGAGGGGGGGGGATTTTTTCCATTATAAAGGCCAAGTTGGGGCTTGTTTATGCAAAAGTGTTGGTCCAACGAGGCTCATGACCCTTGGTCTAGTCATGGCAAGTCCTCATGGTTCTCATTTTAGGAAGTGTTGGCCTTGTGGCTTTGCTGACTACCCCTTGATGGCTGGAGGTCCCTCATCATGTTGGGCATTTATGCCCTGGTTGGGTGTTCAAGTGCACCTTGGGATGAAACCATTTGGACACATGGCTTGGAGCTTTTGGCCACACTTATGTTTTATGCTTTGTAGAGGTGATTGGGGTTGTAAGAGTTTCCATACCCACCTTAACACACCTCATGGATACCCACTTGGACCTATTCTTGTTGTATCATCTCTCCCTCTTGGTCATCTTGGCCTTCAAGAGGAAATCGTCCACCTTCCAAGCAAGCAAGAAGAGGTTGGACCAACCTAAGGAGGACGTTTAGGGAAAAAGACAATTGTTGGGGTTAGATGGGGCATGGCGTTGTCTTTTCAATCTCAACTCATCATCAAGTTGAAGCACTACATTATTTTTTATCATTATTTTATGTTTTATGAGGTTTAGTCCCTAGATTGTGGGTGATAAGCCCTAAAATGTCATTAAATGTGATTTTAAAGATAGATTAGGTATGTTGGCTTAAAGGAGGTTTAAGTTAGCCTTTTTTTATACAAATAAGGCACCTCCTCCTCATTTGTAATGAAGATCATTGAATCAAATAAGACATTATTTCTCTTTCTTCTTATGTACATGAGCAAATCTAAGTGGCATGCACCTCCTTTCTTTCCTTTTCTAGGGTTTTTCAAGAGATGATTTTAATGTTTGAGGCTCATATACTATCTTTCAAGGCTTGTCTAAGGTGAAAGGATTCTTGGGAGGCCACTCTCTTCTCTTTTCTTCCTCACTTGAGGTAAGATTATGAGTCTCTTGTCTTGCATTGTTGGAGGCATCCATGGTGAAAGTAACCTAGTGTTTTTATGCATAATAGTATGGATTTGTAAGTGAGACATCCCTCTTGAAGGGTACCTCTTGTTTTGGGCCTTTGCATCTTTCTTTTCCTTAACTAGGTCAAAGCAAACACAACCTATGGTTTCTTAGCTTTTCCCTAATTCATCAAAATATTGATTTTCCAATTCTTAGGAGAAACATTAACCATGATTTCTTAGTACCTTGAATGAACAAGACTTAGGTCTTAGTCCCTCATCTTCACCTAATTCTCTTTTATCAAATTCCATGTAATTGAAAAAATACAAAAGAAAATTTAAAAAATAGAAAAACCCTAAAAACCAAATATTTTTTGTAAAATCCAAAAATAATTATTTTTTCCATTGAAATTATTTTACTTCTTTACTTATGCAATAGTTACTTCTATTATTTTTTTTAAATGATTATACTGTTGAAAAATCCATTAAAACAATCAATTAAAAGTGCGTTTTGTAGCTAAAAAAGCCCTAATTAGGGTGACATCAACCCTAGGGATGGTGACATCACTCCCTAAAAGGTGTTGTAGATCTAGTACATGGGTTTCCAGTTTCATTTTGACTAAAATATAAAACCCTAAATGTTGCAACTGGTTCATGGCTCATCTCCAAGTCATTTTGGGTTGACCTAGGGGAGTTTTGAAGTGCCTAATCAAGTTGTTCAACCCTTACTAGAAAAAATGGCAGACCTAAAGGTTAAATCATCCTCAAGATGCAACATTCATCTATTAAGAGAAGTGCACCCTAGGGGGGATTGATTCTCCTTGGGTTGTTGATCATTGGAGGTATTTTTTGGGGTATTTCTACAATTAATTTTCAGCTTTCTTCCAAGTTTATATTCCCAGTTTTTACTGCAAAAATGTGATTTACATAGTTACTAAATCAACATCAAGTTTTATTGTTCCAAAACCTTTTGTCATTGAGGGTTTATGGTATATCTTGTTTAACTCCATTAAGGCATTAATCTACCTAATGGGAAGGCCTTGTAGAGATAGAGTTGTATTCGTTACATATCTTACAGGTCTATTTCTACCATATTTGGGAAGCCTCTTGTGGCCCAAAGAGCAGGCCTAAAGAGAGAGGAGAGTGCACTGAGCTGACAGTGGGTGCATCTCCTGAAAAGTTATCGATCTTAGCACCGTCTCTAGTGACCTAATCCGAAGGGTGCTAATTTGTGAGGTAACATTTTTTGGTGTCGTTCTCGAGGACTACTTAAAGATTGTTGCATATAAATTTGGGCACATTCTCAAAAAATTAAATTCCAGCAAGCACCAACATTTTTTGGCGTCATTGCCTGGAACTCAAGGGAAAAGTGATGACATTCCATTGCAATTGTTCCCAATTCCAATTCGTTCATTCCAACAATATCAACATATGTGGTACTAAGCAAGTCCAAGCATGTTTTCTTTTGTACCTTGATACGAATATTGTTAAAGGACTAACCTTCTAGGTCTTATATTACGATTCCAAATCAAGAAAATAAAAAAAAGGTACTCAACAAGGACAAACCCTCGATGTAAGGTTATTTTTTGTCCTTGACCCCAAGCTTGTTTATCCAAGAAAAATACATTGTCACCAGGAAAGGGAGATAAGTAATCGCCTTTCTTCTAAATCTTTATTAGATATCCATTATACTTTTTATTCTATTGTTCCAATGGTGATTCCTTGGTTAGATAATTTGAATGCACCTTTTGATTTTACTAACATGCTAGGATATCCAAATGATCTTCTGAAACCCAATAAAGTACCTACTCTAATGGAACTAATGTTATTTGTTTATAATCATTGGAAATAATTTATGAGTTACATGTGTAGAAACGATGTTAGACAACCTGATGTTTATTGCGGGTGGTTTTCCTTGAATTTGGAAGGTGAATCAAAGAAATGGTTTACAGGCTTACCCAATCATAACATTGGTACTTTCAAGAAGTTACAAGAAGTTTTTTATTACAAACGGGATGAAAAGAAGGATCCTCCCCTTTTGTTGAATGATCTTATGAACATAAAGAGGAATGAGAATGAATCAATCAACTAATTCCATAATAGATTCGACGAGACCGTGCAAAAGATTCCTCATACTCACAAGCCAAATGATGCTATCATACATACGTACTATATCAATGCATTTCAAGGAGAATTTTATTTTTATGTCAGTATGGCCCACCCTTAGGATTTGGAGATAACTAAGCAAATAATGAGAGATTTAGAGGAAAATTGGAGGGCATTAGGAAAACTGGATATATTGCATGCCCCGAGAAGTAAAACTGAATAGAAATCAAAGACAAGTTCAGTTCTTGTCAAAGAAGTTCCTGAAAATGTTATAAGCCTAGTGCTTAAAGAAATAAAGAAATTAAGGCTTAATTTTACTCAGCATACAACCACTTTACAAAATATGATCGTTCAAGTTGAAACGAGTCAACGACAAAATAGGTCGACTCCAAGAAGTTTTAACAATGGTCCTCCAAGTAATGAAACACCTCCTACATCATTGGAACCGACAAATATGGTTGGTGACTCCTTGCACTTGTGCTGATCTTGTCAGGATTTCCATGGTGAAAGTACATGTACTTATTTTCAAGAAATGAAGAAGGACCAAAATCAAAATAGTGAAGATGATCCCGAGTTAGGTAACAATTTGTTTGAAGAGTGACAATAGTTTCATTTATCCGATGAGCACATGAAGCAAGTAAAAGAAAACTCTGTCAAATCCAACAAAATCATATAGTTGTTAATGGAAATCCTTTCCCCTCAAGAGATCAAGAAAATGTACAATAACAGGTTTAAGGGCATTACTTATCAGAAAAGAAAGAAGGCTCTTCCACAAGCAAATCAACATCAAGTTGTCGAAGTACCTAAAGTCAAAGATCCCTTGCAGACTCGGGTGTTTCAAGTGCGGTAAATGCTTTAAAGGTTCCAGTCTCATTGATTGAGTTGGAAAATATTCCAACAATGGGAAACTAGATAGCCAAGTCATTTGGATTTGAAGAAACAATGTCAAGTGCATGTGTTATCAAAGAAAATGAAGACTTACTCATAATTATTCAAAATATGAGTCTCGCATAAAACAATAATCCGACCAATTGGGCCTTTCTTTATATCATTAATGATTGGTGATTTGATCGTACATAACTGTATGTTGGCTTCGGGTTTCTTGACAAGTGTGATGCCTGTACCTGTAATGTACAAGCTTGGGTTAGAGGTTTCAAGGCCATATCGAAATATCTATGCTATGGACTCAAGAGAAATCAAAGTTTGCAGATTAATCAAAGATAAATACGTGAGTCTTGTGGCACACCCTACTATTGAATTATTAATGGATATTGTTGTCATCAATGTACCAAAAGCATGGGGTATGCTACTATCAAGAAAATGGCTCATTGATTTGGTTTGTAGCATACAAATGGACTTATGATATGCCACCATTCTGACAACAAAATGAACATTCGTGGTGCTACATAGAGAACCAATGAGAAGATATCATGTGGAAGATCCAGAAGATCCAGAGAATGAAATAATATGTTTTAGTGATGATGTTGGATCCTACACTATCTTTGTTAAGTTTTCTATGCTTCCATAGCGTAAGTCCTAACTTGATAAACATTTAATACATTTTCACAATAACAACATAAAGAGAATCACTGAAAGAAACACAATCACAAGGTACTCAACAATTTACCCTGGGAAACCCTAAAGGGAAAAACCCAACAAAAACTTCCTCAATATAGATTACTAGAATGTAATGACCAAAGAACAAGGTCTCATAGAGAGAGAGACCAAACCCCAAGGATAAGAGCCAAAACACCAAAACACTAGTCCTCCTCCTTCTCTATCTCTCCTTCTTTCTCTCTCTTACGCAATACAAGTGCGAGTGAGTGTGTATAAATGAGGGAGGGCGCCTCCCTATTTATACTAGTTTCCCAATTGACATTTTCCCTAACTGGGCCGACCTGTCTAACTAATAGGGACGACCTACCTAGGAAGTCTAACAATAATAATTATATTATTCTTTTCTGGGTGCTATTGACCCGAATTACAACGGATGGTTTACCTCATGAATTTTACGTGACCTTTTACATCAGTAACATCTATCGAAGGAGGAATAATAATAATGTAAAGTACAAGTAGAATATTCTTCGAAGTTATATTATTTCAACACTCCCCCTTAACAAGAAGGGTATTCTACTAACAACAAAAACAATTGGCGTGGCTCTACACAACATCATTGGAAGGAGAGAGGAGACATCCTCAACATCATCTTTTGGAACATTGTCTGGTACATCTATAGATCATTGGAAGTTTTGAACAACATCATCATCTTCAAAACTGAGCTAGAGTATCATCATCTGCAGCATGGAACTGGATCATCATCAGCAACATGGCGCTGGAGAAACATCATCTACAGCATGGAACTGGAGCATCACCTGCAGCATGGAGTTGGAGCATCATCATCATCTGTTGGAACATCATCATATGTAATAAGGAGTTGAAGCATCATCATCTGCAACATGGAACTGGATCATCACCTGCAACATGGAGCTGGAGCATCATCATCATTTGCATCAACATAGAATTGCTAGAACATCATCATCAACATATTCAGTACAGAACCGAAGTATCAACATCTTCAGTATAAAAAATGATACATCACTAACAACGACAGCACGAGGCTGGCTCATCAACATAAAGCTGGAACAACAACAACAACACGAGGTTGGATCATCAGCATAAAGATGGAATAACAACACCAACGACAACATGAGGTTGGCTCATCATCATAAGGCTGGAATAACAACAATAGCATCACGAGGTTGGCTCATCAGCATAATGTTGGAATAACACCAACAACACCAACATGAGGCTGGCTCATCAGCATAAGGATGGAATAACAACAACAACATGTGATGGGAATAATAACATCATCATCAACGACTCAAGGTTGGACTAACATCATCTATGGCAGATGCAACAACAACCAACATGATCTTTCCTTTCGGAATTACGGGATCATGGACAACACATCTGTGGTACTCAAACAATCCTTCCTTTCAGAATTACGGGATCAAGTCTTTGCAGAGCTACCAATACTGATCAAAGCTAACATATACATATACAGGACGATCCTTCCTTTCGAAATTACGAGATCAAGTCCACCACTAACATCCTAAACGATATTTCCTTTCGGAATTACGGGATCAAGTCCACTACTAACATTCTGGATGATCCTTCCTTTGGGAATTACGGGATCAAGTCCACTACTAACATTTTGGATGATCCTTCCTTTTGGAATTACAGGATCAAGTTGTGACTACTAACATTCTGGACGATCATTCCTTTCAGAATTACGGGATCAAGTCCACTAACATCCTAGACGATCCTTCCTTTTGGAATTACTGGATCAAGTCCACTTAAATCAACATTTAAGATGATCCTTCCTTTCGGAATTACAGGATCAAATCTAAGGATTATTAGTCCCAACATCTTGGACGATCCTTCCTTTCGGAATTACGAGATCAATTCCACTCACAACATTTAAGATGATCCTTCCTTTTGGAATTATGGGATCACATCTAAGGATGATTAGTCCCAACATCTTGGACGATCCTTCCTTTCGGAATTATGAGACCAAATCCACTCACAACATTTAAGAAGACCTTCCTTTCGAAATTACGTGATCAAGTCTAAGGATGATTAGTCCCAACATCTTGGACGATCCTTCCTTTCGGAATTACGGGATCAAGTCCACTCACAACATTTAATAAGATCCTTCCTTTCGGAACTACGGGATCAAGTCTAAGGATGATTAGTCCCAACATCTTGGATGATCCTTCCTTTCGGAATTACGGGATCAAGTTCATCCACATCAACATTTAAGGCGATCCTTCATTTCGGAATTACGGAATCAAGTCTAAGGACGATTAGTCACAACATCTTGGACAATCCTTCCTTTCGGAATTATGGGATCAAGTCCATCAATATCAACATTTAAGATGATCCTTCCGTTTTGGAATTATGGGATCAATTCTAAGGACGATTAGTCCCAACATATTGGATGATCCTTCCTTTCGAAATTACGGGATCAAGTCCATCAAGATCAACATTTAAGATGATCCTTCCTTTTTGGAATTACGGTATCAAGTGTAAGGATGATCAATCCCAACTGAGCTATTTGTTGTGATTAGGATACCATAATATCAATACTACCCCTTTCGAGGGAAGTCCTTACGAACAACACCAAGCTTGTCTCGGAAGTGTTCAAACTTCACACGAGATAGACGCTTAGTCAACACATCTGTAACCTGCTCATTTGTGCTCACATATTGGAGCTTTATAGCTCCCTTTTGCACCATGTCACGAATGTTGAAGTATCAGATTTCTATGTGTTTCTTCTTATCATGGAACACGAGGGTCTCTGTCATCTTCATGCAGCTTTGGTTATCACATAGAATCATGGTAGTATCCATCTCCATATCGAACAAATATGACAACAACTTCCGAAGCCATATGGCTTCACAACTGGTAGAACAAGATGCAATATATTCCACTTTTGAAGTGTTGAGAGCCACACTGGACTGCTTCCTACCTAGTCATGAGGTCATGGATGACCCCAGACTGAAACATCCTCCCAAAGTGCTCTTTCTATCTGAGACACCTCCTGCCCAATCTAAATCTGTATAACCATACAGTCTAAAGTCATGATCTCTAGTATAATTGAGACCATAGTCTATTGTACCTTTTAGGTACCTCATCGCATGCTTTGCAGCTTTCAAGTGAACATGTTTGGGCTTAACCCGATATTAACTCAAGGTGTTCACAACAAAGCATATATCTGGTAAGGTATTCGTCAGATACATCAATGAACCAATGATCTATCTGTATAGTGTCACATCCACTGATTCTGACGAAGCATTAGACAACAACTTCAAGTGTGTATCCATGGGTGTGGCCGTGGATTTACATTCCAACATGTCAAACCTTTTCAAGATTTCTTCTGCATACTTCCTTTGGTTGAGGAAGATTCCTTCTAGGCTCTGCCATACTTCCTTTGGTTGAGGAAGATTCCTTCTAGGCTCTTCCATACTTCAAGACCTAGAAAATAATGCATCAAGCCAAGGTCTTTCATCTCGAATTCTACAACGAGCTTCTTCTTACACTCTAAGATTTGCTTCCCATTATCTATCAGGAATAAATCATGCACATACAACAATAATCTGATAGGTTCATCATCCATAAACTTGAAGTAAAAGTTAGGATTAGCCTTACTTTTGGTAAAGCCCAAGCTCATTAGAAAAACTATCGATTCTTCCATACCAAGCTCTTGGAGCTTGCTTCAATCCATATAGATCCTTCTTCAATTTACAGACATGTGTCTTTCTGTCTTGGAATTCAAAACCTTGTGGTTGTTCTTTGTACACTTATTCGTCAATAACACCATTTAGGAAGGTTGTTTTCACATCCATCTGGTGTAACTTCCATCTTGTCTTGGCTGCTAGTGCCATGTTGTTTTTGATAGAAGTGTACCTTGCTGCAGGAGTAAATGTCTCTTCATAATCGATTCCTTCCTTTTGAGAGAATCCATGGGCCACAAATTTGGATTTGTATTTGTCAATACTTCCATCGGTTGTATGTTTTATCTAGTAGATTCATTTGGAAGATACCACTCTTACCTTCTGGTTTGGGAACTACTTCCTGTTACCAACTATTTTGTACAATAGTTGAACTTCCTATTGAGCTGACAGTTATCGAGCATGATGAATGCTCATCTCCCGAGTTCAAAAGTTTAGTGTGTTCCAGAGTTAGCCAATTTTTGGCTGAACTTTTTATTTTTGTAAGATACATGTTCATACCCCCTTGGGGGAAACGTAAAAAATGTCCTAGCATTTAAATTTTTATAAAAGGATCGACTTCCCGGACTTGGGCATCAATCCGACTAGCCCAGAGTGTTTTTTCCCTTGGTTATTATTGGTTGTTGAATAAATGACTAATAATTTCTGAGTTTTTCACTCACTCCTCCAACGCTGGGGTAGTTATCTTGGTGTTTCGGCCTTTGGGAGGTTATTAGAGCCTTCGTGTTAGTATTTTTTGTCATGCTAGGCATTCCGACTGAGTCGTATGAACATGTACTAGGTCCCTTTGAAGTTTCGTTGGATTTCGTGAAAAATGATTTTTTCTGTTTTTAAGCCATTTTTTAATGGTTTAAATGGAAAATTTCAAAATGTAATAAATGAGTGATCCAGAGTCCGTTTTTAGCATGGTTGGGCTCATTTTCAAGCCTAGAGCAGCATCATTACCCCAAGGGCCACTTTCACCATCACTTGGTCAGCCGAAGCACCCCGTAAGTCATCATTCAGCTAATTGAGCACTAGGGTAGCATTTAAATGCTAAAAATGAATGTTTTGGCACTTGGTCAAATTTTAAAAGAAAGTCAAAATCAAAGTGAAAAACTAGCATTTTATGGTGAAAAGATGACATGGCATGTGGGCCATAGAGTTTCGACCCTCTTCAAGGTGACATGGCATCCAAACTTCGGATAAAAAAGTAGTCACGTTTTAAATTACATGAAAGTATGACGTGAAGGATGGATGAACGCTAGTATGTGGTAGTGGTAGTGGTGAATGGTATTATAGTGGAGCCCCCTCCATTTTAAATTAATGAATTATAAACCATGGTCTTATACACCATACCATGCCATGTCCTATGTATCCAAAACCACCGTGCGGATTATACAAAAGGATGACGTGAATGGGGTTCACGCTAGCGTGGAATATGTGGTTGTTTGAGTGGGATATTAATGAACCCATCTGCTTAGTAAGATATAAAACAAACCATGTGATAATCACCATACCTTGCGATGTGTTTGAGGCTCAATTTAACACGTGAAGGAATGACGTGAAGACTGGAGAACGCATTGATATGTTAGGTGGTGACGTCAACCCAGGTTTGGAGGGCGTTGATTGGTTTGGTGGGGCTCTTCCCTTAATCTTTGGCCATCACATAGGCTTGGATCCCATGATGAGCAAGTTATCAATTACTTCAACTCAGCTCACAACGCCTTTAAAGCTCACGCAAACCTTTTCTAGGATCACGCGTATACACTTGGCCGGTTCTGATTTGACAGTTGATATTTCCCATGTGAGAGTTAGGGGGCGCCTTGCCAAGGTGGAGGCCACCTCCCCACTCACGCCTACCTCAAACTGGAGTTATAAGGTGTGTTATGGCTCCAAGCCAAGTTCTGATTGGAATTGAGATCTTTGTCAGGTGTTTTTGGCTCCCTTAGTGCCAAATCAGAATTAGGGTTTTAGGCTGTTAGTTGTTGTATAAAGAGAGGTGATTTGCACTCTCTTGATCATGGAGATTTTGGGCATGAACACTCTGCCAAAATTATTGTAATATTTGTTTGAAGTTGAAATAAAGTTGTGACTTTGGAGGTCCATGCATGAGTTATTGGAGTTGTCGATTCACATTGTCTTTGGTGATATCTCTCTTACTTTGCCTTTTCAATTATTAAATCATTCTTCATTATATACTCTAGAAGGGCTAACAATCTAGTTTATGAGTATCTTGTTTGGATTTGATATTGTTTGTAAGGGTTTGCAGGGATCATTAGAGGTGAAAAACAAGCTTGAGATCAAGCTCTTCTTCATAAACCGGTGGTTTTTTCCATCTAACTCCTTCATTTTGCAGGTCTTTCTAAGCACCTCCCAATCCAAGAAAGAGACATAACAATCAGAGTTTCTCCTTCCCTCCATCAACAACGTTTCAAAAACACATTTGGTTACCTGGATCTACGAACTTCCCTCTTCTAGTTCTCTTATTTGCTCCTTGATTTTCATGATTTCTTACTTGCTAGCCTCTTCTTCCTTGCCTTGTTTGGCTTGTCTCATCTTCTTCTTTCACTGCCCCGTTTTTTCAGTCCTCTTCCTTACTGTTCGCTGCCCCATTTTTACTGCTTGTTGGCCTCCTTCCACCTTGTTGTGTGCCTTCTCTTCTTACTTTTCTTCGCTGCCCTGTTTTTGTGTTTTTATGACAGCCATCTTCTTCCTCTTACGCTGCCCCATTTTTATTATTTTTGCAGCTCATTGGTCATCTAGTTCGCTACCCTATTCTTCCATTCTCTTGCCTTTAATTCCCTGTTTATCTTCCTCCCTTCTTCCCCTTCTTTTTCCTTTGTTTCAGTTTTCTTTTGCCTTGTTCTTTTACTCTTCTCCATCATCTTCTTTTGCCCTTTTTGCAAGTTCGAAGAAGGGTTTTGAATAAAAAGTAAATCACTCTCCTTTTTTACATAAGGTTAAATAATAAAAAGTTTCATGCTTTCCTTCAAAAGTCCTTTCAAAGGTTGAATTTCTAAAGGCAATTTGTATAATCTTAATAAAAATATATTTGTTTGAGTGGGGTTTTCAAGTCCCCACTCTCATCCTCCCCCATTTGGGGAGGTTTGTGTTGTTTTCATCTTCTTATGTGCTTAGATTAGATGTGCTTTTGCTTATACTACTTGCATAATTTCTCTTAGAATACTAATTGTTAGATTAGCATATTTGATTCATTGAATAAGTTGATTACTTCATCTTTTAAGTTTGTATCTTTCATAAGTAGATCAACTGCTTATAGTATAAATCTCTTGAATCTCACCATAAGGTGGATCAAGAGGGCTCTCTGTCGGAGAGTTTAATAAACCATCTTCACTTTATTTTCGTGCATCATACTATTTAATCTAGTTAATCAATAAGTAAGACTCTTGAACTTGCAGAAACACAAGTCAAGAGTACTCTCTATCGAAGAGCATCATTAGTCTTGCATAATCATTGCATTAGGCATCTAGATTAGATAAGACTCTTGAACCTTTGTCATAAGACAAGGTCAAGAGCGCTCTCTGTCGGAGAGTTTAATTAATTGACTTAATAAAATCTTTCAATTCACATTCCCTCTAATTAATTTACTTCGTTGATCTCCTTCACCTAGTATGCTCTGCTGACTTTCGAGTTGGGCTCGTACTCATAACGGTGAATGGACTTGCTAAGACCGCAATAACAACATAATTAAAACTTTTACCCCATAACCAACGCACCCGCGTTGTCTCGATAAATACTCAGGTAGTGGGAAAATTCCAAGTGTGGGCGCTGGGCAACCCAATCTGGACACAGTTGGTTAAGTTATTGAACACTTAGCTATGATTCCAGACAGGTCCGTCATGTCTTCGAACGAAGCCACTGAAGGTATTTCCGGTGATGATTTCCAGACACCTTAAGCAAAGATCACCATTAAAATCCTTAAAACTTACCAAGAACACTCGCACAATCTAACATTCATTAGTTTAAATTCCAGACTTGTGTTTATTTCTTCAGCGCATTTTTAGTTTCATCGACTCCATAAAGCACTAGTCCTTGTTTTGTTTTGCATAATTATATGATCAATTGTCTATGGCTTAATATAATTGTTATCACTGAATGCATAATTGTTGTCTAGAATTTAGATTTATCTTTTAATCTCTCATTTGCAACGTGGATTTCTTTTTTTCACATTCATAGAAGTAAAACACCTTCTAATCATAATAACTCCTAAAAAACACTCATCCGCATCTGCAACCTTCAAATACACTTTAACAACTTAAGAGCCTTAGAAAACTCTTTTGTAGGGACTACCCCCCTTGGCTTCGTTAGGAGTTAGCCTAAGTGGAGGAGCTAGGAGTAGGTGACAATACCTAGCTCTATGCTTGCCCCCAAGGTCACACCTCTCCCACTTTCCTAAGTGAGGAGACAACTTTCAATTGATTTCTGCTGCTGGTGTGCAATCGGCAAACAACACTTCCCACACATCATTCTTCATTATGCATTGGTATTCTTTTGTCATGGCTTCTACCCATTCTTTGTTTTGAAAAGTTGTTTCAAAACAAGTAGGTTCTTTGTCCACAAGATCACATATCAAATCCACAACTAGGAAATGGATTTGGCTTCTTGCTCTTCCTTGTGGAGCCTTCTGGAGCACCATACATTTCTGCTTCTTAAATAATCTCATGAGCCCAAGCTGGCTTTCTCTTGTGGGAGATATTCATGTGGGTAGGTTCTTGGGGCTCCAACATATCATGTTCTTCTAGAGTATCATTATCAGGAGAAGGTGCAACTTCTTTCATCGATTCTGCAGCTCTGGGAGCTACTACTTCTTCATATGTTCTATTAGGTTGTCACTTTCTTGACTTCTTGAGAGTTGTATCTTCATCAAAGGTTACATGATCAATCTTTAGGTCTGGTAGACTTATGACTACCTTGCTCACATGTGGTAGGGCTTTGTATTTTATGTGAGCAATCCTTATATGCCATAGTTTACATGGACTCGTAGTATCATGAATCAAGGCTGCTTTTGAGTGATAAGATTTGATTTCAATGTGGAGGCGCCACATATCCATAAGGAGATGCGTCATCATCCTTAACTCCACCAAACTAATCATCACATGCTAACTTGCACATGACATGAGCTTCAATTAGGAGGGGGGCGGTGCAACCATGAGTGGGTGAAGTCGCCATCACTTACGTAGGACCCCACTCAACTCATTTAACATTTTAAACTATTTGCTTTGCCTTTTAGGCTTAAGTCACCATCCACATAAGACAAAATTGCTACCTCATCCAAGTCATTCCAAGTCATTCCATTGCCTTTTGACTTTTTTCAACTTGTCCTTTTGTGTCATTTTGTCGTGTGATTAGCATTAAAATGTTGTTTTGATGCACCTGTAGAGAAATAATGCTTTACGAGATGATTTGGTAGCCCAAAACATAGGAAAAGGGGTCTCTGGGGTGAAAAGGATGCTCTAAGTGTGAAAAAGATTATCCCCACGACAAAAACAGACACTGGACCCAACTTTTATTACAATTTGAATTTTTCCAATTAAACCATTAAAAAAATGACATAATTTTGTGGGAAATAATATTTTTCTCATAATTAAAAAGAAAAAACTTAGGGGGACCTAGCACATGTCCATACGACTCAATATTAATGCCTAACATTCTCATATACATTGACAAATGAGTTGTAATAATGTCCTAAGGCCTAACCACAAAGATGACCATTCCAGCTTTGGACGAGCGATTACAAACTCGAAAATTATACATCGCTTATTCAACATTGCATAATTGACAAGGGAAAAAACACCTTGGAATAACTAGATTGATGTCTAAGTCCTAGAAAGCCCAACCCTTTACAAATTCATCATGCTAGCACATTTTATTACAGCTCCCCCAAGAGGGTATGAACATGTGGTACAAAAAATAAAAAGGGCCTAGAAGACCTGATAAACTTCTGAACTCTGATCATGAACAAGTAAGCTTGTTCAAACTTTGTCAGCTCACTTGAAATCCAACTAAGTATGACCTTGCCGGAAACAAGAATAATGTTCAATCCAAGTATAGTCATTCCATGAACATGCTCTACCATACAAGAGCAAAAACACATGAGGAAACCCTAATCATGACAAAGAGGACATATCAAACTTATTTCCATGAAGATGGCCTCCAAGGCGTAGCACTAGGCATACATGAACATCAAGAGCTTTCCTCATGAGCAAAACCCGAAAACATAACTCATGAGGAAACCCTAATTTCGACCCTCCTTCTTCTTCATGCGTTACTCCAAGAGAGACAAGACAAGATATGAGGTGATACAAATGAGGGGACTCTCTTTTTATACAAGACTCTCCTAATTTACACGGGGCCACTTTCCACAATACATTTACATTTTGGACAAAGCCGACATGAAATATACATAACATGAACCCCACATGAACATACCATGACCTACCATGTACCCACATGGTTTACATCAAGATCCTACACAGAGCCATCATAGTATACATCATATAACCAACGTGTACCCACATAGTACATATCATATGCTCAACATATACCCGCACAAGATATACCATATGTCCATCATTTACTCATAAAGTGTACATCATATGTTCACCATAAACGCACACAGGATATATCATATGCCCACATGGCATATATCATCGAGGTCCTTCTTCCTTGTTCAATGGTCATGCATTGGCTTCTCGAACATATTCTTCTACAAGAAAGGTTGTCTTCGATCCTGCAACATCATCATTGCCTCCAAGGCATGTCCACTCGGGACATAAGCAAGATCTCTATAGCCACACAGACTGGGCCACACAAGTCAGTCCACATCTAAGCCACACACGCTTCACAGATGGGTGCACACATAGGACTCTACAAATCTCTTTAGCCATACTCAAGCTGGTCATGGGCCATTATCCCCTTAGTCCTAATCAGAGGAAATGTATACCCGAAGTTGCACCATCATCCACACTCCCTCTTAGCAAGGGAGACATTCTCCGTCACTCCAAGATTTTCCCTAAAGTATATCAACACTCCCTCTTAGTGAGGAAGGTATTCTTTTAGCACGATATTTAATACTGCTTCTTGCACATATGTAATCTTGATCATTTATTTGTTGAATTTCCATGAATTTGTGCATCACTAGAAGTTATGTACGAGAAAGCCATCAACCGCATCATGCATCCATGGCCTCGACATCATAACATAGCATTTCACTAGTGGGTACAAGCCAGGAGCGCACATTACGTCATATGGGACTTCGTCTAGCTCACAGAGAATCTAGACACACACATCCATCTCCGACTAGATGTCATATTGATTGGATACCATCTCCAACTAGACAACTAGCTCACACAGAATTTGGGTTTACGATCCATCCAAACTGATCATGGTTATGCTCTCAAGTCATCCTGACTATGGTAACGCTCTCCATTCCTATTGAGCATGGATACATACACATACTAGCTCCAACTGGATACCATCTCAACTAGACAACTAGATCACATAAAATCCAGGTTTATGATCCAACCAACCTAAGTATGGTCACTTTCTCTAGACATCTTAAGTTTGGTCATGCTCTCCAGTTCTACCTGAGCCTAGTAGTGAATGACCACCCATTGTTACCACACTCAGTGTGCTATTGCACTTGGAATCACATCTGTAACTCCCTCTCATAGGGGAAGTCCATTTGGACCACTCCAAGCTTGTCCTTGAAGTACTCAAACTTTATCCTTGATAAAGGCTTGGTCAACACATCGACTATCTGCTCATATGTCGCAACATACTGGAGCTTCATAGCTCCTTTTTGTGCCATGTTATGAATGTAATGGTACATGATTTCAACGTGCTTGGACTTGTCATGAAACACAAGGTTCTCTAACAACTTTATGCAACTATGGTTGTTACAAAAGATACAAGTCACCTCTAGCTCGAGATCAAACAATCTTGTAAGAAACTTCCGAAGCCACACAACCTCACCACTGGCTGAACATGTTGTTATATACTCTGCCTCGGCCATACTGAGTGCCACACTAGTTTCCTTCCTGCTGATCCAAGAAATCATAGCTGACCCCAAACTGAAGCAACATCCCAATGTACTCTTCCATTCTGCAACACGACCGACTTGATCTGAATTAGCATAGCCATGCAGTCTCATCTCACAATTTGAGACATATCTGAGTCCATAATCAATTGTACCTTTTAGGTACCTCATCACATGCTTTGCTGCAGTCAAGTGAACATGTCTCGACTCAACCATATAATGACTCAGAGTGTTCACTGCAAAACATATATCTGGCCTCGTGTTTGTCAAATACATAAACAAACCAATCATTTGTCTATACATGGTAGCATCCACTGTCATTGATAAAGTATCACTTAATAACTTCATGTTTGTCAACATCGATGTAGGCATGGATTTACAGTCCATCATCCTGAATCTCTCCAGGATCTCTACAACATATTTTCCTTGGTTAAGGAAAATCTCATCCAGTTTCTGCCACACCTCTAGAGCCAAGAAGTAGTGCATCATACCTAGGTCTTTCATCTCGAATTTTGCAGCAAGCTCCCTCTTGAACTGATCATCCAACTCCCTCTGGAATTGATCCTCTAGCTCCCTATCGAGCACTAAATATTAACTGGATCTCCAACCTTGCTGACATCATTACCTCTCCTCCAGACCAAGTCTCATCATCTTCTTCTTGTAGTCCATAACACATGGTATTTCCTACAAGTCAAATTTAGTCCAATAGTTAACAACATTGCATAATAATGAAATTCAACCAAATCATATTTCAATGCAATACCAATAATGATGCAATGCACACAGTCTTGCAACTACTCATGAAGGTTTAATATTTTAACCACGCTTGTACTCAGCACCCATCCAATATACTTGGCAACTATTTGGATGCCTTCCATCTCTACCCGAACATACTATCAAGAGCATGCACTGCTCCTAGCATGTTAGCAAAGAGGTTTCATCCTAGATTAGCTTCATCACGAGATGTTTTGCAACACTTACAACATCATGTGCACAACATGAGCCTACTACTCATCAATTTCAGTCATATAGATATTGAAAAGAAAATTGTGTCCCATCATAAATCTATTGCTTCAACATGTCACAACATAATATGTTAAACTTCCTTAGTCTAAGAAAGGAGAATGAATCAATCATAGTAAGGGATAGAGAGTTATCCCTTTTGATCTTTGCTTCCATACACAAATCACTATCATGGCATGATGACATCATGATCATGTCTCATTTAACTTTTCAATAGTCTGCACTAGTTTATGTTACTGAACCCGAGCTTAATCTTGTATGTGTTATCAACAAACTTGTAGTTGCCTCTATGAGGTGGATCCGTGATGGACGATAGAGGGATAAGCAACTAAAGAGGTGGAACCAAGATAGCCCCGACTCCCAAATGGATGGTTGTCACGCCAATCGAGGCAATCTTCACTTGGTGTTGTCTTAGCCCAAGACAACAATGGGGGAAACCCAGATCTACTCCCGACAAGAAAGATCAAACCAAAACACCAGATCAAATCAAATGGAGTTGAAGTACGTAAGGTGTAAGGTGGAGTAAACCCTAGATCTATGGATGAAGCCACAAGGTGATTTAGGGCTTGGATCAGGGGTTTATGAGATATGAAATTTGATCCAAGTTTAAAATACAAGTGACCTATAAGCCTATTACTAGATTTGAGATTAAGGTACTAGCAAAAGATGACAATATCCACTGCCTTGGGAAACATGACCAATGCAGGGAGGGTAAGAACAGGATTGGGGCTACCTAATACCACGAGGTAGACTCGAAAGAAGGTATTACAGTATCAAAGCATTCGAGCCACAAGGAAAAGATCAAATCGCAAGAGAAGGAGGCAACATGAAGGGTAGTGCTAGGGTATAGAGGGCAATGCCTTGGGATTTGGGCCAAATGGAGTCACCTGAGCAAAACGTTTTGGAAGATCCACTTAGGATTTGACCAGATCTACAAAACCCAGAAATGGTTTGCCAAGAGATCAAGTGGTTTGATCCATAATATTTTTTTATTTTTTATATTTAGGGTTTTAACATGAAAATGAAGATGCCAATGGATTGAGATCTAGAAGAGAAGAACTAGTTTGTAGATCTTACCTGAAAAACCTTGTAGATTCCTTGATGATGATAATCTATGCCGTCTCAATCAATTTGAGAAGATTTGGAGGAAGCTTCTATGTAAAACGATTTTCCCAAGGAAGCCAATGCACCCTCTCTCTTGCACAACAAACGTCAACCATATCAAATTTGATGCGTCAAGATGAAAGGACAAATGCTACAGAAAAATAACAAGATGAAATCATAGATCACAATGATACTAATGAAAACCCCCTAATACAAGCGAAGCCAAAGCAAGCGAGTTGAGGAACCCCTACAAAAACGCCCAAGTTGAAGTCGCCCTCTTGTAGACAAGACAATGTTTCCAAAAACTATAGATCTCACAACAAATACCCAAATGCTAGGAAGCAATAGATTTTCCAATCACCATTGAAGAACACCAGATGCAAAAGAGATCCAAAAATTTCCACAAAAATAGTTTTTCTATTATCCAGATCCAAGAGCCAAAGATCCCTTTACAATGAGAAGCTCCCTCCTTTAAATAGGAATGAGAGAACCAAAATCAGAACCACTTTTCAAATGGGTGGCTAAGATTAAAAGATCAAAATGTTCTAATCAACGGTTGAGATGAGCTCAACATTGAGTACATGGATCAATACAATAATATAATATATAAATGGACCAAATCACCCTCGGAGAGGGGATCCCAATCAATAAAAAATAAATAAAGCTCATGGTGGGTCCAGGGAGTGGTAACTAACTCTTCTAGTGTGTCTCCATGGCACAATAAAAATAATAAAAAATTTTAAGTGCAAAATAGTGCCTTTTTGAGGAAATCGTGAGCTTCCAAAAGCTCCAGAAAATAATAAAATATGTCGGAGAGATGGATGTGGGTCCATCCAAGTGCTGAAACTGTTGGAGGAGTGGAAGACATCACATTCATCATCAAAATTCATCCCATGCCATTTCCTTGCCTCAGTAGCCCAAATCGAATTCTTCAGTAGCCATTTTTATTATTTTAAATCTGCCTCAGGAAACGTGACATGCCCAAAACTGCCTCCTAGGGTGCCAGTGTTATCCAACTAATCCCACCAAGCTCTATGGGAGGGGGGTAATATGGTAAAAAAAAATGATTGGACCAGTCCCTCCTCATACAACGCCCTAGGTGAAACCATTAGATGATCTCTCTGTCCCAACAGGCCATTCGGCATAGCAAAACTGCTCCAGAATGGTAAACTGAGCCAAATCATCCCTGTAACTGGCCGAAACTGAAAGCAAGTTGTCTCATTGGACTCGGGGAGTCCAAATCCATCTAAGGTGCATACTCATACACCCTACAAATCTCTGCATAATCAAGAATAATATCCAATATGCCCACACAGATAAAATAGTAATCTGTAAATGATCAATAATATAACCCAGGCTAACATCCATTCGCTGCAACTGTTTAAAGGTTAAGACATTCTCTACAAACCATTCAAATCATAATTATAATAAGTAGTAATCATTTCACTAGATATATATCAACCAAATATAGAGTTTCATTAATTAACTATAACTTAGACCAGACTCTCAAGACCATACTCACTTCATAGTTGTAATCAATTTGCTAGTGAAGGGTGAAGGTTAAAACCAAAAGGCTAGGCTAAAAGGTGACTACCAACTTGACACTGTAACACTTTGGATATGGAAAGGGAATACTCACTCTAGCATATGCCGGACAAGCAACAACACAGGGGATGGCAGTGTCTCACAAATGGATAAGTTACGTTCAGAGGTGCTTATTCACCTTGACAAATGCTCACAATCCAAATCAATACAAGTGAGGCCAACAATCTTTAGATATAACTTTTAGGAACCATTGCTTTTAGGCCTTTGATTTTCCATAGCCTTGGTCCATGTATTTATTACACGGATTTTATTTCTGAGGCTTCATGCATTCATGTATGTTTAAAAACACTACTTGTCATCATTGTTTTAAGATATTCATTTCAATGTAATTCAAAGCCAATTTCATTAGGCTTGCCTTTGCATTCATGTATGTTTAAAAACACTACTTTTCATGAATGAGCCTTTTCATAAGATATTCATTCATTTCCAAATACATTGTATTGATGGAAGCGCTACTTGTTTCAAGTTTAGCCAACACAAGCTAGGAAAATCAAAGTCGAGACACAAATTAACAAGGAAACTTGTCCAACAAAGAGGCTCTAGTGGGGAAAGGTCCTCCATGCCACAAGTCAAGTAGTAGGTCGGGTTGGAAACACAACTGAAAGGTAATAAATGAGTGGAGATAGTGAACCATGAAACCAACACTAGCAAGCCAAAGTATTGTGGGAATGACAACCTCTATTCTCCCTAAAGAGGGTAAAACCAATGAGTATGGGTCAAGAACTTCCAGGTCTAAGTAGGGACATACATACATAATATCAATTCATCCAAGTCCACATATTTATATGACTACCAGATCATGACACTAGATGCTAAGACATGTCACAAGAATGAGTATAAGAGCAATAATAACCATAACACAAGATAATATATGATGAGTCATAAACATGTAAATAATCAATATGAACCAACCACTGTCTAATGATAAGCTACTGATGCAACTAATGGCACTATTGACTGCTCTGCAAATGGCTAAATGACTACATCAGTCCTCAAATCTGAGTGTCCTGAGACTCAGTCATGGCATGGGAGAGTAATACAATCCACCATCAAATAATGATCCATCATAGATGCTCATCTCAGCATCTCATATGTAAGGGAACTGGCTGAAAAGTGTACTGGAACATGAAAAATATAATATGGTAGCCCGACTACTATATATGTGATAACATCTGACTCCAGTTGGGGCAAATGCTCTGCTGAATAGAGCGCTTGAGAACCTCAGAATCTCTGGTCCTCAAACTCTGCTACTCGCATCCTCAATCCATCATTCTAGCTCTGCAACTGTTACCAAAATGTCACCAACTACTTGTAAAATATCCAAAGCTATATCAACCCACAGATCGATCGTTGGAACACTGCGTGGATAAAATAAAGTACTAAAACTGAAATGCATGAAACTGAAAAGCATAAAGTAAATCTAATCTATAACCATAACTTTAAGAAAAGTTTGATTTTATTATGCAGGAAAAAAGGTGACAAAAACTGAAGACTACACTAAGAGCTTTGAAAAGCAAGCTTTAGGAAAAGACAAAAAGGTGCAAGACTAAAAAGCTACACTACTGCCCAGAAAGGCTTATTCAGGTCCTATCTACTCTACCCTACTAGGCAAGACAAGATTCACGTGATGGGCGGGAAGTAATGCTTTAGAAAAAGCCCATTCACAAGAAGCTCAAATTCATCCCCGTCCAGAGTTTCCAAATAAACTGATCCTTTCTCGGCTATACTAGATACTCGATTAGGAACCATCCATATTTTTCCAACTTTCCATGTTTTCCATGTTTTTCTTTTCATTTATCCCATAGCATGACTAAGTCTCCTATTCCGAATTTTACATCTCTTGTTCTTCGATCAAAACTCCTCTTAACTCTCTCTTGTTCAATAACGATTTTGTCAAATGCCATCCTTCTTACTTCATCAAGTTCCACTAACTTGTCAATTCTTGCTTGAAATGCTTCCTGATCTGAAGTACATTGTTGCAACAATTCATATATTGGGATTTGCATATTAATCGAAAGCCTACAATCTTTCCCATAAACCAATTCACAAGGAGCTTTGCCTGTGATTCTTTTTACTGTCTTTCTATCGGCCCACAGTGCATACTTTAGTTTGTTATCCCAACTTCTCTTGTTTTCTCCAACCATTCTTTTCAAAAGCTTAATCAAATTCTTATTATTGGATTCAGCGAGACCATTACCTTGGGGATAATAGTTAGACGAATGGGATAATGTCAGTGGTTATATTTATAGGACATCCATACCGAGAGACAATGTTTTCTTCCAAGAATTTGATGACTACTGCAGCTGTACACTTCTTAGTTGGTATAGCTTCAACCCATCGAGTAAAGTAGTCCGTGCAAGTCAAGATGTACTTATATCCATTACTTGAATTATGATCAAAGGGCCCAATAAAATCCATAACCAATTATTGAAAAGGAGTTTCTATTACAACTGGGTTTAGCGACAAAGCTCGCAACTTGGGTTTTCTTGAGAAAAACTGGCACTCTTGACATGTTCTCACAAAAGAGTGCACATCCTTGAAAGGGGTTGGCCAATAATATCCTGCTCTCATAATCTTTGCAGCAGTTGTTCTAGGTGCATAATTTCCACCACAAACACCTGCATGCATTTCCTTAATGATGGTCTTGGATTCCTCCACATTAACACATTTCAAAATCATTTCATCAGGGTTCCTCCAACCCAGACCATCTTGAATTAGTATGTACTTTTCTGCGTTCAACCTTAAGGCTCTCCTTTGGTGATCTACCAAATAATCAGGGCAAGACAGATTTCTCAGAAAATAGATAATGTCCTTATACCATTCATGGTCTTCATCAATATGCAAAATATGAGATTCATGCTCACTAGGAAAATTAACCGCATGACTATTACTTTTCTCAGTTAATAATTGAGCCAAACCTTGACCCTTCACAATTTTAGTGGGTTTGATCTCTACAGCATATTCTTGGATCTGTGAAATCCAGTTTCCACTAACACCTATTCCATCTGCTTGCGATAAGACATCCTTAACTGCTTGGTATGGTACAAAATATTTAATCTTGAAGTACCCTATGTAAGTTCTGAAATGTTTTAGGGCTTTGACTAGAGCGTAGGCTTGCTTTTTCGTAGTAGTGTATTTTAATTAAGCATCTCTCAAGTTTTTACTCATAAAAGCTATAGGTTTCTCATGATTTTCATTGTTCTTTTGTAACAAAACTCCAACAATGGTATCTTTAGAAGCGTATGAATAGATCAGAAATTCATTGCTGTAATCAGGACATGCTAAAATAGGAGCAGTTGAAATGGCTTTCTTTAGTTTAATGAATGATGTTTCACAGGTTTTATCCCAGACAAAACTTTGCATCTTTCTTAAGAAGAGCATTTAGAGGTGTTGCCGCCTAATTCACACTTTAAGATGCAGGAAAGTCACAACCTGCTATGTGTGTCCTTGGGGGCAAGTGAGAGCTGGGGATCACTGTCACCACAGTCCACAACTCCTCCGTTTAGGCAAGATCCCAACAGAGCCAAGGGGGGTAGTCCCTATGGGAAAACTAAGTTCCAGGTTTATTAATTAATCACTGATTAATTAAAAGGATCGTTTAAAAAAAGAAAGAGGCTAAGACCTTATATAAAACAAGACCAGTGCCTATTACAATGGAGTCTAAAGATAGATTGTGTCTTTATGAACTTTACAAATAAAATTGAGATTTTAATCTGCGTTTAAACTACAGCTTCGGTGTTTAATAATGAAACATATGAATAAACAATATAATTGTAAACAGTAATGAAATAAAACAAATGTATGGACAATGAAACAGATTTACAAGATGCCAGAAAATTGTTATGAATGAAGATTATTGAACCAGCAGTAAATTTAAAGCACGAAAAGATTTTAAGCAATTAACATTCACCACATGATCATTTGCAGAATTGAAAGTAAAAAGATGCTACTGAGAAGTAAAGTGCTGGAAGTAAAATATTGTAGTGCAATATTGGAGTGAAAGAGTGCTTGAAATAGTAGAATGTTGTAGAACTGGTTTTGAATTGTCTCTTGGTTTATTTTAGTTGATTTTATTAAGGTTTTTCTTCTTGGATTTAAGTTTTAGAATCGGTGGTGTGACTACCCCGATCTAGAACTTCTCCAGCCAAAGAATGACTGCTGTTGCGCTCAACAAAGTGGGAGCAAAGCCCACCCGTAGCTCACAGGTCAATCCCTAATGCCCCGGTGCTCAACAAGGAGGACGTCGAAGCGCCTAGAGACTGCCCGCGGTCTGCTACCCCTTCTAGCTTCTTGAGGTCACTGTTTTTAGTTGACAGAAAAAGGGCTAGATGGATGCCTATTAAACTAAGACTTCCCTGTCCCCTGGTCGTATCTCGGAGTACCCCGGAGGGTGATAACCGAGTAGAGGAGCAGGATGTGGGAAGTTGTTGTTGGTAAGTTTTAAGGTTAAGTTTTATCTGGGTGATTAACATGCAAGGTTTATTTTAATGCGATCAACAAGATCAACCAAGCTGTATCCCTTATGGGAGGTGCCGGTATTTGATCTTGGACTTGTAAAATAAAATGTTTGATTGTGGTACAAGAAAAGAAAGTTATCTTAATTACCTAAGCCCCTACTTCCCCTGTTTTTCATATCCAGCTTGGAGTCCCTAAAGGGAGATGACAAGCGGATAGAGGATACACAGGTTTGATAGGTTGTATGATTACTTTTAAACAGAAAATTAAAGTTGCATAAACTTGAAAG
>LPNX010645603.1:948782-986272 GCA_001517045.1 Pseudotsuga menziesii
GTCACACTCTGATCTTTCGATCAGTACATCATCATCATCATATTCTTGATCGTTCGATCAGTACATCATCATCATACTCTGATATTTTGATCAGTACATCATCATCATCATCAAAACATCAACATCATCAAAACATCATTATGATCAAAACATTCGACATCATCAAAACATCAAAATATCATCATCATCACACTCTGATCTTTCGATCAGTACATCATCGTCATCACACTCTGATCTTTCGATCAATACATCATCATCATCATAAAATCATTATCATCAAAACATCAACATCATCATCATCAAAACATCAACATCATCATCATCAAAACATCAACATGATCCTTCCTTTCGGAATTACGGGATCAACATGTCTATGGTACTCAGACGATCATTCCTGTCGGAATTACGGGATTTAGGTCTTTACGAAGTTACTAACAATCCTTCCTTTCGGAATTACGGGATCAACACATTTGTGGAGCTAAGACGATCCTTCCTTTCGGAATTACGGGATCAAGTCTTTACGGAGCTACTAACGATCCTTCCTTTCGGAATTACAGGATTTAGGTCTTTACGGAGTTGCTAACGATCCTTCCTTTCAGAGTTACGGGATCAACACATTTGTGGAACTCAGACAATCCTTCCTATTGGAATTACGGGATCAACACATCTGTGAAAGTCAGACAATCCTTCCTGTTGGAATTACGGGATCAAGTCTTTACGGAGCTACCAACGATCCTTCCTTTCGGAATTACGGGATTTAGGTCTTTACGGAGTTACTAACGATCCTTCCTTTCGGAATTACGGGATCAACACATCTGTGGAACTCAGACAATCCTTCCTATTGGAATTACGGGATCAATTCAATGATCCTTCCTTTCGGAATTACGGGATTTAGGTCTTTACGAAGTTACTAACGATCCTTCCTTTCGGAATTACGGGATCAACACAGTTGTGGAACTCAGACAATCCTTCCTATTGGAATTATGGGATCAACACACGTTCTCGAGTACCGAAGTCATCGGATCTATTCTGAACCGAGGTTCAAGGATGATACAATCCTACTACCTTCTCGATGACTGAAGTTCACTGGATCCGTTCTGAACCAAAGTTCAAGGATGATATAATCCTGCCACCTTCTCGATGACCGAAGTTCACTGGATCCGTTCTGAACCGAAGTCCAAGGATGATACAATCCTGCCACCTTCTCGATCACCGAAGTTCACCGGATCCGTTCTGAACCGAAGTCCAAGGATGATACAATCCTGCCACCTTCTCGATGACCGAAGTTCACCGAATCCGTTCTGAACCGAAGTTCAAGGATGATACAATCCTGCTACATTCTCGATGACCGAGGTCACCGGATCACTTCTGGACATATGTCCCAGGATGATACAATCCCTCTTCATTCTCGAAGACAGAGGTCTCCGGATCACTTCTGGACATATGTCCCAGGATGATACAATCCCATTGCAACATCACTACTCCCCCTTTCAAGGAAGGTCTTTCCAAACCACACCAAGCTTGTCTCGAAAGTGTTCGAACTTTACTCGGGACAGAGGCTTCGTCAGCACATCACCATCTAAACCATCATCATCTACATCTTCAGTATGTGAATACTGAACTATCACCATCTGTATCTCCAGTATGTGAATACTGAAAGCATCATCTATATCTTCAGTATGGGAATACTGAAACATCTTCATCTGCATCTTTATCTTGTATGTAGGAATATCGGATTTCTATGTGTTACGACGGAACACAGGGTTCTTTGTTATCACAACTCTCGTTATCACATAGAATCAATGTAGTATCCATCTTCAGGTCAAGGAGACCTGATATCAGCTTCCGAAGCCATATGGCTTCACAACTTAGCAGAGCAATCTGCTATGTATTCTGCTTTTGCTGTTCTAAGAGAAACACTGGACTGTTTCCTGCTAAACCATGAACTCATAGCAGACCCCAAACAAAAGCATCTACCTGATGTGCTTTTCTTGTCTGAGATACTTCCAACCCAATCTGCATCTGTATAGCCATACAATCTGTAGTCATGGCTACCATCATAGTATAGACCAAGGTCTATAGTCCCTTTCAGATATCTCATCACATGTTTTGCAGCTACTAGGTGAACCCATCTTGGTTGAACAAGATATTGACTTAAGGTGTTCACAGCAAAACAAATGTCTAGTCTGGTATTTGTTAAGTACAACAATGACCAAATGATATGTCTGTAATGAGTCGCATCTACTAACTCTGATGAGTCATCATCCAACAGCTTCAGGTTGGAGTCCATGGGTGTGGCCATGGCTTTGCATTCCAACATATTTAATCTCTTCAATATCTCTACCGCATACTTTCCCTGGTTGAGAAATATTTCTTCTGAACTTTGTCATATTTCCAGACCTAGGAAATAGTGCATTAACCCAAGGTCTTTCATCTCAAATTCTTCTGCTAGTTTCTTCTTGCTTTCCATGATCTGTTTCTCCTTCCCTGTCAAGAATAAGTCATCCACATATAATAACAGGATGACAGGTTCATCTTCTACAACCTTGAGATAAAGGTTAGGATCAGCTTTACTCTTGGTAAAACCCATAATTGACAGAAAACTGCCATACCAAGCTCTGGGAGCTTGCTTCATGCCATAGAGGCGCTTCTTCAACTTACATATCATTAACTTCAAATCCTTTCGATGTAAAACTCTTCCCCAATCATACCATTAAGGAAGGATTGTCTTTACTTCATCATGGAAGCAACTACCATCATAGTTCTGAAGGAAGTGTACCTTGCTTCCAAGAGTAAGTCTCTTCAAAATTAATTCCCTCTTTCTTATAGAAACCTCAAGCCACAAGTCTTTACTAACTGCTATCAGCGACATATTTTATCTTGCAAATCCATTTGTAAGATACCACATGCTTGCTTTCTGGTTTGAGTACTATATCCCAAACATCATCATAACATCTTCCATGAGTTCGTCTTGTCAGATCATCAACATATATCCTAGTCTTCTGCATTCAACTTTGAAGGTTGGAACCCACTTTACTCTTGGTAAAGTCTCGATCCATCAGGAAGCTGTCCATCATGTCGTACCATGTCGAACTCAGATATCTTCTGTAGTCACTCCCCCTGAAGTGGAGTATTATCTTCCTTCTACATTCTGTATAGATGATTCTATGCTTGATATATACTGGTCAATAGAGTATGTCATGTCATAGTCTATTCTTTCTGAGGCAAATCACGATTCTTGCTTTGTACACTTGTTCTTGCAGATCCATATGGAAGATACTACGTACTTCCCTTTATGTCTCAAAATCATATCATATACATCATTCCCCATAATCAACTGTTATTCTTTGATCATAGCTTCTTTCATAGCATTTTTTTCTTCATCTTGAGTTATCTCTCATACCCATGGTGGTCTTCATCCTTCGCGGTGGATCTACCGCTCTTTGAAGCTATTTCTTTCGTCATGGTGTCTCTGACCCTGGGAGCTTCAGATTCATGTTTATTGAATTGTCATCACTTGTTCTTCGGAACAAGTCTCATCCTTCTTTTCTTTTAGGAGGTTGTACAGGACCTTTCCTACAATTCAAATGCACCAGTTGCATGGTTAGAACTACATATGCATAACGACAAATTCTTATGCATCATGCAACTATTTAGCCAATACAACATTCATCCATATCTCACAGAAACTTTCTATATGCCTTCCATCTCTACCATGACATCATTGAGATTGTGCACTGATCCAATATGTCAGCAAATAGGTTTCTTTCTAGATAAGTAACAACGGAGATTTGTATAGAACCATGAGCTACTTACCCATCACATGCATGCAAACAACACATCACCTGAATATAATCAAATGCATAACAAAACAATATCATTAAATGACAATTGAATACTTATCTTTTGTTTGTTTCGTGGGTAGACTCCTTCTTGATCATTCTGCTTCATCATCTTCTTCTTCCATGAAATCATCATTTCTTATCCAAATGATAAGATGGATAAGAGGCTCGTCAAGAATTGAGTTCTTCATATTCCTCATCGCTTGAGGGATCTTCTTTGAATGGTGAGAGCTTGATCTTCAATTTGCTCCCATCTTTCTTCTTCTCTTCTTATGAGATGAGCTTCTTATTCTTCCCAAAGTCAACTGAAAGTAATCACTTCCTTTTGGCACACATTCCTCACATGAATGAATCCCATGATCATGGGAGGCCATTCTCTGCTTCTTCTTCTACCGCTTCAAGATGTTATGCATTCTGGATCTTCACATTCTTCAACTTTTTTCTCAAATCCATCTTCTGAATTATGTTCTTTTCTTCAAATAGCTTGATCAAGGAATCAAACATCTTCGGTGACTTTAGGGAAGACACTTGTGGTACAAGTTGATCCGTGATTGAATCAACAATGATCTTCTTGGCCTTGATCAAGTTCTTCTTGTGTAAGGCTTTGAGGCTCATCTCCCTATAGAACTGGAACCTCTCTACTCATGTAGGTGTCCAATTCACTTTCTTTAGAGAGATCAAATACTTCCATGCTTGGAAGTTTTCAACTTCACCAAGCTTATCATCAAGCTGATGTGATAGATCACTTTGAAATGAGAACCTCAAATGCAAATAGCAAAAGATTAGATCTTACCGATTTGAGGTGTCCGTCCTACTTCCGGAGTTGGTTGATCTAGGGTTTGTCAGAGAAACCTTAATTTTCAAAACTTCGAATCTTTCAGATTTGATTGGATAGAAAGATAGATCTCTTCAAATGGAGCTGTCCAATGTGCTCCTTTTCTGAAAACAGTGGAGGGAAGCTCCCGGAACAAGAAGCCCTAGTTTTCCAATTTCTTCTGCAGAAATGCCTGTTACTGTTTCTGTGATATCTCCGAACTTACTGCTCCTCTGTTTCTGAAATTTCGCACTGAGGTAACCTCGCATGTCCCTGATCCAACACCATAGGTTTCATCAGAATTGGTTTCACCAATTGGGATTTATGATCATTTGCCCAAGGTGACCTGTTACAGGACTGTTCAGAACAGTGAAGTTGTACGGCATGCCACATGTCACTGGTTCATCTTCAGGTTCAGAAATTTGGACCACAGAAAAGTACAGTCTGTGCTCTTTCTGGAACATCTTCAGGAATTCCATTTGGACCTTTGTAGCCCACACTACAGCAATTCTCCCCAGGTGTCCTGTTTAGGGATGAATTCTAAAAGAGGCTAGAACCCTAACTTGGAGGGATCATATCTCCCAGAATATAGCGAATCTGAGGCTAAATTTTGGACACAGTGTAAATCAAGATTTTATCTTCGGCCTCTGCAATTTTCAACTCCTAAGCCTTCGCCAATCTCAGGATATAGCGAATGTACCAAAACTTAGTAGTTTTAGTATTTAGGGTCTTTCCAGATCGAGGTCAAACTAGGGTTTGACTTTCCCGGAGTTTCACCCAACCAAATGTCTTGATCCAAGTCTCTAAACTTCAATTTTGATGAGGAGAACAATCCTATGCTGGGCTCACTCAAAAATTATTCTTCTGTAGAAAGCCCTCATTTTCTGCACCAAAACAGAAAATGCTTGGAATCAAATACCGCTTCGACAGAAAGATGCGCCCTTCAATGGAGAGTAAGTCTAGCCTTCTTTTGCTGATCGATCATGGATAGAGACCCAAAAAATAAGAAGCCCTAGATTCTTTAGCTACACAATGTCTTCTTTCAAGGTGGCTCTGATACCATGTTAAATTTTCATATGCTAAGCTAGATCATTAGTATTTCATTTCGATTTCATAACAAAAGCATATAAACAGGATCACTGAAAGATAGACAAGCACAACCATACAAAAGGAGAACACAAAGATTTATCCTGGGAAAACCCTAAAGGGAAAAACCCAGCAAAAGCTTCCTCAATATAGATGCCCCAAAAGATAAAAGATAAAACCAACAAAGAGATCAAAGCTTGATGCTCCTCCTTCTCCAGCTACTTGTCTTCTCCACAAATGCGCTGCACAAGTGAGAGTGTGTGTGTCTCAAATGAGGAGCACCACACCTCTATTTATATTCGTCCGTTCACTTGAATTAACTCATCTGACATGTAGGCTCGAGTTAATCATGTAGGCTCGAGTTACACATGTAGGCTCGAGTAACCACACTGGGGTGCTAATGACCCACCTTTACAAATAGAGGGAACAACCTCATGACTCTTATTAGTTCTTCCGATTAGAAGCATTGGGGTACAAGGTAATACAAGTGGTTCTCCCGGTAGGACCATCAGGGACCACAAAAAATACATATAGAATATTCTTCGAAGTTACAATATTTCAACAACAACAAATACCCAAATGCTAGGAAGCAATAGATTTTCCAATCACCATCGAAGAACATCAGATGCAAAAGAGATCCAAGAATTTCCACAAAAATAGTTTTTCTATTATCCAGAACCAAGAGTCAAAGACCCCTTTACAATGAGAAGCTCTCTCTTTTAAATAGGAATGAGAGAACCAAAATCATAACCACTTTTCAAATGGGTGGCTAAGATTAAAAGATCAAAATGTTCTAATCGACAGTTGAGATGAGCTTAGCATAGAGTACATGGATCAATACAATAATATAATATATAAATGGACCAAATCACCATAGGAGAGGGGATCCCACACAATAAAAAATAAATAAAGCTCATGGTGGGTCCAAGGAGTGTTAACTAACTCTCCTAGTGTGTCCCCATGGTACAATAAAAATAATATAATTTTTTAAGTGCAAAATAGTTCCTTTCTAAGGAAATCGTGAGCCTCCAAAAGGTCCAGAAATAATAAAATATGCCGAGGAGATGGATGTAGGTCCATCCAAGTGCTGAAAATGTTGGAGGAGTGGAAGACATCACATTCATCATCAAAACTCATCCTATGCCATTTCCTTGCCTCAGTAGCCCAAATCGAATTCTTCAGTAGCCATTTTTATTATTTTAAATCTTCCTCGAGAAATGTGATATGCCCAAAACCGTTGCCTAAGGTGCCAACGTTATCCAACTAACCCCACTAGGCTCTATGGGAGGGGGCTAATATGGTAAAAACAAGTGGTTGGACCACCCCCTCCTCATACAGTGCGCTAGGTGAAACCATAAGATGATCTCTTTGTCCCGACACACCATTCAGCGTGGCAAAACTGCTCTAGAATGGTAAGCTGAGCCAAATCATCCGCGTAACTGCCCGAAACTGAAAGCAAGCTGTCTCATTGGATTCAGGAAGTCCAAATCCATCTAAGGTGCATACTCATACACCCTACAAATATCTACATAATCAAGAATAATATCCAATATGCCCACACAGATAAAATACTAATCTGTAAATGATCAATAATATAACCCAGGGTAACATCCATCTACTGCAAGTGTTTAAAGGTTAAGACATGCTCTACAAATCATTCAAATAAAAATTATAACAAGTATCAACCATTTCACAGGAAATCTATCAACCAAATATAGAGTTTCATTAATTAACTATAACTTAGACCAGACTTTCAAGACCATACTCACTTCATAGTTGTAATCAATTTGCTAGTGAAGGGTGAAGGCTAAAACCAAAAGGCTAGGCTGAAGGGTGACTACCAACTTGACACTATAACATTTTGGATATGGAAAGAGGATACTCACTCTAGCATATGTCGGACAAGCAACAACACAGGGGATGGCAGTGTCTTACAAATGGATAAATTACGTTCAAATGTGCTTATTCATTTTGACAAATGCTCACAATCCAAATCAATACAAGTGAGGCCAGCAATCTTTAGATATAACTTTTAGGAACCATTGCTTTTGGGCCTTTGATTTTCCATAGGCTTGGTCCATGTATTTATTACACAGATTTTATTATTGAGGGTTCATGCATTCATGTTGTTAGGATTATTAATCCTCCCTTGTCAAATTTGGTCATATGTCTAAATCAAGAGTCATGTCTAAATCGGGGGTCCATCCAGTTTATTTTTAGTCACTAGCACCATTGGGTCCACTTGGCCTAATTGGGGCACATGTTCCAATTACTAAAGTGTGGAGAACACTAATTGAGGCCTACTTCCACTGATTGCACTTGCATGCATCTGTTTAGGAGCCTCCTAGATCAATCCCTACAATTTAGGAGCCACTGGGAGTGCTGATACCAACCAAGGTCAGTTGAGTTGAGTTGGTGACTAGTCCAGCTCAGTTAGGAGTCAGTTACATTCAGTTCTAGTCCTCTACATTCAGTTAGCACTAGGTTTGCATGGCTGCGTACAGGAGAGGCACATTCCTCACCTACCACAGTCAGTTAGGATTAGTTAACACTAAATTAGACACTTGAGTTGTGATTTAGAACTCTGATGAACTCCGATAATGATTTAGACAAGGTCAGTTAACGATTCAGTCAAGTAGAGTCTAATCAAATCGAATTTCCTCACATGGATTCGAATTGCTTGTGGCTATTTAGCCATTGTACTTCATTGTAATTATAATCTAATTACTTTTGATTAATGAAAGCATTCACAGTTGCAAGCCATTTTTGCACTGTTTCATTCTTCAATTACTGAGTAAATTGTGTGATCTATTCTTGTGAGTTGTGTGCTGATCCATAGATCTATGTGCTCAATTTAATATGGTATCAGAGCCTCGGCAAGACAAGGCACTTCTACTATAGATCCATACTTGGATCATTTTTTTTTAGCAAAATTGCTCCTTCCAGTACTGCACCAGAAGCAGAGAATTTACCACTTAATACCCCAAGTTAAGGAATTGTTGATCAAACTTGCTTGATCAACTATACTGGGTGTGAAGGAAATTCCAAAAGTGCAGACTGTCGACCTTATTTCGTCTATTTGATTGTGTGATTTACAGGTTTATCATTCCTCTTCACTGCATTCGCTACAAGCAACTCAGTCTCCTTCATAGCATTCGCTACATCAACTCAGTCTTCTCTACTACATTCTAGATGGCCCCTCCAATGGAGCTCCTCACTCCTTTCAATCACCAATGGAAGGAGGACATGGAGATGCAGCTACGCTCCAAAAGACTCTTCAGACTCACAAAGGAAGTAGAAAAAGAGCCAATTCATTATGTTGACAAGGAAAAGTATTGGAACAAGCTTAATGAAGCCTACGAATGTTTGTGCCTCTCAATCTCTCGAGATCTTCTCTTCCATATCAATGGATTGAAGACTCCCAACGAGGTTTGGGATAAGCTTGCCTCCTTATTTGACAAGCAGGATGATCTGAGGGTCTATCAGCTGGAGAATGAGTTGATCTCTCTCCATCCAGCCAATTTCGAAACACTCAATGACTTCTTCACAAAATTCAAGAATCTAGTGTTCCAATTGAAGCTGTGCAAGGTAGAGAAGGAGGATGATCAACTCATCCTTGCCATTCTCTCCAAGCTTGGTGCAAACTATTCAGTCTTTATATCAACATTTCATTCTGTGAAGCTCTCTACTCCAAACTGGAAGATGCCTACTCTTGACTCTTTCATTGAATCTCTTACTCAGGAGCATGACAAATTGATCCAAATGGGGATCATTCGATCTTCCAGAGATCAAGCACTTGTTGCAGGAGGACCTAAGGTAGCGAATGACAAAGGGAAGCAAAAGGATGAGTCTCCTGTAGAGAAAGAGCAGTCAAAAGAGCCTTCGGGTTCGAAGAGAACTAAGAAGAATGGCAAAAGAAAGACACTCTGTTCTTACTGTGGAAGGGGCTTTCATTTAGAAAGCACAGGTACGAGAAGAACAATAGATGAGATGGCTCTTCTTCTGAAGAAGCATAACATTACTGTACCTGCTAGCGCAAGGAAGGTTGACTAGAAGGAAGAAACTGAAGAATATGAAGAGACATGCCATGCATTGAAGGCTAGTTGCTCTACAGCACATGCCTTCCTCATTGATTCTAGAGCTTCCAATCATATGGTTGCATCCAGAGAATCATTGTCTTCCTTGCAGTCCTTTGATGGTCCTAATATTCAGATGGGAAATAGCAGTAAAGATCAATCCAAAGGGAAGGTCTCTATCAAGCTTGAACATGGAAAGTTCAAAGATGTGCTTTATGTTCCCTCCCTAGCTGCAAACCTGTTATATGTATACCAGATGACTCATACTGGCTCTCCAAAGCGAGTCATATTTGGTCTTGACTTAGTGGAGATCACAGATATCTCTACTGGAGACATCATAGCGAAGGGTGCTGCAAATCATGCTTCCAAGGCATATGATTTCTCACAACTCATGCCATTTTTAGAACCAGTGCACTCTCAGCAGCCACTTGCCAAGGAAGGTAAAAACATTTCATCTACATCTTTTGTGGTTTCCACTAGTATTGCAGATCCAACTATATCAGTTTATGAGATTGAGATTCAAGGTGATTCAGATCCAAATCTAGTCCCTCCTTCCAAATTGGAAGTTAGGTAGATGGCTAGAAATCAATATGACACTCAGAAGGGAAAGACCCTTGCACTATGTCATGCAACTTACCTCCTTCAGAGAGATGCAATAGACTCCTTGTAAGATGCTACATGGCAAGGGCTCAATCTCATTACATTTAGAAGAATATAGCTAATCATACACCTCTTCATCCAGCAAGAGACAAAGGTTACATTCCTCCTTCCTTCCATCATCATTTTGGGAGAAGATGGAGAAGTCTACATGCCAGGCCCCAGGATACCTGTGCACATAACATCATGCACGCTACTCCACTACATCACAGAGATTGCAACAACACATTTTAAAGTTTTTCAAACTTGAATCCTGATTTTATCTGCCTAGTTAGAGGGGGGGATTTTTTCCCATGTGGTTTTATCCCCATCTCCTTGTATTGAGCAGTTACTTTACTTTACTTGATGTAATGGGTGACCTATGGTCTTAGTTACCAGAGCCAACAGATTGTCCAAGTTAGCATTCAGGGGGAGTGTTAGGATAATTAATCCTCCCTTGTCCAATTTGGTCATATGTCTAAATCAGGAGTCATGTCTAAATCGGGAGTCCATCCAGTCTATTTTTGGTCACTAGCACCATCGGGTCCAGTTGGCCTAATTGGGGAACATGTTCCAGTTACTAAAGAGTGGGGAACATTAATTGAGGCCTATTGCCATTGATTGCACTTGCATGCATCAGTTTAGGAGCATCCTAGATCAATCCCTACAATTTAGGAGCCACTAGGAGTGTCGATACCAACCAAGGTCAGTTGAGTTGAGTTGGTGACTAGTCAAGCCCAGTTAGGAGTCAGTTACATTCAGTGCTAGGTTTGCATGGTTGCATGTAGGAGAGGCGCATTCCTCACCTACCATAGTCAGTTAGGCTTAGCTAACACTGAATTAGACACTTGAGTTATGATTTAGAACTCCAATGAACTCCGATAATGATTTAGACAAGGCCAGTTAACTATTCAGTCCTCTGATAATGATTTAGACAAGGTCAATTAACCATTCAGTGAAGTAGAGTCTAATCAATTCGAATTTCCTCACATGGATTCAAATTGCTTGTGGCTATTTAGCCATTGTACTTCATTGTAATTATAATCTAATTACTTGTGATTAATGAAATCATTCACAGTTGCAAGCCATTTTTGCACTGTTTCATTCTTCAATTACTGAGTAAATTGTGTGATCTATTCTTGTGAGTTGTGTGTTGATCCATAGATCTATGTGCTCAATTTAATACATGTATGTTTAAAAACACTACTTTTCATGAATGTTTTAAGGTATTCATTTCAATGTAATTCAAAGCCAATTTCATTACTCTTCACTTGCATTCATGTATGTTTAAAAACACTACTTTTCATGAATGGGCTTTTTCATAAGATATTCATTCATTTCCAAATACATTGTATTGATGGCAGCGCTACTTGTTTCAGGTTTAGCCAGCACAACCTAGGCAACTTAGATCTGAGACACAAATAAACAGGGAAACTTGTCCAACAAAGAGGCTCTAGTGGGGAAAGGTCCTCCATGCCACAAGTCAAGTAGTAGGTCGGGTTGGAAACACAACTGAAAGGTAATAAATGAGTGGAGATAGTGAACCATGAAACCAACACTAGCAAGCCAAAGTATTGTGGGAATGACAACCTCTATTCTCCCTAAAGAGGGTAAAACCAATGAGTATGGGTCAAGAACTTCCAGGTCTAAGTAGGGACATACATACATAATATCAATTCATCCAAGTCCACATATTTATATGACTACCAGATCATGACACTAGATGCTAAGACATGTCACAAGAATGAGTATAAGAGCAATAATAACCATAACACAAGATAATATATGATGAGTCATAAACATGTAAATAATCAATATGAACCAACCATTGTCTAATGATAAGCTACTGATGCAACTAATGGCACTATTGACTACTCTGCAAATGGCTAAATGACTACATCATTCCTTGTTAAGATTCCATATGCTAAGCTAGATTATCAACATTCAATTTCAATTTCATAACAAAAGCATATAGACAGGATCACTAAAAGAAACAGTATCACAAGATCAACACAGATTTTCCCTGAGAAAACCCTAATGGGAAAAACCCAACAAAAGCTTCCTCAATATAGATGATCAAAAAATAAAAGATAAAACCCCAGATTGATCCTTCTCCTCCTTGCAGCTACATCTATCTCTCTCTCTTATGCGCTACACAAGTGAGTGTGAGTGTGTGGAAATGAGGAGAGCCTCACTTCTATTTATATTCTTTCGTTCACTTGATTTTCCACTCCAACAAGTTGGCCCCACTAAAATTGACTGGGCCGACTTCTCTAGAGGACTCTAACAACTTAATATTATATTAATTAGGATGCTAATGACCCGATTTACAACGGAGGGAATTTCCTCATGACTCTTAGTAATTCTCCCGATAGGAACATCAGGGATAATAAGTAAATACACTTCAAAATTACAATAATTCAACATTCCTCAAATCTGAGTGTGCTGATACTCAGTCATAGCATGGGAGAGTAATACAGCCCATCATCAAATAATTATCCACCATAGATGCTCATCTCAGCATCTCATATGTAAGGGCACTGGCTGAAAAGTGTACTGGAATTTGAAAAATAGAATATGGTAGCTCGGCTACTATATATGTGATAACAATATGCATATTTCATATTAGTATAAGTATCATACCATCCTCATATAGTGTCACGTGCATCATCACAAATATTTATTAGTAGCATCAAGATCATAACCTTTATAAATATCATAACTTTAAACATGATCATTTCCTATACCAATTTACTTTAGCATAGTTACTTGTATAACTCATTATAAGAGCTTATCATTATAGTAAGTACAAACACTCATTTATGTCGAACATACTTGACAAAAGGGTTTAATAGATCATTTCTTCACACATACATATATTGTTCCATAAAATCCTTAACTTGTCAAACACATACTATCAATGTTAGCCATAAGACAATCAAGCTAGAGAACAAAATGATCATATAAACCCTTGTTTTGGCATGAAAAAGAACATATTAATCATACAAACCTTAATCTCAAGAATGATCATGCTAACTTAAACATATGAAGATAAACTTGCCTAGATCCCAATCATATGATATATTAGGAAGACTTCAAAACATAAGAAGACATGCTCGTTGTTGCTGCCTAATTCGCAACTTGGGTAACGTGGCAAAAATCGTCAAGCCACTGGGTGCAACCTTGGGGGTAAGCTCGAGCCAAGTGTTGTCACCTGATACTCAGCTCCTCCGTCTAGGCCAACTCCTAGCGAAGCCAAGGGGGGTGAACCCTAATAAAAAGTAAAATCTAGGGTTTTTACTCTACAAGAGAAATAATTAATTCTAGGAGTTTTAATATGGAATGGATGAAATTTAAAAAATATCAATTACCGGAAACAATATTACCCTTAACAACACCTCTCAAATTAGATACACAATATTCAATGACACATTGTGAGATTGACTTATGCAAAAAGAACAGAAAACACCAGTGCCAAGATGAATGGAGTGCTTGCAAATGTGGGTTGCTAATGTAGTCTCAGTGAAAGTAATGTAGTGTCTCGGTTGGTAAATTTTAGATTATTAAATGAATTGATTAAGGAATGGGTAAATTGTGGGTTTGGCCCAACAAGTCAAGTCCCTTCGAACTGAGTGCTAAAGCGGTAATACCAAGTGTCCAACGGGGCGAGGATGAACCTGCTTGGAGTAGCCCCCTGACTTTGTAGTGATTACCCTTTGCAACCTCCCAAGTTCTTGAGAAAATCACTTCTGTGGATTTTCCTATTAGATCTAGTAACTCATATCCCTTTTTGATACAACCAACTGATCAGACAAGTTGCAGCGATGTAGAGCATACGGGGAAGGAGTCTTGGTTTATTTTAAAAGTTTTAGAACAAGTTTTTTGATTTAGAAAAAGATAAAACCCAGGAGTCTCTTTCCAGATTCAGTACTCGGGAAAGCCCTTATCCACGACCCTGTACTCGGGAAAGCGAGGGGGTTTAATTTAACTTAGCAGTGCATAACAAAATTGAAGTTTTTTAATTACTACACTGCTCAAATCTTTTCCCTTATGGTACTTTGGTATAGCGCAGTGGGTAAGTATTCAGATTACTCTTGCAGAACTTAAATAAAGCATGAAATGATAAAGAAAAACAACCTACGCTAACAACACATAAAGAAGACAGAAAAAGGACACCGACACAAATCCCCTTAAGGGGGATGGGGATCGGACTCTAACGAGCCTACTCAAACTTGCTTTTATTAATCAATTACAATGTTGCGGAAGAAAGTGCACTTTGGTCCTCAAATTGGGATCCGAAGGCTTACAACTTATTAAAAACAGAAATCCTTTTATGCAAGGCGTAGCTGTGTTTGTCTTCCTTTTTGTTGATTTTTGTGAAAATTTGCCAAAGTTTCCCTCTCTTTTATCGCAAACCTGCAAAAAAACAGCCAACAAATATGAATGGAATGTATCCAAAAGCACTTAAGAGTGCTATGGAAAAACTTCCCAATTTTGCCAAAAAATTTATAAGTAACAACAGAATGAAAAAACTAGGTAAAAATGACTGAGAAAGTGAGCTAGAAAGCTACTTTCTCATGGTCTTTATTTGCTCCTTATAGGAGAGAAAACAAATCAAGGCACTAACTTGTCGGATAATGAATTAAACCAACTACTATCCTTTAAAAAACAAGCTTTTAGTTTTTCTGCTAATAATGGCTTGAAATAAGATAGCTTAAACCCTAGATCTGAACTAAGAAATGATGATTCCTTTAAACTTTAGCAAGATCTAAAAATGACAAGAAATTACGATCTATGTATGAAGATGAACCTCTAACTTCAGATCTGTAACTACTTTTTCAAATAAAGGACAAGGTAAAATTTTAAATAATACTTGAAAAGGAGAGGGAGAGAGGTTTAGAGAACAAGAAGATATTTAAGGCGCTTGATTGTGGGGCACCGAGGGACTTTATTTGCAAACAAAAGTGTTAGAAATGAGAAAGATCAAACAAGAGCTCCTCAATCTCCAACTAAGATAACCTGTACTTTATACAACTCAACAACCAATGGTCAAATCCAACAACATATATACTTAGAAATCAATGTGAAAATGTTCATAAACAAATGAAATATTCGATTTGCATCTCTAAGCATTCATACTAAATAAATTGAAGCGGTAAACAAACAACTTAATTTACCTCACAAAACTGATACCAGTCCTTTAAGCAAGCTAGATTTGGAACTTGGAAAGCAAGATGGATCCAACACATATTATCCCCAAAAATCACAATGATAGTACATCCACTCAACAAAGCACCACACAAATAGACCTCCAAAGTCTCTTTTATTTCTCAGATAAACAATGATTACAATAGCTAGCTCTTCCCAATATAATTCCAACTAGTTTGAATGAGGAGAGCAAAGCTTTATTTATAGCAAATACAAGCCCAGGGGGGCACCACCAACATTGGTAGAAGAAGTAATAGTTTAGCTAAGTGAAGCTGAGTTGAACTGAGCTTGGACTGAGTTGAACAGAGGAGGTGATTGACACCTCTCTCACCAAACTCCTTCACCCAATCATAAACATCCAACACATACCAACCAATGCACAAGAATGAAGATGGGGTCACCCACTACCCTCCCGTGAGTGTACGGCTCCTCCATGCATGAGAGAATCGCACCAACTAAATCTTAGCTTGATCCTCCAAAGATTCATGTGGAAGTCCTACTAGATGATTAACTTAAGTTCATTCTAGCCATGTTTAAAGGGGGTCCACCTTTCGGCTGTTGTATTACCCAACCACGCGTGAGTTCCACCTACCATGCGAATGATTTACAACACATGCGCTTCCTCATAATGACGTGAGCATATGTTATACTCCCACATGCAAATAACCAAAGTTTTTCAAACCTTCACGCATGATGGGGTCCACTCCCTCATGCCACCGTAAAACCATGCTAGCATGAGTCTCTCCTTAGTGAACTTACGTCACCCTTCATGACCATTCGTGGACTCCCCTTTATTCATGGTTTAAAGTATATGTAATAATATTACAACATATCAAAGCTTTGATATGAAATGGATATGAGGGGTCCACTCCAAACCATGCTAGCGCTTATCCTCATACCTCACGTCATTTCTTTTGATTTAAAAGTGATATGTATACCACTACCTATTTTAACCAAAGCTTGAAAGTTCCCCTCATGTAGTGAGGTCATCATCATGGGGACCACCATACCCCATCACCATTTAAATATTTAAAAATCAAAATTTTAACTTTTTAAATATTTTGACCAAGTGCCAAATTGTCCAAACTTTAGCATTAAAATGCCATCTTGATGCATTTTTAGCCAAGTAATGCCTTACGGGGTGTTTTAGCTGCCCGAAACTCCTAAAAAGTGTCCTTGGGTAAAGAGTATGCTCCGAGTGTCAAAACGAGCATCCCCATGTCAGAAACGGACTCCGTATCTGACTTTTATTACATTTTGAAGTTTTTTAATTAAACCATTAAAAAATGGATTAAAAAAGCGAAATTTTTTATTTTTCTCGGAAGTTGACGAAACTCTAGGGGGGCCTAGTACATGTCCATATGACTCAATTCGAATTCCTAGCATTCCCACGTCATAAACAGACTCCGTATCTGACTTTTATTATATTTTGAAGTTTTTTAATTGAACCATTAAAAAATGGCTTAAAAAACGGAAAAATTTATTTTTCTCGGAAGTTGACGAAACCCTAGGGGGACCTAGTACATGTCCATACAACTCAATTCGAATGCCTAGCATGGTGAAAAACACCGACACGAAGACTCTAATAACCTCCCTAGGCCAAAAAATCAAGATGACTACCCCAACTTTGGACGTGTGAGTGAAAAACTTAAAAATTATTAGTCATTTGTTCAACCACCAATAATAACCAAGGGAAAAAACACTATGGGCTAGTCAGCTTGATGCTTAAGTCCAGGAAACCGAGCCTTTTATAAAAAATTAAATGCTAGGACATTTTTTACAATTTCCCCAAGGGGGTATGAACATGTATTTACAAAAAATAAAACGGCCATGAAGCCCTGAAAAGACTTCTGAACTTTGAATATGAACAAGTATCTTGTTCATCATTAGCGGCTCGCTGAAAGTCCAACTAGGTGCAGCCTAGTCGGTAACACTCATATTCTTTCAAGTCATACTTGTTGTGCTTGCTAGTTGTACGTTTTACTAGGAGTACCATATGTATTCCTTAATCAACATAAGTTATCTTTTCCTTTTGTCTTCTTCAAAGGTTTAGGAACCTTTGTCTCTTTCTGGTAACCTACATTCCTCAAATATTTCCTTAAATCAAAACTAATCAATTTAGATCTAGTATATACACCTTGAATGAAGGACTGTTTGCAGGCTCCTTTGTAGGGCCAAAACTCTAATTTTAAACCTCTATGTTCACAGAATGTTGTGATGGGAGATTAATTTCTATGATGGGAGGATTCCAAATTCATTTTTAGAATGCCCAATGTTGCATCAGAAGTCTCCAATGTCGATCAATCTCCTTACATAACTACAAGGCCATAAACTTTAAAAAACGACTTCCTCCTCCTAATCTTCAATTTCTTCTACTGAACCTGTTTAGTTGCCCGGTCTTACTTTTGCTATAAATATGAAATTTATGCTCCTTAGGGTCTGAAACATTGGCCCGAGGTAGCCTCATCTGTCCTCTTTCCAACCCCACATGTTAGAGCATGATTGGATTCACCAAGAGGAATTTATGCTAAGTTTCACAAGGTGACCTGTTTATGGACTGGTTCAGTGTAGCAAGCTTGTATGGACATCAACGTGTCACTGTTTCCACTTCGGGTTATAAAACTTGTTATCACCAACCTTGTAGTTGCCTATGTGAGATGGATCCAGGATGGACGATAGAGGGACAAGCAACTAAGGAGGTGGAACCAAGATTGCCTCGACTCCCAAATGGATGGTTGTCACTCCAATCGAGGTAGTCTTCACTTGATGTTGTCTTAGCCCAAGACAACAATGGGGGAGACCCAAATCTATTCCCGACAGGAGATATCAGACCTAGACACCAGATCAGATCAAAGGGACTTGAGGTATGTAAGGTGTGAGGTGATGGAAACCCTAGATCTATGGATGGCGTCACTAGGTGAACTAAGGCTTTGGACCAAGGTTTAGGAGATATGAGATTTGATTCAAGTTGGAACACGGGAGACCTATGAGGTAAATAATAGATCTGGGGTTAAGGTACTAACAAAATGTGAAGATATCCACTGCCTTGGGTAACGTAACCAATGCAGAGAAGGTAAGAACAGGTTTGGGGCTATCTGGTGCCGAGGGATAGACTCAAAAAAAGGTATGATAGTGTCAAAGCACCCGAGCCACAAGGAAAGAGTCAAAATGCAAGAGGAAGAGGCAACAAGAGGGGAGCGCTAGGGTTTGAATATCAGTCCCTTGGGATCTGGGCCAATAGAGTCACTTTTAGCCAAACGCTAAAGAAGACCCACCTAAGGTTGGACCCGATCTACAAACCCAAAAGTAGTTTTGCCGAAAAATATCAGAGCACGAGAAAAGAAGGCAACATGGAAGGTAGCGCTAGGGTTTGAAGACCAATGTTTTTCAGATCTAGGGCAATGGAGCCACTTTTAGCTCAACGTTGAGAAAAACCCACTTAGAATTGGACCCGATCTACAAAACCCAGAAATGGTTTGCCCCGAGATCAAGTGGTTTGATCTATATTATTTTTTGTCTTTTATATTTAGGGTTTTAAGATAGAAATGGGGATGCAGATGCCAATGGATTGAGATATGGAAGAAAAGCACTAACTTGTAGATCTTACCTGGAAAACCTTGTAGATGCCTTGATAATGATGATCCCTGCTATCTTGATCAATTTGAGAATATTTGAGTGAGTTCTATCCCCAACGTTTTTCCCCAAGAAGCCATTGTGCCCTCTCTCCTGCACAACAAACGTTAACCATATCAAATTTGTTGCATCATGAGAAAAAAACAAATGCTACAGAAAAATAGCAAGATGAAATCATAGATCGCATTGATGCAAATGAAAAACCCCTGATACAAAACGCATCCAATCCAAGCGAAATGAGGAAACCTTGCAAAAACACTCAAGTTGAAGTCGCCCTCCTATAGACAAGACAATGTTTCCCGAAAAAATATATAGATCTCACAACAAATACCCAAATTTTAGGAAGCAAAATATTTTCCAATCACCATCTAAGAACACCAAATGCAAAGGAGATCCAAGAATTTCCACAAAAAAAGTTTTTCTGTTATCCAGATCCAAGAGCCAAAGACCCCTTACAAATGAGATGCTCCCTCCTTTAAATAGGATTGAGAGAACCAAAATCCTAACCACTTTTCAAATGGGTGGCTAAGATTAAAAGATCCAAAAGTGCTAATCAATGGTTGAGATGAGCTCAACATAAAGTACATGGATCAATACAATAATATAATATAAAAATGGACTAAATCACCCTAGGAGAGGGGATCCCACTAAATAAAAATAAATAAAGCACATGGTGGGTCCAGGGAGAGTTAACTAACTCCCCTAGGGTGTCTCCACGGCACAATAAAAATAATATAATTTTAAAACTGCAAAATAGTGCCTCTGAGAAAATCGTGAGCCTCCAAAAGCTCCAGAAAATAATATAATATGCCCAAAAAATAGATGTGGGACCATCCAAGCGCTGCAACTGCTGGAGAAGAAGTGGAAGACATCACCCTCATCATCAGAACTCATCCCATGCCATTTCCTTGCCTCAATAGCTCAAATCAAATTCTTCAGGAGCCATTTTAATTATTGTTTATCTGCCTCGAGAAACGTGACATGCCAAAAACTGCCTCCTAGGGTGCCTGCGTTATCCAACTGATCCCACCAAACTCTCTGGGAGGGGAGTAATATGGTACAAACAAGCGGTTGGGCCCCCCATGCCTCATACAACGCCCTAGGAGATCCAAGAAAAATATCTCCTTGCTCAGACAAGCCATCCAATATGGTAAACTGAGCTAAATCATCTATGCAAGTGCCCAGAACTGAAAACAAGCCGTCTCACTGGACTCAAAGAGTCCAAATCCATCTAAGGTGTATACTCATACACTCTATAGGTATCTGCATGATCATCTACAATATCCAATATACCCAGATAGACAAAATAATAATCTGTAAATAACCATATAATACAACCCACGCATCCATCCGCTGCAAGTGTTCAAAGATCAAGACATGCTCTACAAATCATTCAAGTAATAATCATAACAAGTAGCAATCATTTCACCGATGATCTATCAACCAAATATATAAGGTCTACATTTATTAACTATAACTCAATCCAGATTTTCAAGATCATACTCACTTCATAGTTGTAATCAATTTGTTAGTGAAGGGTGAAGGCTAAAAATTCAGAAGGCTAGGGCAAAGGATGACCACCAACTCAACATTGTGACACTTCGGATATGGAAAGGGAATACTCACTCTAGCATATGAAAGACAAGCAACAACACAGGGGATGGTAGTGTCTCACAAATGGGTGAATTACTTCAGAGGTGCTTATTCACCTTGACAAATGCTCACAATCCAAACCATACAAGTGAGGCCAGCAATCCTTAGATATAACTTTAGCAACCATTGCTTTTTGGGCCTTTGATTTTTCACAGCCTTGGTCTGCGTATTTATTTCACGGATTTTTTTATTATTTTAGGCTTTATGCATTCATGTATGTTGAAAAACACTAATTTTCATGAATGTTCCAAGATATTCATTTCATTGTACTTCAAAGCCAATTTCATTAGGCTTTCCTTGCATTCATGTATGTTGAAAAACACTTCTTTTCATGAATGGGCTTTTTTCATAAGATATTGATTTCCAAATACATTGTATTGATGACAGCGCTACTTGTTTTAGGTTTAGCCAACACAACCTAGGTAACTCAGAGCCGAAACACAAATAAACAGGGAAGTTTATCCAATCATAGAGGCTCTAGTGGAGAAAGGTCCTCCATGCCACGAGTCAAAATAGTAGGTCGGGTAAGAAACATAACTGGAAGGTAATGAATGGGTGGAGACAATGAATAATGAAACCAACACTAGCAAGCCAAAGTATGGTGAGAATGACTACCTCTATTCTCCCTAAGGAGGGTAAAACCAATGAGTATAGATCAAGAACTTCCAGGTCTGAGTAGGGACATCAATACATAATATCAATACATCCAAGTCCACATATTTATATGACCACCAGATCATGACACTAAACTCTAATACATGTCATAAGAATGCGTATGAGCAGTGATAACCATAACACAAGATAATACAAGCCGAGTCATAAACATGTAAATAATCCATCTGAACCAACAGTTGTCCAATGATAAAGCACTGATACAACTCTGGGCACTAATAACTGCTCTGCAAATGGCTAAAATGACTACATCAATCCTCAAATCTGAGTGTCCTAAGAGTCAGTCATGGCATGGGATAGTACTATAGTCCATCAATCAAATCATGATCCATCATAGATGTTCATCTCAACATCTCATATGTAGGGGAACTGGCTAAACAATGTACTGAAATCTGAAAAATAGAATATGGTAGCTTGGCTACTATATATGCGATAACAAAACTCACACTAGAAAAACTAGAGTTTGTTCCCTTTCCAGAACATTTTACAAAGTTCAATTTGGAGTTTCCTAGCCTGAGATATGACATTTTCTCCTAGGTCACATGTTTAAAACTAAATTCTAGAAGAGGCTAGAAGCCTATTTTGCATGGATCATAACTCAAAAAGAACAACGAATCTGAGGCTAAAACTCCCACACCAGATACATCAATATCTCAGCTTCGGCATGTCTGAGTTTTAGCTCCTGAGATTTTACCAAAAACAAGTTATAGCAAAAATTCCCATATGACTAGATTCTTCCTTCTAGGGTTTTAAGCAAGTCAAACAATTATTGCACTATTGCCTTCTTGACAACTTAGTTCTGATACCATGTTAGTATTTGATAATTTTGTACAAATAAATTCTTTCTTACTATTATAATCAGATTTCTATGCATAAATACAACCATAAAACATTTCCATAAAGAATTTAACATGTAGGATCTAGTCAAGAATAACAATAGAAAAGAGACAACATTTTATCCTGGGAATCCCTCACGGGGAAGAAAACCCAACAACCATTCTTAGAAGAATAATGTTCAAGCCAAGCACAATCATCCTATAAACATGCTCTGCCATACTAGAGAAAAACACATGAGAAAACCCTAATCATGACAAAGAAGACATAGACACCGTATCTCCATGAAGATGACCTCCAAGGTGTAGCTCTAGGCATACATGAACATTAAGATCCTTCCTCATGAGCAAAAATCTAAAACATAATTCAGGAGGAAACCCTAATTTTGACCCTCCTCTTTCATGCGCTACTCCTAGAGAGACAAGACAAGATATGAGGTGATACAAATGAGAGAAGTGACTCTCTTTTTATACAAGACTCTCCTAATTTACATGGGGCCACTTTCCATAATACATTTACATTTTGGACCAAGCCGACATGACATATACATAACATGAATCTCACATGAACATACTGTTATCCACTAATTTTGCACTTAGTTGGATTACCTGAGGAGCCGCCGGTTGACAGACATGTTCAATGTCTGATTCAAGTGTATCAATTGATCTGTCTTCATGTCTAGCCAATATTGGCTAGCCAGTTTTTTATTTGAATAATTTTGACTATGGCCCATGGGGTTAGTAATAAATGTGCTAGTGGGGTATTTTTTGAGTGGTTCGGTCTCCTGAGACGTAGAATCTCAAATAAGGTATTCCAGGGAGTTTTTTGCCCCTGACAATTATGCTTTGCCTTCAGCCGAGTATAATTGACAAGGTTTCCTCCCGCTTCCTCCAAAGCTGGAATGTCCGATGTTGAATTCTGGGCTTTGGGGAGTTATTAGAGCCAACTGAGTGTTATAAACCTATTAGACATTATTTAGGTAGATCATGGTCATGTCCTAAGTCATCTAGACACATAAAAAAACTTCGAAAAAAATCTTTTTCGAACGGGGAAAAAATTATTTTTTAATTTTTAATTACTTTTCCTAAGTATTTTGGGTTAATTTTTCCATAAATTAAATGGAAAAAACCCATCCGTGGTAAGTCGGTCATCCGGACTCCGAATTCAATGATTGAAGGCTCTAACCTTAAGCCAAAAATCATTCTTGATCAGCCAGTCAGTCAGAACCAACTTTCAAATCAACAATCAGACACATAATGCATTTTTTCTCAAAAAAGTCAGTTTTGAGTAAAAAAATGAATTTTTATTAAAAAATGATTATTTTGGAGAAAATTAAAACTCTCCAAATTAATCCAAATTCAGTAAAATAAAAGGCTAAATGACATCTCATGGAGCACTTATGATGATTGGAGTTATCATAACTTAGCTTCAGTCATCATTAAGAGAGCAATTAATGTATTATCAGTTAGCAGACATGTCATCTCCAGCTAAAGAATGAGATGGAGAGCACTCATTGGTCTGAAGATTTGATCGAGGTGAAGACTGAAGCTTACACCATCAGTAGGCTTCCCAAACCTAGCAGTGGCTCCTCCAAACCTAACAAAGTAGGTTTCCAAACCTAGCAGGCAGCTTTCCTATGCAGCAGGGTGCCTCCTTCAACAGCTCACGCCCCTCTCTCTCCTGAGGGCGCCTTCCACACGTGTGGGCTCACCTGTGGATGGGTTTCAATGTTTAGGGTTGGAGTGGGGGTGCCTTGCCTGGGTGGAGGCCTCCCCTCACTCCCGGTTCTCCAATTTAGGTCTGGCATCTTTGTTTGGTGGCCAGGCTGGTTAGGGTTTGAGGATTGGTCTTAGGGTTTTAGCACTCTCTCATTGTACAAATAGAGGCTCCTTTAGCTCTATTCGGATGGATCTTTATGCAAAAAACCTCTAGTGAATTACTGTAATGCTTGTTGCTTTTGCAACCGTATAATAAATTTTAAGGCTTTGGAGGCATACATGGTGTGTGAATGTGGATGAACAATTGGAGAATGAGGTGAAATGTTTCAATTTTTGTCTTTTATTGCTTAAGATTGGATAATAGCTCATGCTTTAGAAGGCTTCTATAAGCACGTAAGATTGATCATTTCATGTTACAATTTGATCTTTTATGGTTTTGTTTCTATGAATTAAAGTAGCATCAATTATTTAGTTGTATGACATGCTCTTTATATTTTTATTTACCAAACATACATGATCTAATCCATTGTTTGCAAGTATTGAGTTGAAATTGTGCAGGTCATCTCATTGAAGCGAGTAGGAGTTTGAGATCAGGTGCATCCTCTCCTCTCGAAGCCAAGGAAACTTCCAAATTTTCAAGATCCAAAAGAATCCAAACGCCATCAAAGTACCATAGGTTTGAGTGTTTCTTTCATATTATTCATCTTTCAAATTTTTATAAAATCTTTATTTCCTTGGGATTAGGGCACGTTTTGGCTAAAGTGAACATTTATTCACTTAGCCTTTGCCCCGATTGGCTGCCCTGTTTACTTTCCTGCAGCCTTTTAGGCCTTCTTTTTGTAGCCATTCTTTCCCTTAGTTCGCTGTCCACTTTTCCCCACTTTTTGCCCTTTTGGACAGCCCTCTTTTGCCTCCTTTTTCCAGTTTTTGCTGCCCCTTTCCATCCTCTTTTTGGGCCATCTTTTGGGCTGTACTTTCAGCCTTTTTCACCCTCATTTGCAGCCTTATTTCTCTGATTTGCAACCCTCTTTCTCCCTTAGTTTCCAGCCTTCTTTGACTTGCCTTTTGTCCTCTTTTCACTCCCTTTTCCCCTCTCTTGCCTTGCCTTTCTCTTTCCTCTTCTCTCCCTTCTTTTCGGTAAGTTTGAGGAGTTGTTTTTATCTAGTTTGTAGATTTATTTTCAAGTTATTTTTTATCAACTAATCCTATAACAAGTGTATGTCTAAAGCTCTTAGTTTCAGGTAGGTGAAGGACAGCGCAAAGGCCACAAGCAAGCAAGGAGTGCAAAAGAACAAAAAGACTCTCTCCCTCTTCTCTTAATCCCCTTCTTTACCTGTTCTTCCAAGAAGCAAAGAACACATCATCATTGTAAAAAACTAATAAAAAGGGCTACTGGGAGCAGGTCTCCTTTCTTTTATACTTCCCCTATTTGGGGGAAAGGTGTTGTGTCATTTTTCATGATTTTTTAGTGTAGTTTCATTTAAGCAATTAGTTTAGTTCTTTGCTTAGTCTTAGTTTCCATTTTTTGCTAATTGCTAGTTGTTCCTTAGCATAAACACTAATTGCTAGATTTATTATTGCATTTTGGTATCTTGTTATATAATTGTCAAATCAGTAAAAGAACCAAAATCTCTTGAATCTCACCGTAAGGTGGATCAAGAGTGCTCTCTATCGGAGAGTCTAATCAACCACTTTCATTTTAATTGTTGTGCTTGTTTAATCAATTAATTATTTAAGACTCTTGAACTTGCAAAAACACAAGTCAAGATGACGTGTATATGATGATGACGTGTATATGAAGTTATTTGCTATATCTTTGGATGGAAAGGCCGGCGACTGGTATAACAATTTACCAGCCAATGCTTTTGATAGTCTAGCAGCCTTCAAAACCTCTTTCACCAACAAGTTTGGTGAAAAGAAAGAACCGCGGCATCAACTTGCGTCCTTGACCAACATAAAGAAGGACACGGAAACAATGGACGAGTTCAATACTAGGTTCACAGAATTATCAAAAGCCATCCCTACTGAGTATGCCCCAACTAAACCAACCATCCTGGTTTATTACATTGAGGCACTTAGTGGCAAAATACAGTAACAGATCAGAGACAAGGAGCCTGCTTGTTGATGAAATTGTCATTGATGCCAACATAGTCATTGATGACCACCACCCAGCTGATGATGCTAGAGATGGTCTTGAAGTTCTGGTACACAGAGACTTCACTTAGTGATAAAGCAAATACTTAGGCAACCAATGGTATGTGTCAGCCACTAGTGAAGGCATTCTGGAAATCTGCTGCTTCATAATGAACAGGCTGCAACATACTCCTTTCACAGTTTTAAAGTATATACAGGCTGTAACAAAACTTGAGTTACTGTTGTTTCAGTACTGTCATGAGTTCACTTCCATTAGGCATCCAATTGATATCTCCAATGCAACTATGAGAAAGGAAAACCTGAATCAAGAAAAAGATGTTAAAGTTGGGTCATATTGTCAGAATGCATTGATCGAAGAATCAAAATATATTCAGCCAGTTTTTGACATGTGCCACCGTCCACTCTAAAGGCTGAAGTTGTTGAGAATAATGATCTTGGGGCTCGTTCTTTGGAAGAATTGGATGTCAACAATTTAGAGCCAGTACACCATACTGAGGAAGATATTATAATAAATATAAATGACGCCACTGAGCTTGTAGATTGCTATGAGCATCCTATTCCAGTTCTTTCCTTGCTGTTGAGTGTTTGGGAAATAGATGATAATCTCTGTGTTGTATGTGGTCTTTTCAAGAAAGGGAAAGAATTAGTATCATGGACAAGGTGTGATTGGGGTTGGCCCATTTTTTATTACTATGTCGGCTCAGATCTATTGTATAAAGTCAGCTTATAATTAAATTAAATTTTAATAGCAGGTCGGCCCATTTTTATTACTATGTCAGCCCAGATTTATTGAAGTCGGCTTATAATTAAATTGAATTTTAATAGCAGGTCGGCCCCTTAATTTAAGGAAGAAAAATTAGTATAAATACCTCTTCAACGCATTCATTTTGAACAAATGTATTAGCTTAGCTCTGAGGAAAGTTCGGGGGTGTCTGAGGCAGCAAGGGTGCAGTGTACTGAGGAAGAAGTTCGTGGTTAGCCTGAGGAATTTCGGGACAGTATAGGAGCAGCAGAAAGGTTAATTTTTATGCTCTTCTTGGACTGATCTTGGGGTTTATCACAGCCTGTTTCACACATTTTTTTTTGATGGAGAACAATCCTTGATCAGTCTGAACAAGGGAGGTAGATCACAGTTGGAGGAAGCATTGGAATGATAAAGATATACCCTAGAAGATCTGAAGAAAGTCAGCCCTGTGAAAAGACTGAGATTTTCGAAGCATGATCTTCAAGCATTTCGGTGAATGATGAATGCCCTAGCCAGCTGAATAATTCGGCCTACTTGAAACAATGTGGCTTTTGATGACAGAACTTCAAGCTTTTTGCAAGAATGTCCTAGTCAACTGAGATTTTAGGACAGAGGACAGAGACAACCTTTTGGTGATGAATTTGTAGATTGAAATATGCCCTAACTGCTAACTGTGGAAATACAGCCCCCTTTTCTTTTTAAAAATAGGGACAGAAATCAAGTATTTTTTTTGAGAAGTCAAGCCCTATAGGGACAGGACAGCAGCAACATATTTTGTGTTCTATATAAGGAAGGAAGAAGCCAGTGTTACTTTGTCTAGCATACATATCAAAGGAGCACATACAAGTGAAGGTCTGAACTTGTTCAAGCAGGGATATCAGGTATGTAAAAGTCAATCTGGAAGACAAGTGCAATTTTTGGTTACTGTGTTAAAAGTTCTGATAGCTCAGAGTTCAAGCAAGCCTTGAAAAACTACAGCAATGAAGGCATGTTCAAGCAGTGTTGAGTTAAGTAAGCACATAATCTTGTAGACATCATTTGTTAGCATTGGTTGGCTAAATCATAGTGTCTACATGTGCTTAATCAAGTTGAAAAGGTCAACTCCTAGAGTTTTATGATGACATTCTTTGTAACTAAGTATTGACTTGATAAGATATGATAAGTGAACGATTGATTTGATGATGAGACAAAAATCAATTAGCAGTTGATAAGATTGACTACATGATCAGTTTATCATGTTGACTATATGAGTAGGTTAGCAGGATGATCATATGAACAGTTGATCAAGTTAGCACAAGTTGAACACCTTGACAAAGACAGTTGAGATCATGGAAGTTGCGTTCCATCCAATGGATACCCTACACGTTGGTTGAAAAGGAGTCAGACTGTTGTGGACAAGACAGTGAGAAGCTGGTCATGCATTTTATGATGAATGCATGGAGGCATCTAATGAGCAGTAGGACAATATACACCTGCATGCATCCCGTAGTCCACTTGATCTGAGTCTTATTGAATAATCTGAGTCTGATTATAAATATTCCTGAAACTGTTCTTCAAATTTGAAATTGGTTTGAGGTAACTTGATGATGATGAAGTATTAGCAGACAGATTGCCTTTTTGATGATTTGAAGAACCTGGAGCAGCAGTATGAACATATTGTTATGAGGTGTATGTATAGCAGTAAGACGATTGATGCTTGGCAAGCTGCAGCCATGTGTATAGCTTTCACTGGGCTCTGTTTGAGCAACATATAACCAGCACACAGTCCTGAAGTATTGTTGGTTGAAGACTATACACAGTCTGATCTTTAGAAGCACATACTCAGTCTTTATACACAAATTCCAGTTTGACATATGTTTTGATGTTTGGCTGCAAGGAAAGAGGTGTGTGAGCAGAGTTTGTTTGCTTATATGGAGATCAAGTCTGAGAAAATACACTGTCCAAGTTTGGACTTATGATTGAGTTTTTTCGAAGCATACACACAGTCTGAATTGATGTGTTCTCTGATATAATAACCAGTCAAGGTCAAGGTTGAATTTGACTATGAGCAGCAGTAAAGAAAGATAAAGCACAAGTGCAGATTTATATGATGCTGACAGCAGCATAATGTATGCATGATTATGATCAGAATGATATGCCTGAGAGAATGATGATGTGAGCAGCAGGGATGATGAGTCTTGATGATGACCAGCAACAAAGATTGACCAGCAGATGATGAACAGAAGATTGATAAAACTATTGTAGCAATGTTAAGCAGCAGTAGATGAACGATGATAAATGTTACAGCAGAGCAGCGTTGATGATATGACAGAGTTGTCTTGTGTATGATGACAGTAAGCCTTAATGTAAAAGCAAGCTTGTCTCGCTTCTGAGGTTAGGATACCTCAATCACTTCTTAGCATGGTCTAAGAGAACCAGCAGGGTCCTGGATTAAGAGCAGGTGCTCTATTTATCAGTAGGTGCTGATTTCACCTAACGGTTGTAGCCGGACAAAATAATACAAAAGATTACAAAATTATATTGAGTTGTGTTCTGTTGTGTTATGGTGCTTATGAATGAAATGCTTACACTATGTGAATGATTTCTACGAAATGTTTATATGATATGAAAGATGCTGGATTGATGTATTGATAATTATCTGTATCAAGCTAACCGAGTTAAGCTAAGAAAGGTTGAAAATAGCCTTACACTGATTCACCCCCCCTCTCAGTGTCTACAATTGGTATCAGAGCAGGCCTTCGTCACGAGCCTAACAAGCTTGAAGGAGATCCTTAGACACAATGGAGGAAAAGAAAGAGTCATCAAGCAATGATGTCCCTGTACTTGATGTTACAGATTATTTCAGTTGGAGGAGCAAAATGAAGGCTTATCTGAAGAAGTTCGGGATTTGGGAAATTGTCATCAATCCACCCGCTCCATCAAACAAGAAAGGAAAATCAGCTGCACAGAAGGAAGCGAAGAAGGACAACACTACAGCCTTGAAGTTCCTCATGGATGGACTTCCCAGTTTAGTGAAGGAAAGTGTAGGAGAGTACATTTCGGCAAAAGACCTATGGTTCAAGCTGGAGAGTGAATATCAGAAGGCAAAACCAGAACCCAAAAAGACAGATCAGAAATCAGAAGACAAGCCTCCAGAAGAGCTCAATCAAGAGGAAGACAAACAAGAAGAGGAATCTAATAAAGGTATGGACTCTTGTGATTATAATGATAGCTTGTGTGATGAAATTGAGAAAGTTCTTGCAGAAGATGATGAAGGGCTATCAAAGACCGCACATCAGATACATCTCACGTTGCTAAATATTGATCTTAGAGCCAATTGGTTCCTAAACACAGTGAATCTGAACCAGAGTGAATTCACGAAGTTCAAAAAGGAAATCTTGGACTCCTTGAATGAATATCAGCAGAAGACCATGTCAATGAAAGTGTTGCTTCTAAAGCTCAAAGACAAGGGCAAAGAGTTGCGAGATCAAATGAAAGACAAGGATGCTAAAATTGAACAATTGAAGATTGAATTAACCAGTCAAAAGGAAGAATCAGAAAACCCTGCTCAAGAGCTTGAAAGAACTAGAGAGGTCAATCATGATCTGAAGACTCAGCTGGAGGAAGCCAAGAGGACAGAAGAAATCTTGAAAAGACAGCTAGAAGAAAAGGAGGAAACAGTCCAGAAGCTGGAAATGGAGGTAGTTGGTCTCAGGAAGAAAAGTAAGAAAAATGAAGCCTTGCTCAAGCTCCAGGACAGTTCAAGTGTCCTAGATAAGATCTTGGATTGCCAAAGATCTCCGCTCGACAAGACTGGTCTTGGTTACAAGAAGAACAAAGAAAAACTTGAAGATGACACTTGGTTTCTGAAGACTCCAGAAGCAGGTCCATCAACGTCCAAAGCTGCCCCCCAGGCACCTGCACATGTCAACAAGGAGTTTGGAAGGTCAAAGGTGAAACAAGGAGTTAGGTCTGGTCATAAAAGCAACTTCATAAAGGAAACAACTCCAAGATCCAGGTATGAAAGTGGTTTCAATGGCTATTGTTATTCTTGTTCTAACTTTGGTCATAAGGCTATGGATTGTAGGGTCCATGGAAGAAGAAGGGCTGGAAGCCCCAATGTCACAATTAAATGTTGGACATGCAATCAAGTCGGACATGTTGCTGCCACATGTCGCACAGTGAGATGCTACTCCTGCAGTGGGTTTGGACACAAAGCACATGAATGTGCCAGTCAAAGAAGTCAACCAAGAAGAAATACTCCATACATATCAGCAAGAAGATTTGAAGATCAGAAGACAAATGCTTACAGTCAGGGATATGCTCAGGCATGGAGAAATGAAGTGGATCAAAGAAGTATTGGAAGTTCCAACAGCTCAGTTAGGTGCTGGTCATGCAACAAAATTGGACACAGAGCACAAAACTGTTGGAATAATATGAGAAGACTAACATATAGCTCAGCCAAGAAAGCCAGTATGGACAATGAAGGAACAGATGCTCAACGGACAGATGTCAAGAACCAGGTATGGACGAGGAAGACAAAACAGTTGCAGATAGGAGAAGCTGATCAAAGCAGGGAGGATGGCTGCCACATGGCAAGCCAAGTGTAAGGTCTCTCAAAGACCTTAGCACACCTTGAGTTCATGAGGCTGGAGAATGAACTCAAAGGAGAAAGGATGGTTCTCCAGGTAGACAGACAGGTCCTAGGATCGTGCATAGTGACAGGGGGAGCAGTTAGCAGTGATCAGAGATTTCAGAGACAGGTATGTGGACACCCTTTGCCATTGATGCCAAAGGGGGAGAGATGAAGTCTAAAGGGGAGCATGCTCATAGGGGGAGCATGAGTTGTTGTCATCAATGACACATAAAGAAGGACACGGAAACAATGGACGAGTTCAATACTAGGTTCACAGAATTATCAAAAGCCATCCCTGCTGAGTATGCCCCAACTAAACCAACCATCCTGGTTTATTACATTGAGGCACTTAGTGGCAAAATACAGTACCAGATCAGAGACAAGGAGCCTGCTCACTTGCTCCAGGATCAGGAAATGGCAATTAAAATTGATCTGAACATGCAGTCATCTAGTGAATCTAACCTCCACGGTTATTCAAGGTCTTCAACCCCTCTGAAAATTAGTGAACCTAAAGACAAGGAACCTTTATCAGCTATGAAGGATGCCTATGAAAAACAAATGATTGAAATGAAAAGGGAGATGAAGAAAAATATGGAGGAAGCAGAACATAAACACTTAGCGCAGTTGAAGGAGATTCAAAACAGGGTGATAACAATGGAAAGAACTCAAACTCAGCCTGCTCCTAGAACCTTTCCTGCCAAGCCAACTTGGCAAAGAAAGCCTCCCAACCATGAGCAGAGGCCTCCCCATCAGCTAGAGGCCGCTAACATGGTTGAGCAGTATAAGCCATTTTGTAGGGCATGTAAAGACCTTCATGAAGAATCTTCTTGTTATTATGCATGCTATGTTCAGGAGCATGGTTTTCCAGAGGGTTGTGGTCCTAAAGCATCATCAAGATAGCTTGAGTACATAAACTGTGTAGATGACATGCATGATATTTCCGGAGAAAGTTGGAGAGAGACAAAACAATATTCAAGAGAGACTGAATACATTAACACAGTTGGACAGCTCCATCCTTTCACCATAGAAACCCAGGGTCAAGTTGAAGATTATAGTCAGCAATTGGATGATCTCACTAAAAACTTTAGCACTAATCCTACTAATGAGCATAATGATGATAGTTTGGAAGGTTTACTACCTTGTGACCTTTTTTCTGAAGAAGATGACTATGATCATGAGGAGGGATATAGAATCAGATGTGATACAAGTGAGGAAGAATCCCTTACATCTGAGATGGATGATAACTTTGAGACTTCAATTAAAAATCCAATCTTAGAAGTTTCATGTGATGAGATTCCTCCATGCACTCCTCCAGATGACAAATATTTGGAAAGTTGGGTCCCCTGTGATATCTTTGAAACCCATCTTTTTGAAGAAGATTGTTTTGAGCAAAATGAGAAGTATAGACAAGGGCTTGATACCAGCGATGAGGCATCTCTCATATCCGACATAGATGGTGATGATGACTATTGGACTTTTATTGAAAATCCAACCTATGATACCTTTGAGAATATTTTTGAGAATCTCATCTATGATATGTCCAGCAAGGGGAGTTGTTATTCTGAGACTTATGAAAGTTATAAGGAAGAGCAGTCAGAGTTTTCATATGATCAGTCAGAATTGTATCTAAGAATCGGTAATAAGGATTTAAAAAAGCAGTGTGGTGAAGAATCAGATGGGATACAACTAGTTGAAGTTTTTTCTCAGCCATCGTCTTCACATATAGATGTTCCTTATGTCTTGAAGCACCTTGGGGATTATACAACGAGTTATTATTTGATAAGCCTTGATGATCAGCACGATGGAGTAGTCAACCTGCAGCATTATCCCGATTTGTATATCAGCGCTATCCAGTCATGGATAGAAGCAGCCTGCGCGAGCATCTATCAGTTTGGGAAGAAGTTTGACGACATTATTCATGCCTATGATTCCCCGTCCAGCCCGCCCATTCTGGATCATCACGCAGGTTTGCATTTTCTGAAAATTGTGTCCTTACTTTGGCTGGTAACCAAAGACAAGGCAAAACCTTTTTATATTAATAAAATGCTTAGGTGGCTACACTGGATTTATGATTACACCTAACCTTTTTTGTATCATGCTTAGAGTAGGAAAATAGGCTCTTTAAAGTGAGCGTTTATCTTAGCATTTTTCTTTTCAGGAATAAAATTTCCAGTTAAGTTTTGTCATTTCTTTGAATAAAGCAACTTTTGGATCATTGGCTCGTTTTCATAAAACTTGTGCTACTAAGGTTTTTCTTGTCAAATTGAGACGTTTTTACAGGATGTGGAAACCAGAGATTCTGGTGTTCTCGTATGCTCTCCTTGCATAAGAGATTAGATCGAGCACACGTCCCGCAGTTGGAGCCAGATGTTATCCACTAATTTTGCACTTAGTTGGATTACCTGAGGAGCCGCCGATTGACAGACATGTTCAATGTTTGATTCCAGTGTATGAGTTGATCCGTCTTCATGTCTAGCCAATATTGGCTAGCCAATTTTTTATTTGAATAATTTTGACCATGGCTCCACAGGGTTTGTAATAAATGTGCTAGGAGGGTATTTTTTGAGTGGTTCGGTCTCCTAAGACGTAGAATCTCAAATAAGGTATTCCAGGGAGTTTTTTGCCCTTAACAATTATGCTTTGCCTTCAGCCGAGTATAATTGACGAGGTTTTCTCCCACTTCCTCCAAAGCTGGAATGCCCGATGTTGAATTCTGGGCCTTGGGGAGGTATTAGAGCCCAACTGAGTGTTATAAACATACTAGACATTATTTAGATAGATCATGGTCATGTCCTAAGTCATCTGGACACATAAAAAAATTTCGAAAAAAATCTTTTTCGAACGAGGAAAAAAATATTTTTTAATTTTTAATTACTTTTCCTAAGTATTTTGGGTTAATTTTTCCATAAATTAAATGGAAAAAACCCGTCCGTGGTAAGTCGGTCATCTGGACTCCGAATTCAATGATTGAAGGCTCTAACCTTAAAGCCAAAAATCATTCTTGATCAACCAGCCAATCAAAACCAACTTTCAGATCAACAATCAGACACATAATGCCTTTTTTCTATAAAAAATCAGTTTTGAATAAAAAAATGAATTTTTATTAAAAAATGATTATTTTGGAGAAAATTAAAACTCTCCAAATTTATCCAAACTCAGTAAAATAAAAGGCTAAATGACATCTCATGGAGCACTTATGATGATTGCAGTTATCATAACTCAACTTCAGTCATCATTAAGAGAGCAATTAATTTATTATCAGTTAGCAGACATGTCATCTCCAGCTAAAGAATGAGATGGAGAGCACTCATTGGTCCGGTGATTTGATCGAGATGAAGACTGAAGCTTACACCATCAATAGGCTTCCCAAACCTAGCAGTGGCTCCTCCAAACCTAACAAAGTAGGTTTCCAAACCTAGCAGGCAGCTTTCCTATGCAGCAGGGTGCCTCCTTCAACAGCTCACACCCCTCTCTCTCCTGAGGGCGCCTTCCACACGTGTGGGCTCATCTGTGGATGGGTTTCAGTGTTTAGGGTTGGAGTGGGGGCGCCTTGCCTGGGTGGAGGCCTCCCCTCACTCCCGGTTCTCCAATCTAGGTCTGGCATCTCTGTTTGGTGGCCAGGCTGGTTAGGGTTTGAGGATTGGTTTTAGGGTTTTAGCACTCTCTCATTGTACAAATAGAGGCTCCTTTAGCTCTATTCGCATGGATCTTTATGCAAAGAACCGCTGGTGAATTACTGTAATGCTTGTTGCTTTTGCAACCGTATAATAAATTTTAAGGCTTGGAGGCATTCATAGTGTGTGAATGTGGATGAACAATTGGCAAATGAGGTGAAATGTTTCAATTTTTGTCTTTTATTGCTTAGGATCGAATAATAGCTCATGCTTTAGAAGGCTTCTATAAGCACGTAAGATTGATCATTTCATGTTACAATTTGATCTTTTCTAATTTTGTTTCTATGAATTAAAGTAGCATCGATTATTCAGTTATATAACATGCTCTTTATATTTTTATCTACCAAACATACATAATCTAATCCATTGTTTGCAAGTATTGAGTTGAAATTGTGTAGGTCATCTCATTGAAGCGAGTAGGAGTTTGAGCTCAGGTGCATCCTCTCCTCTCGAAGCCAAGGAAACTTCCAAATTTTCAAGATCCAAAAGAATCCAAATGCCATCAAAGTACCACAGGTTTGAGTGTTTCTTTCATATTATTCATCTCTCAAATTTTTATAAAATCTTTATTTCCTTGGGATTATGGCACGTTTTGGCTAAAGTGAACATTCATTCACTTAGCCTTTGCCCCGGTTGGCTGCCCTGTTTACTTTTTTGCAACCTTTTAGGCCTTATTTTTGCAATCATTCCTTCCCTTAGTTCGCTGTCCACTTTTCCCCACTTTTTGCCCTTTTGGACAGCCCTCTTTTGCCTCATTTTCCCACTTTTTGCTGCCCCTTTCCATCCTCTTTTTGGGCCATCTTTTGGGCTGTACTTTCAGCCTTTTTCACCCTCATTTGCAGCCTTAGTTCTCTGATTTGCATCCCTCTTTCTCCCTTAGTTTCCAGCCTTCTTTGACTTGCCTTTTGTCCTCTTTTCACTCCCTTTCCCCCTCTCTTGCCTTGCCTTTCTCTTTCCTCTTCTCTCCCTTCTTTTCGGTAAGTTTGGGTAGTTGTTTTTATCTAGTTTGTAGATTTATTTTCAAGTTATTTTTTATCAACTAATCCTATAACAAGTGTATGTCTAGAGCTCTTAGTTTCAGGCAGGTGAAGGACAATCCAAAGGCCACAAGCAAGCAAGGAGTGCAAAAGAACAAAAAGACTCTCTCCCTCTTCTCTCAATCCCATTTTTTACCTGTTCTTCCAAGAAGCAAAGAACACATCATCATTGTAAATAACTAATAAAAAGGGCTACTGGGAGCAGGTCTCCTTTCTTTTATACTTCCCCTATTTGGGGGAAGGGTGTTGTGTCATTTTTCATGATTTTTTAGTGTAGTTTCCTTTAAGCAATTAGTTTAGTTCTTTGCTTAGTCTTAGTTTCCATTTTTTGCTAATTGCTAGTTGTTCCTTAGCATAAACACTAATTGCTAGATTTATTATTGCATTTTGGTATCTTGTTATATAATTGTCAAATCATAAAAAGAACCAAAATCTCTTGAATCTCACCGTAAGGTGGATCAAGAGTGCTCTTTGTCGGAGAGTTTAATCAACCACTTTCATCTTAATTGTTGTGCTTGTTTAATCAATTAATTATTTAAGACTCTTGAACTTGCAAAAACACAAGTCAAGAGCACTCTCTATTGGAGAACATCCTAGGTTTGCACAATCCCTGCATTAGCTGCATATAGATTAGCTAAGTCTCTTGAACCACTGTCATAAGACGAGGTCAAGAACGCTCTCTGTCGGAGAGTCTAGTTAATTGTTTTAATAAAATCTTCAACACACATACCCCTTTAATTAATCAACTCCCTTCCCTCCTTGCCGGAGTATGCTCTGATCGATCCTAGATCGGAATACCCAGAAACGGCATTGGATCTTTAAACCCTACAAGAGTAATTTAATAACCCTTAAACACCCTTAACCAACGCACCGGCGTTGTAGGGATCCTTCCAAAGTACTTCCTATTAGAGGCGTTGGAACCTCCTACTGTCTTAGATTCCCGGCTAGCTGATCACTTGACAATATCAGCCTGGGATACTGAGCGGCCCCAACATGTCTTAAACGGAGGAAACTTAGAAGAGTCTCCTGGCTTTGACAAACCTTCGTTGACACCCTAATCAAGAGCATTTTTTAAAATTCTTAAAATCTACCA
>LPNX010645603.1:986418-1006731 GCA_001517045.1 Pseudotsuga menziesii
GTAAGGAGACAGCTTTCGAAAGATTTCTGCTGTTGGTGTGCAATCGACGGACAACACATACCATGACCCACCATGTACCCACATGCTTTACATCAAGTCCCCACATACAGCCATCATAATATACATCATATAACCAATATATACCCACATAGTACATATCATATGCTCAACATAAACCCGCAAATGATATACCATATGTCCATCATGTACTCACAAAGTGTACATCATATGTCCACCATATACCCACATAGGATTGTTGTCGCCTTTCACACACCTGGGGGGGGGGGGCGTGGCAGAAATCTTCAAGCCACTCGGTGTGTCCTTAGAAGCAAGTCTCGAGTCAAGGCTGTCACCTTGTTCTTCACTCCTCTGTTTAGGCAAACTTCTAACAAAGCCAAAGGGGGTAGACCCTAAAGAGTTGCTAAGGTTGATTAGGCTTTAGTGGTGATGGATTTGGATGAGTAAGTTTTTTAGGAGTTTTTAATCAATAATGGAAAACAAGAGATTTGTAAGATAAAATTATTACAACAACATAAATAGCACAAGGAATTATAAAATTACTCAACTCATAAATCATGTAGATAGAAATAAAAGATCAATGCCAAGTCAAAAATGGAGTCCTAAGATTGTGCATGCTGAAAAATGTTGAAGTAGATGTTTTGTAATTGTCTCTTGGTAAGTTTTAAGTTAATGTGGAAAATGAGTGAATTAACTTAGGGGAAGGGAACTCCAAATATACCCGAAGGTACGAAAAGTATGTCCAAAACCCTTATTCGATGCGGCTCCCCGCAAGGAATATGTGGGCTGGTTGGAGTCTCTAAGACGTGTTCAACACTACACCAACAAGGGTGTATCCTAACGGTGTCTCAAGGTCACTTCCCAATTGTTCCCGCTTCCTTTGTGGATTTTGCCACCGCAACAGATCAAATCAAGGCATTGGATTTTCACTTGGGGAGGTTAATTGAAATGTGAAAACTAATTAATCTAGTCACCCACGTTGCTTTTGATGCAACCAATTGTCCGGTCGAACCGCGATGGTGCATAGCATACACAACGGAGCCTAAGTAAATTTTAAGGATTTTATGATTTGTTTTGTTTGTTAAAAAAAGAAAATTTGACCTCCAAGAGTCTCTTTCGGTTTAAGTGAACCTCAATCGGGAAAGCAAGGAGGGGTGAATTTTATTATGTTAAGTGAGATAACCTGAAATACAAGAAGGAAGGACAAGTTATCTAATTAGATCTACCACACATCTATTTCTCCTTTCAGGTCAATCGAGAAGTCGTGGGGTAAGTATTAGTATTACTTTGAATATGGAATGATATTATCAGACTTGCAACATTCAACAAAGTATACCACCCTGCATAAAGAACTAAATTAAAACAAAAAAGCAAGAAAAAGTAAAAAATACAAAAAATGACAAAGACGCAGATCCCCCCTGGGGGGATGGGGAGTGGGCTCGAAAGAGCCTACTCGAGATCTTTTTTATTTATCACGGTTACAAATATTGGTAGAAGTGCTCTTTGGTCCTTGTTATCTGAGATCCAAAGGATTACAAAAAGCTAGAAACATAAACCCGAAAGTAGGGGGAACCCCTGGGAAGCTTTGGATAACCAAAAAATGTATTTTCGGGCAGAGTTTTATTCTCCTTTTTTATGTACCTGCTAAAAACAAGCAAGCAAATGTCAGTAGAAAGTGCCCAAAAACAATTTGGAAGTGTCTTTGGACAACCAAAAAATATTACCCAAAAATATATTAAGTTAAACTATTGAAAAATGCAACAAAATAAACAAAGAAAGCAAGCTTTTCTCGGGATCTTGGCTTGCCTTTTGGGCAGCCAATACAATGTGAACTTAGATGCTATATTTATCTTTTAAAACTTGAAACAATACTACCTTTAGCAAGCTAAATATCTTCCTTGTAATGCTTGCAAAATGGTGATCTAAGCTAGATCTCTTTAACTAAAAGAAAACTTTGCATGCAATAACTGAGATCTAAGCTAATGAGATCTTATTAATTAAATCTATGAACGATTTTACTTTGCAAAATAGATTTTAAAAAATAATATAGTAAACGGTAACCAAGATGAGAAATTTTAATTTTGAAAGAGGAAGAGGAGAGAGAGTGTTTGTTGCTGGAAAGATCTGCCAAGAAAACTTGTTAGTGAAGTACAGAGGGACAAAATCTTCGCAATTTCGTTGGAAAATTAGTGGAATCAAACTAGAACCACAACTCTTCCAATCAACGGCAACCTGAAAGCTAGAAGACAAATCTTGCAAACAAACTCATTAGATCTGAAGATACATATGCAAAAAAGATAACATAACATAAGAAATAATCTTATTTGACATGTAAATCTTAACCCATTTAAGCATATATAACAAAATAGAAGTAACCTTACTTACAATGATCTATTCCTATGATTCAAAGAATCATTGAGGCAAACAAAAGTTGAGAGCAAAAACTTAAAAAAATAGCAATTCACCTCAAAAGCAACATGATAATGGTAATCCACACATGAAATCACTCCACAATTTAGCCTCCAAAGCTTCTCTTTTATTACAACAATGAATGATCAATACAATATTACAACAATAGCAAGCCTTTATCCCACATCTCTAACTAGTTTGAATGAGAGAAAGCATGGCTTTATTTATAGCTGAGGCGTGCCCAAGGAGGCACCATCAACAATGAAGATAAACCCAGAGTGTATCTGAGTTGAACTGAGTCAAACTGAGTTGAACCGAGTCAAACTGAGTTGAAGTGAATAGGAACTGAAGAGGTGAATGACACCTCTCTTGCCTAACTCACCCAACTCTCCATTAACTGCCAACACACCCACCAACTACCACCAACTTGCCTTTCCTCTACCTCACGCATGATCCTCTGATGGTTGACGTGAAGTGGGTGAGGGTGATGTCACCCAAGTTTGATATGCGCTAGCATTTAAAGAGTCAAACCAAAGTTTAAACTTGACATCACAATGAAAGGGCTCCACTACTTACCTCAAACTCACGCATTCATATGTGCTAGCGTGGAGTTGGTTAACGTCACCCATACCATATGCGATCTCCTTCATATTCACTACCTTTCACTTAAACTTTAAATCAAAGTTTTAATACAATTTCAAAACTTATCACATGAAGGGGGTCCACCCTCCATACAATCGCACCCTCTTGTTCTTAGCGTGAAACCTTCAAAAATGACGTCATCCACTTAAACCAAACTTGCCAGTTCCTTTAAAAATGAGATTTCATCTTCAATTTAACCCAAACTTAAGTTTATAACCAAAGTTTTTATGCATTAGCTACTCGAATGAAGTCGTTAACAAAATGGGACCCCTTTTCCATGTCATCCCACAAACAATTTGACTAATTTTTTACTCTTAGTGCCAATTTGATGCACCTTTAGCATTAAAACGCCAAAATGATGCTCTGTTAGCTGAATAATGCTCCACGGGGTGTTTTGACTGCCCGAATCATATGAAAAGTGGCCTCTAGGGTAAAGAAGACACTATGAGTGTGAAAATGATTATCCCAACGCCAAAAACGGACTCCGAACCCAACTTTTATTACACTTTGAATTTTTTTAATTAAAGCATTAAAAATGGCCTACTTTTGCGGGAAAATTTATTTTTCTCGTAATCAGACGAAAATCTAGGGGGACCTAGCACATGTCCATACGACTCAATTCAAATACCTAGCATGTTTATAGACATTAACACTGAAGCTCTAATAACCTCCTAAGTCCTAACCACCAAGACGACTACCCCAACTTTGGAGGTGTGTGTGAAAACTCAGAAATTACTAGTCTTTTGTTCAACAACCAATAATAACCAAGGGAAAAAACACTCTGGGCGAGTCGGCTTGATGCTTAAGTCTGGAAAGTTGAGCCTTTTATAAAAATTGATCACACTAGCACATTTTTTACAATTTCCCCAAAACGTGTTACAAAAATTTCAAACAGACTCCCAAAAAAATCCTGGCAAACTTCTGAACTCTGATCATGAACAAGTGTGCTTGTTCAAGCCTTGCTGACTCACTTGAAAAAATTCACCAAGTACAACTTAGGTGGTAACAAGGATATATTATATGCCCACATGGCATATATCATCGGGGTCTTCTTCCTCGTTCAATGGTCACGCATTGGGTTCTCGAACATCCTCAATTCTTCTACAAGAAAGGTTTTCTCCAATCTTGCAACATCATCATAGCCTCCAAGGCATGTCCACTTAGGAAATAAGGAAGATCTTTATAGCCACACATGCCATTCCACATTTGAGCCACACACGGTTCATAGATGGGTGCACACATAGGACTCTGCAAATCTCTTCATCCATACTCAGGCTAGTCATGGGCCATTCTCCCCTTAGTCCTAATCAGAGGAAATGTCTGCCCGAAGATGCACCATCATCAACATAACAGGTCTCACATGAGAAGGGGGGACTTTGAGTTAGAATGTTAATGAACAATTAGAACATTAAACACAAAGTTAGACTTAGGAAAAAGACAATCCTAACCTTCTAACTTGTTTTTAACCACTAACACATTTAAATTATTGTAAACCATGTGCAAGAGGGACTCCAAGGGCTTTAGACTTTAACTTGACATTACATGAGTGTCCATGGTGACCATATACATGAGATGTTAAAAAATTATATTGACTCTTACGGCATAGGTTCGCTCATGTATGGCGAGTTGCACCTAGGAATGTCCCTGGCTTGGAGGATTTTTGAGTGAAAAAACCTTTGATTATTTACGATTGTGAAGATGTAAATTAACCTCAATAAAAAAACACTCGACACATTCCCTTTCTGAAACCGTCATAGGGGAGCTAAGTATGTGTTATAACTGTTTTTTTACATATACAAGATACATCTCAGTTACATCATTACATTTCATTACATCACAACCATGGATCACTTGATACAAATGACACAGTATACATAATTAGATTAGACAAGCCATACATTGAACTTCATCTAGATCATCAACATCTTTATCCCCTAGGTAATTTCTCATACAGTTTGAGGGGTACCACCCCATATGTCCAACTTTCTACTAGGCAATACTCCTAGCTCCAACAACTTAAAAAAATTCATAAATTTTCCTTTCTTTTTGTTGTGCCATAGATCTAAAATAAAAGCATTTGATTCAAAAATTTCAGATCTGCTTGTAAGTGTTTAAAACTCATTATTTATCAATTTAATTAGGCTTGCTCACTGTTAATCAAATCTAGAATTTAAAACAGAGATTAATCATAAGATAAGATAACATAATTTTATTAATGTCCAATGAATGACCACAAAAGTAGGTCAATGGGACTAGAAGGATACAATCAGTATATGTACAATGTGGGAGTGCAAATGAAACTACTAGAAAAAGCCAGAACTATATCTATGATAAACTCAAATAAAATAAAAAGGAAAAAATACAAGCAATAAGACTGCTTCCAAAACATGTATATAACCATATACAAGGCACGGTGATGAAGAATGAACATGAAGCTGATGAAGTCAAGAACCTCTGAGTCTGATAGTTGATGGCGATGGGGGCGAACTAGGAACTGGCTCGCTATCAGAGTTCTCTGGAACTCTCGAGCTGTCCAACTGTATGATCCTGTGGAGGATGTGGGAGTGAGCGATACTCCTAACATCCGAGGTCGAAAGAAAGAAACTCTGGATAGATCTCTAACTGTTCCACAGAGGCTAAGTAGGGATCTTGCGTTCAAGGGGCGCCTTGTTCTGGATCTATCGGGAACTAATCCTCTTGGCACTCTGGGGGTGTGTGGATTGATGTGCTTCACCCCTCCGGACTAGTCTCAAAGATGTCTGTCGGTCTCTTAGAAAGGAGGGATGAGCGGAGATTCAAGGCGTCACCACTTTGTTGTCTGCAGTACTATGGGGCATAGTTTTAAAAATAAGAATTGGACTGGGAATCGATCGAGGGTCAACTCAGACTTGGAATCGGAATCAGTAATGAATCGGTCATAAATCGATTGATTTGAATTTAATGACTCAGTTTACTAAAACATATATAAAATATTTAAATTTTAAAGAAAAACAACATTTTCAAGATTTTAATCTATTATTCTAGACCATTAAAGTTAAAATATGCAAAGTCTACTCATGTATATACCATATACGAGTGAATATATCAAAATTGCACAAAGTGTACTATGAAATACATCTCTAGGAGACCGGGACTAGAACAAAATACATAATATATGAGGCCGATAGGCTATGTGGCATGTAGAATCCAAAAATCAACATGCTACATAGTCAATTGTCATACATCAACTACATACTACATAGTCAATTGTCCCCATGGCTGTCCCTCACTCACACAATCACACTGTTTGCAAATTGCTAGTGTTGCAGCATTGCTCCACAATGAAAATAGAAAATGGGTGTAGGGAAATAGAGGGGGGGGGGCGTTCACTAAGTAGATTTAGGCCCTAGTATTAGGTTAGGTTAGGAAAAAACAAAGACAAAATGATTTTTTTGTGTGTTTTTTCAAGTCTGCAAAACCCACATGACTAGTAGTAAAAAATCGGTTTTTTTTACATAAATCGGCCGATCCCACCGGTTTGGTACCGAATCGGCTGATTCAATACCAAACCGATGACCAAACCGATTTTTAGACTGATTTGAGTCAGTTTGACTTCAACTTGGTGAATTGACCGATTCCTAAACCGATTTCACCGATTTTTAAAACTGCTATGGGGCTCAACCCTCCGCTTGTTGCTCCAATCAGGGGGATCAACATGAAAGTATAAAGCGATCTTCCTGGTCATCTCAAGGTGGGGTGGGGTATGTAAGAACTGAGATTTGTGGCTAAAAACATATTTGGTTCAGCCCTCATTCCTTAAATACCTATTTAGTGGGCTGTTTGTTTCATATAAATAAATCTGGAAAATATATCATTGAAAACCACCTTAATCCAGATTTGCACCAAGTCTATCAAGTTCACTGAGACTCTTAACTATACCATAGACTTTGTGCCTTTAGGGATTCCCCTGTTGAGTTGGAGAAAGAACCATCCAAAAGAGTGGGAGAGGATTATTGAGGTTATAGTGGATAACCTCTTTGAGTTTCTCTTAGGTCTTCAACTTGTGAGTTTGGACTTTTACACTATAGGTGAGGGTTTGCGAAGTAACATGGGGCAGCTAATTTAAACCCTGCAGCTAAACCCCGTCTAGTTTAAATCCTAACTCTGTAGTATAATCTCCCTAAAGACTCTAATTGTGATGTTGGATTGGTTATTTTTGTCTTCAAGCCAATCAATTAATAGTCTGTAGTTTCTGTTGTTCTCTTTTTTCTCCTAAGTAAAAAAAGGTTAAACTTATAGTAAAGGATGGGAAAACAAGTGATGCGGTAGTCAAAAACTAAAGACTGTCTCATTTCATAATATGATCCAATAAGTCCTTTTAGAAGAAAAAATGTAAATTTCAACCAGAAAGCCACCCTTTAAGTTCATAAAAGGTAGTTATGATCTTATTAATAATTGTAATTTTATTACCTTAAAAGAGTATGCCCTCATAGCGAAGCCAAGACAAAGTTTGTTATGAATGGGAATGTGATACTCGACTAGAAGTTTTAGATTTCCAAGTTCATGCGAAGAACATGCATTGGTTCTACTAATGGCTTATGATATATGCAATATTATATGATTTTAGTAAATTCTTAACACTGTAGAGTTGTAGATGTTATGGTTCTTAGAAATTCTTTCAGAATTCTCATGGACTTTGAGAATTTATGTTCCGGCAAGCCTAAGATCTTGAATATCTACTAAATATGAAGAGCTCTCTTCCAAATAAAGAAGAATGTTGATCTTCCTTGACGACATAAAAACCTTTTAACAGCCCATTTAGATGATTTCCTAAATGGTTCATGCAATTTTGCATACTCGTGTGAGTTCTCCACAGATTGTAAGAGCCTTCTTACTGAAGTATGTGTATCCTCATTATAATAAAGAAACCTTTTAACATCTCATTTATATGGTTTTCTATATGATTCATGCAATTTTGGAAACTCAAGTGAGTCAACTATTTTTCAAATGAAATTTGTCCACGGCTAAGGGTTCAATCACAAGTAGAATATACCAAAAAAATAGTTTCTAGCAAGAAATTTGTATTTACCAAGATCATGGCATAATCTGACGTAATGGTTATTAAGCATTCATAGTGGTAAAACATACCTAGATCAACTATGTCTTCGATAACATCCCTGTAACAAAAGAATGGAAGTCATAACAATGTTCGTGTTAATATCTTTTAAAGATATTTGGAGCAATTAAAGTCAATTAAGATATGAAACTAGAGACATACCTTGCATTAACAATAGGTGAGGTTCTCAAGTGCTTGTTCGAGATTATGCTTATGTCTATTGGTGAAGAGAAACAATCTCGTAAAGAATGGTCCATTTGACATGATTCATCATGACAAAATATATTGGGGCTTTCATTAACTCTTGTCATATTCAAGGAATATAGATTGTCTTCAATAGATTCAATAGTTGGTGGCAGGTCACAAATGCTAAATTTATCCAGAAACATGCCCATTTGTCGGTTTTCATCCTCCCATCCTGGACGACATCCTTTACTGTTAACTAGAAAGGTTAATACCCTTACTATTAACTTGCTTCAAAAGACAAGAAATAATCAAACAAGAAAACCTTTATTGATAAACAATAATAACGAGAAAGAACCACAAGGTGGTGAAGGTAATAACTCTTCATGATTTAACTAATGCAAGTTGGATAGAACATGGAACACCAACCCACATGTTATAACATTGTAAAGAGATCTCATGTTCCATGGTAGTTAAGGAAATGAGTTTTTTCTTTTTTCTTTTGTAACTCATATTTGATGTTCATGTTTCTCCTATGGATCTTTTGAAAGGGTAAGGTCTTAAGTGGTGAAAATTTAAACAAGGCCACAAATTTTAGTGCTCCACTTCTTGTGTGATTTTTGTTTTTGTTCAACTAACATAATTTGAGCTCCTCAAGGTGATTTTATTAACAAACATATACTAATTCTACTTGGAGACAACACACATACATTCACATCAATATGCAAAGTGCAAAGAAAAACATTATATTAATTACAAATACATAAGGCTCACACCAATCCATATTTTCTTTGGATACTCAAAAGGATGAACCAGTCACAACAAATCTTAGTTTATGATAGACTTTGCTATTCATTTTAATTTTAATTTATTTAATCAATAGTGAGAAATCAATGACACAATTTCCATGACACACACCAACACCAAGAAACTCACAATTTACCTTGGAGAAACTCATAAGGGTGAAAAATCCAACATTAAAATGAGGTTGTGCCCCTATTCTCTATTTGCTCACAAGGACAATACAAATTACAAAGGAAAAACTTACCATGGATCTTAAGAGAATTGTAGTCTAGCCTTCCGAATTGCTCCGCCAAACTCCTTATTCCCTTTGCTTTACTCTATGTCAATTTCTTTGGTCACTATATTACCCCTCATGTTGCATGAGGCTTGCACTTGTAATTTTCATCACAACACTTGTGTTTCTTTTGTTGCAAGGATCGAGCTTGTAGAATTACATTGCTAGATGCTTTGATGGATATGGGGTGCATTTCTGTTTTACTTAGAGATGATGCTAGCTTGTGGTTGATTTAATGATGCTAAGTGTGGGATGAGATGTTCTAGTGTCCTAATGGTGTTCTAATTGATGTGCTAGCATGATCCTAGGGATTGAAATTCTACATGATGTTGTGAGTTTCCCCATCTTTGATAGTGTTATCACCTAAGTTGCACTTAGGGGATTTCCAGTGAGCCGCCAAAGTATTGAACAAGTCAATTGTTCATTGCTAGTGCTCAGAAGTTTCGTGGCTACATAAGGACTAGTTGTGCTCCGTTATTTTGCATAAAATGCATGTTCATACCCCTTGGGGACGTTGTAATAAATGCTCTAACACAACAAACTTTTTGTAAAGGACTTGGTTTCCTAAGACTGGGCTATCAATCTAATTATTCCAAGGTGTTTTTTCCCTTGTCAATTATGCAATGTTGAATAAGCGATGCTTAATTTTCGAGTTTTCCACCGCTCCTCCAAAGCTCGAATTTTCGTCTTGGTAGTTAGGCCTTATGAGGTTATTAAAGTTCATGTGTCGATGTATATAAGCATGTTAGGCATTGTTTTTGAGTCGTATGGATATGTACTAGGTCCCCCTAAAGTTTCGTCTGATTTCGAGATTTTTTTTTATTTTCTTTTTAAGCCATTTTTTAATGGTTTAAATGGAAATTTTCAAAATGTAAAACAAGTGTGATCCGGAGTCTGTTTTTGGTATGGTTGGGATTATTTTCAATCTCAGAGAAACATCTTTACCCCAATGGTCACTTTCACTATGTTTCGAGCAGCTAAAACACCCTGGAAGGTGTTATTTGACTAACAAAGCATCGAAATGGCATTTAAATGCTAAGTTATGAGAAAATGCACCAAAGTTAAAAAGTTAAAAAAGTCAAAAATCAATTAAATTTTGATTGGGATGACATGGAGGTGGGTCCCTTATTCCATGCAACCCACTTTAAAGTGTAATGGCAAGCAAACTTTGGGTTAAAAGGTAGTTACCAATTGTTTTATGAGGAGTGGTGACATCACCCACATGGGACTCATGCTAATACCAAGTGAGATACCGATTGGATGATATGGGTGGACCCCTCTCCATATAATAAAATTAAAAAAAATCCTTTGGTATATTAAAGTTTGTAATATGTCATATGTTTGAATTAAAGAGGAGATCGTGTAAGAGGAGACTCACGCTACACATCATACTCGCGTTAACTTGAAGAGTGTGGACCCCCTCTATCCACGTCACTTTAAAAAAAAACATTGGTTTAGATAATGAGTTTACAATACATGTTCGTAAAACTCTTTCTCACGTCATGTTATCAGTGAGGTGTGCTCACTTCCGTACAATCGCATGAGGGTGAGGGAATGAGGGACGTCGTTTGTGGAGTGGTTGGTGAGTTAGTTGATTGGTGGGTGAAAGGTGTCAATCATCTTTTCAGTCCCATCTCAGATCAACTCACTATGACTCCTCTTCAACTCAGTTCAACTCAGTTACACTCTAGGTTGATCTTCAGTGTTGGTGAGGCCTCCCTAGGTCTCTCTTTATTTATTTAAGCGAGACCTTCTTCCTCATTTGAGACGGAAGCAAGGAACCTCTGCTCATGTAATTTGTTTGTTGTTATCATCTGAATAATATTGAGACTTTGGAGGTCCATTGGTGTTCATGTCACATGGTGAATGGTGTATGCTTATTGAGGTAATCTTATTTTCATTTGTTTATGCTTGATATCAAATTGGTAATCAATCTAGCTTAGAGGGTTCTCTGAAACACATAGGGTAAATATTTGATGCTTCAAGTTATTTACTTACATTTTGGCTTCTTCAAATTCAAGAGTAGCATTGTTTATTAAATTGTATTCATGCTCTTTTGGTTTCCATTGGTTGAATGTACTAGATTTGATCCCTTTTTGTGCAAGTGTGAATAAGTTATTTTCAGGTTGCAACTTTGGAGTAAGGGGAAGAGCTAAGTTGCATTGTTGTCTTCTTCAAATCTTGAAGAATCTACAAATTCTTGTGCCCATTAGTACCTTCAAGTCTCAGAAAGATTCAAGCTTGAGCAAAGCTTGTCTCTTCTTCCTCTCTCAAACCTCAAAACTTTTCCTTGGTTACCTATTGAAGCAAGCTTTTTTCATTTAAAAAAAAATTATCATAAAGTTAGCTTGTTATTTTCCTAGATCTAAAGCACATCTAAATCATAGATATAAGCCTAGATCTAGCAACTATTACTCAGTACTTTAAGCCCCAAAATTTTCCAATCTTTGCTAGTACTTGGTAGTGTATTTTTCTTATTGTTATTTGCACTAATCCACTAATTTGTAAACTTTTAACTTGCTGGTTTTTAGCAGGTTGAACAAAAAAGAGAGGGATTCACTACCGAATGTTTGTGCTTTAAGCCTTCTGGAGCACCCGAGATCCAACCCACTTCCCCCTTCTTCATTCCCCTTCTTTCTTGGGCAATTTGTAAGCCATTTTGACCAGTTTTTGAGGGTCAAAAGGCGGTTCTTTCTCTAAAAATTTAGTATTGTAATAAATCATAAATAAAAGCAAGTGGGATTACAGATCCCACAACTCTTTTTCCCCCATTTGGGGGAAGCTTGTATCTGCCCATTGTGTGATTATTTACCTTTTTGCAAGTTTTTAGATTAAGTTAGTTTTAGTTTGATTATAATGCAATCAATAAATCTTTACTTCTGTTGGTAGAACTAATCTGACATTGCTTTACTGAATTACCCAAGACAATCCATTCGATTGGGGAAAAGATACTCTTTTCCGTAGGAAGTAGTGTAGTTTTCTTGTGATTTCTTTTCCTTTGATGCGTCATTTTTGTATTTTGGTTGTGAGAAGTACTACTAACCAAGCATTGATCTACCGAATTACCCAAAGAGCTTGCTTGTTGGGGAAAAGATATTCCTTGCCGAAGTAATTAGTCTTACCGCTTTTACTTTTCTTGTCTTACAAAAAAATGATAATAAAACCAACCCCTCTTTGCTTTCCCGATTGTGGTGTTATCCACTAATTTTGCACTTAGTGGATTTCTATTGAGCCGCCAGTTATTGAGAATGATGAATGTTCATCTCCAGGGTTCAGAAGTGCAGTGTGCTTTAGTTAGCCATTTTTAATTTTTTGTTAAAATGACCATGCCCCTTGGAGTGGTAATAAAGTGTGCTAGTAGGGGTTTTGAGTGGCTCAGTCTCCTGAGAATTAACTATCAACTAAGGTATTCCAGGGAGCTTTTTCCCGTGTCGATTATTCTTTTCCTTTAGCCAAGTAATAATTGATGAGTTTTTCTCCTGCTTCCTCCAAAGCTGGAATGCCTGATTTTGAAAATTGGGCCTTAGGGGTTATTAGAGTCCAACTGATGTATAAGAACCTACTAGACATTATTTGTATGTTCTATGGTCCGTTCCTAAGTCCCGGGATGCATTAAAACATTGTCTGAAAAAAAAATTCCCGGATGCGTAGAAGTTTTTAATTTTTTATTTTTTGACTGTAGAGAAATAATTAAAATTTTCAATTAATTAATTTTTTTTTATTATGGTTTAAATGAGAATTTTCAAATTGTAATAATTAAGTGGTCCGGGGGGTGTTTTTGACAAATAAATACTTGTTTTCTAAGCCAAAACATTTATTTAACCCGTAGACGCACTTATCCCAAGTTTTGGATGATTATTTTCTCTGAATTAAATATTTCCTCAAAATTAATAAATGGGGAATATTTAATTAAAATAATCATTTTTTATTAAATGGAGAAAATCAAAATATCTCCAGAAAAGACCAAATTTGATTTAATAAAGGGCTAATTAGCTCGGCATAGATTATCGGAGGAGATTCCAATCATCATCAATTAGTTTTGAATTTGTATCGGAGTCCAACAGTTAACTCTCCCTCAGGATTTGCACCTCTCTTCCTCATGTGTGCGAATTGCCTCTTGTGGATGCTTGTGGTTGGCCGAGTGATAAGACCGAGGAGGATTGAGGCCACCTCACCCCCCCTCATTACTCTGCAACTCAATTACAACTCAATCAGGCATCAGTTCAACTCCGAATCAATTGCCAGAGCTTCAGTCTCTTTAGGGTTTTTCGCTTCTCTCTTTTTGTATAAAAGCAGGTCTCTTGTGCCCATTTTGATATGGAGAATTTGCAAGAGAACTCTGCCCAATTTGTAACTCTTATTTGTTTAATGGAATAAAAGCGACTTTGGAGGTCCATGCGTGGGTTCTTTGTGTTCATGATTTTCATCTTGTGAGGTGATATCTCTCTTAACCTTACTCTCTTTCCATTGCAAACTGTATGATCATTGCTAGCTTATGAAGGCTATCAATCTAGCACAGTAGGATATCCATTTATTGTTTTAATTTGGTCATCTATGCAAGATCAACTGAATATCTGAATTGATCAAGAAGTAGTCAGTTATACCATTGTTTTTCAGACATTTATTTGATTAAGCATTCTAGCACTTGATCTTGTTTGATGTTGTTTGAGTGTTGTGTTTTAGGGATCACTGAAGGAGGAAGGGTTGAAGCTCAATCATTTCTTCGTACAAGAGTTTATAATCTAACATTTTCACCATTGCAGGGCCCACAAAGCGTTTAATTCCAACTCAAGAAACACGGCTAAAAAGGGCTCTCTTCTAATTCTTCGTAATTCAAAATTAAAAATCTTCTTTGGTTACGAGATCTACCCTCTTCTCTCTTGTTTCTGATGCCTTTCTCCTTCCTCAGTGTCTAATCTGTTTGCTTCTTCTTTCTCCCTTGTTCGCTTCCCACTTCTTCCTTACATTCCCTCTTTGTTTTACCTCTCTTTTCCCTCTTTGTTTTACATCTTTTTAGCTCTTTCGCTTACCTTTTCGCTGCCCTCTTTTCTTCATTTTTTGCAGCCACTTTACTCCTTTGTTGACTGCCCCATTTCTTCATTTGTTTAAGCCTTTCTTCCTCATTTTTGCAGCCCTCTCTTTTACTGTTTGGATGCCCCCTTCATCACTCTTTTTTCCACTTTTTTCAGCCTTCTTTTTTTTCCTTTTTGCAACCCTCTTTCTCTTTGTTGGCTGCCCGCTTTTTCACATTTTTTGCAGCCTATCTTTGCCTTTTTACATCCTCTCTCAGCTTGCTTTCGCTCCACTTCTTTGCCCCACTTTCCCTTCTTCTTTCTCTTCTTTTAACACTTTACTTTTTTTTCGCTGCCCTCTTTTCTTCATTTTTTGCAGCCACTTTACTCCTTTGTTGGCTGCCCCATTTCTTCATTTGTTTAAGCCTTTCTTCCTCATTTTTGCAGCCCTCTCTTTTACTGTTTGGATGCCCCCTTCATCACTCTTTTTTCCACTTTTTTCAGCCTTCTTTCTTTTCCTTTTTGCAACCCTCTTTCTCTTTGTTGGCTGCCCACTTTTTCACATTTTTTGCAGCCTATCTTTGCCTTTTTACATCCTCTCTCAGCTTGCTTTCGCTCTACTTCTTTGCCCCACTTTCCCTTCTTCTTTCTCTTCTTTTAATACTTTACTTTTTGCACTTAATTTTATCTCGAAAAGACTCAAAAAATTGCATTTAAAAAGACTTGTTTTGCACATAGATTAGTTCTATTTTTGTAGTTAGATTCATTTTGGTTTATTAACAATAATAGGTGCATGAGTGTTTGTCTTTTTTGTGCAGGTACCAAAGAGGAGGTCAACCAAAGAAAAAGTCCAAAGACTTGTAAGGATTGAAGAAAAAGTACCAAAACTAAGAAGAGAAGCACAAACAAAAACCACATCCTTTGTAAAAGCCATTAAGGCTTATTCATTTCTTTCTTTTTCAAGTTCTTTTCAAAGGGTTAAATTCTCGGGCATTGTAACTCATTAATAAAGAAGGCTAGTGGGGTCAAGCCTCCCATGTTTTTCCTACTTCCCCTATTTGGGGGAAGTGTGTCTTGTGTCATTTTTATCTTTATTTAGCTTAGTTTGCTTGATTAGACTTGGCTTGATTTTTTACTAATTGCTAGATTAGACTTCATTACTTGCATGTTATTTATTTGATGTGTATCTCGTTTTTTAATTGATAAATCCTAAAAAGAACATAAAGTCTCTTGAACTTGTCATAAGATGAGTCAAGAGCACTCTCTATTGGAGAGCATGTTGCATTGCATTCTCATTTTAGATTAGATAAGACTCTTGAATCTCACCATAAGGTGGATCAAGATCTCTCTCTGTCGAAGAGCTTTTTGTGTGTGCTAATAAAATTTTCAACTCACTATCTCCCATAAAATTGGAATCTCCTATTTTTACAGTATGTATGCTCTACCTGGTCGGGATACCTGGAAGCACTGTAACTATTTAATTAACAGATCTAATTCCAACTGCAATCATAATAAAATTTATCACCCCATAAGCAACGAACCGACGTTGAATGCAATACTCAAGTGGGAAAATTATTACTGGGGGCGCTGGGTAGCCCTCCTCGTTTTCGATGGTTGGTTAGTTGTGAACGCCTCATTGTAGACTTGGCCGGTCCAACATGTCCTTGAACAGAGCCACTTAAAGTATTTCCGGTTAGATTTCCAGTACCTTTGCATACCGGTTGGAAATTCCCCTTGCCTTAATAAACAAGATCATCATAAAAATACACAATAAAATTTACCAAGAGCATTGCAAAACGAGCTCACGAACATCTTTGAGACTTGTATTTCAGCATCCCCAACACTATTTGACTCCATTTTTGGCATTGGTCTTAGAATTCTTTGCATTATCTGATTTGGACCATTTGTCCTTTTTATTCTAAGTTATTCATGTTGTGGATGCTTTAAATTCAGTTGTCTTATGCTACTTATATTGTGTTTTGCAAACAACAACTTGGATTCCTTAATTTATTATTGTGTATCTTAGAAAAAATTCTAAACAACACTAATTCACATCATTCATCCAAAAACACTTTAACAACAAGAGCCTTAGACAACTCTTTTTAAGGGACTACCCCCCTTGGCTTCGTTAGGAGTTAGCCTAAACGGAGGAGCTGGGATCATGTGACAACACCTGGCTCTTTGCTTGCCCCGAAGGCCACACCTTTCCCACTTGGGAAACAACAGTCCAAAAAATTTCTACTGACGGTGTGCATTCGGCGGACAACATGCAACTCACTTGAACCGAAAGAGATCCTTGGAGGTCACTTTTCTTTTTTTTAAAGAAAATCAGTTATAAAATCATTAAAATATTTTAGACTCTGTTGTGTATGCTCTGCACCGTTGCGGTTCGTCCGAACAGTTGGCTGCATCAAAAGCAACGTGGGTGACTAGATACATTAGTCTTCACACCCCAATTAACCTCCCAGGCAAAAATCCAACGCCTCGAATTAATCCATTGCGGTGGAAAAATATACAAAGGAAGCAGGAACAACTGGGTAGCGACCTCGAGACACTGTTAGGCTACACCCTTGTTGGTGTAGTGTTGAACACGTTTCAGAGACTCCAACCTGTAGTAGTCCTTGCTCCCTTTCAGCAATGGGGGCTTGATTTCATAGGCAAATTCAAAGACAATTCCAGCAATGGATTTTGTTGAATTCTCACTGCTACAGACTACTTCACCAAGTGGGTAGAGGCCATACCCACCAAGACAACCACTGAAAAGGTTGTTATGGATTTCATAGAGGACAGGATAATCACTAGATTTGGAATCCTTCTCAAGATAACAACGGATAATGCCAAAGCATTCAGCTCCATCAAGATGAAATCTTTCTGTTTCAAGTATGGCATTACCCTATCCCATTCATCTGATTATGAACCACAAGGAAATGGACTTGCTGAGTCCACCAATAAAAATCTAATGAACATTCTTAAGAAAACTGTGGGAAATAACAAGCGGGCATGGGATAGCAAGATCAAATATGCTCTTTGGGCCGACAAAATCACGAAGAAGAATTCCACTGGAAAGTCTCCTTTCGAGCTTGTATATGGTCTCACAGCCACCTTGTCGGTCAGCATGCAGATCCTTATCTTCAGAATGATAAGTGAATATGGCACCGAGGGGGAAGAGATGGAACAGTGGATTAATCACATTATAGAGTTGGACGAGAGCAGAAGGAAAGCCTTAGATCAAGTCTTGAGGCATCAAGAGAGTGTGAAGGGAACCTTTGACAAGTCAGCAAAGCCAAGACCTTTCAAAGTTGGAGACATAGTCCTTTTATGGGGCAAAAGGAGAGAGAAACCGTGTAAGCATGGAAAGTTTGAAAGCCTCTAGAGAGGCCCCATTGTTATATGTGACCTTGCCAGAACGAACTCTTTCATACTCAATACTATGGAAAGAAAAAGGTTACCCCTCCCTATGAATGGAAATCATTTGAAGCTATTCTACGGAAGAAACCTCTAAAAAATGACAATGGGGTCATTTCAGGCTTTTTTAAACCCTCTCTTGTTGTATCTAATGTGCTTCTATTTTTGTATCATATTGTTGTATATTAATTTGTATTATATTTCCTTTACATTATGCTTTGTACTTTATGTTTTGTATCATATGTTAGAGAAAATACAAAAAGATTTTTATGTTGGTATCTTCTTGGCATTTTATCATAAATATGTGGGCTTACACACTTTTGTTTCCATGCAGGAAGCAGATATTCTAGGGTTCTCAAACACTCTTTTTGATTGATGAATCCAGTGAGTGCCCGTCCCGCAGTTGGAGCCAGATGTTACCAACTATTTTGTACAATAGTTGAACCTTCCGTTGAGCCGCCAGTTGATGAACATGATCCGTGTTCATATCCAGTATATCAAAGGTTCAGAATTTCTTGCCCAACCAATTTTGGCTAGTCATTTTTATTTTTGTACTCAAATGACCATGCCCCATGGGGTTGTTGTAATAAAGTGTGCTAGTAGGGGTTTTGAGTGGCTTGGTCTCCTGAGACTTAATTTTCAACTAAGGTGTTCCAGGGAGTTTTTTCCCTTGTCGATTATGCTTTTCCTTTAGTCGAGTATAATCGATGAGGTTTTCTCCCGCTTCATCCAAATCTGGAATCCCTGATTTTGAAATTTGGACCTTGGGGGGTTATTAGAGTCGAACTGATAAATATGAACCTACTAGACACTAGTTGTATGTTCTATGGTCATTTCCTCGGCCCCGGGATGCATTAAAACATTGTCCGAAAAGAAAAATCCCGAACGCGTAGAACTTTTTAATTTTTTAGTTTTTGACTATAGAGAAATAATTAAAATTTTCAATTAATTAAACCATCTTTACTATGGTTTAATTTTCAAATTTTCAAATTGTAATAATTAAGTGGTCCGGGGGGTGTTTTTGACAAATAAAGACTTGTTGTCTAAGCTAAAACACTCATTTACCCCCTAGACACACTTATCCTAAGTTTTGGATGATTATTTTTCTCCGAATTAAATATTTCCTCAAAATTAATAAATGAGGAATATTTAATTAAAATAATCATTTTTTTTTATTAAATGGAGAAAATCAAAATATCTCCAAAAAAGACCAAATTTGATTTAATAAAAGGCTAATTAGCTCGGCATAAATTATCGGAGATGATTCCAATCATCCTCAATCAAAGCCGGGTCAATATCAGAGTGCAACAGTTGATCCTCAATCAAGGGTTGCGCCTCTCTTCCTCATGTGGGTCAATTGCCTCTTGTGGATGTTTGTGGTTGGCCGGGTGATCAAACCGAGGAGCGATGAGCCACCTCACCCCCCTCATCACTCCAACTCAGTTGCAGCTTAGTATTACACCACACAAGTAATTCACCGAAAAGAGATATGTCGTAGGAAAGGCGAGGTATGTCAAACCAAGGTAGGGCTCTATCTCCCTAGCAATGACGCCAAAATGCTATCACCAAACTTGTAGACGTTTATTTGATTAAGCATTCTAGCACTTGATCTTGTTTGCTATTGTTTGAGTGTTGTGTTTCAGGGATCACCGAAGGAGGAAAGGTTGAAGCTCAACCATTTTTTCATACAAGAGTTTTTTAATCTAACATTTTCACCATGCAGGGTCTACAAGGCATTTACTTCCAACTCAAGAAACATGGCTAAAAGGGGCCCTTTTCTCATCCTTCATAAACCAAATTAAAAAACTTTCCTTGGTTACGAGATCCACTTTTTCTTTCTTCTTTCCACTCTTTACTTTTGCCTCTTCTTTCCGCTTTCTACCTTGCCTTTTTTTCTTCACCCTGTTGCCCGCCTATTTCGACTAGGTGGCAACTCCATGTACATGAAGTGTACATAATTGTACCTTGGAAAAATCTGAGGATTTTTTCGCTTCTGCAGGGCAATTGCCCCTTTGTAAAACGAAATGTCCGCTCCCCTGCGTGGGATAATTAATGTAATTATATGTACTAGTATGGGTCATATGATACGGATGCCACACCATGGAACTGATTGTTAGGGAAGTCCCCTCATCGAGTGTTTTTCCCTTTCCAATTGATCTTGTTGAACAAACGAGTTTAATCGGTTTGGTTTTCACTCAAAATCCTCCAAAGTGGTGACGGGCGTTCTACCAGTCAAGTCCATGAGGTGGCTAAGGCTTTAAAGTGTAATTCATGACCATGCTAGACATTTGTCTAGAGTCTTGCGGAGTTTCGTTATGTTTTTGAATTTTTATTAATTTTTTCCAGTTAATTAATTCCACCCCTTGGTGGCTAATTAACTGAGTTTTGATGTAATAATGTAATTACTCAAGCATGGCATTTTGTAATAGGGGCTATGAATGCAAAATAAAATTGCTATGAAACCCCCTAAG
>LPNX010645603.1:1006873-1017940 GCA_001517045.1 Pseudotsuga menziesii
GTCCAAGTCAAAGCTAAGTTTAGAGCTCATTTAATGTGGAAAACCCTCACTAGAAGGGGACGTCCAAGCTAAAACCTCCACCAAATATGAAGAAGGCGCTACCATGTAATAACCCTTGCTATATTTAAAGGGAGGCTCTACCAAATATTTGGGGGCGCTAGCTAAAGGAGCCACCAAGCAATGGAGAGGGGCGCTATTTTGGAAGCACGCCCAAGTTTAATAGAGGAGGCACCATTAATAGAGGAGGCGCCATCTATAGAGGAGCGCTAGCCCTTTTTAGAGGGGCGCTATTGTAGTGAGGCGCCATACTAAGTTTAGAAGGGCGCTAAGGCATAAATGGAGGGCGCCACATGAAGAGGAAACGCTAAGTGTAGAGGGGCGCTATATAAAGGAGGACGTCATCCAATATAGAGGGCGCCAATCTAAATTTAGAGGAGCGCTACAGTAAAATAAAGGGGCGCTAGACTTGGGGAAGGCGCTAGACTTAGAGGGTCAAAGCTACATTTGGAGGGGGCGCCTCCTTGGGCCCACATTTTGTAACCTTAACTCATCCAGGCCATTGATCTAAGGTAAGCATTGAGTCAAATACCTAGATCTGAGGGTGTATATTGCTTTGACATGGATCAAAAGTCTCAGCCATTGATCAAGAATTAATCTAAGGGTTGAGATTGATTGAGAGGAATAAAAGCCAAAAACCTAGATCTAGTGGTGGAGATTTAACCTAGATCTAGATCTAATCTCAGCCATTGATCTTCAAGGGGTTGGGGATCTTCCTCAACTATAAAATGGGGGCCTCACTCCCTCATTTTATCATGCTCTCTCATGCTATTGTTATGCTGCCGGATTATTTCCCCACTATCTTCTCAAGCTCTTTCTCTCTTGCTATTGTAATCTTTTTGCCCTAGTTGGGCCACTTAATCTAAGGAATCTTTGGAGGGACATTGTGCTACAATTTTTCATCTTTCATGTTGTAAGGTAACTTGTATATATTTTTTAGCTTTGCATCTTTTGTATTTGTCTAGTTAGCTCTCCACAAAGTATTTTGTGGAGAGATTAGAGAGTAGAAGTATTTTTGCTCTCTTTTGTGAACTGTTTGACGTTTTTCTTCAAAGTATTTTGCAGGGATCGTTGAGCATTCTCCTCTAGGCTTACAATTTCGTGCAGGGTTAGATTTGTTGCAGGTTTTCCAAGCAAGGGCATCCCTCCAGGGGCTTATTTCTGCAAATTTTCAATTCGGCCATCCACTTTCAGCCTGTTTTAAACAGGGTTTTATTCACTGTTTAGTGGGTATAAACTTTGTTTTAGAGCCCTAACCTCATACATATTAGTTTAACTTGTTATTTCTGTTGTTTTAGTATTATTTAGGTGGCTGGAAACTAAGTTTCCAGCCAGTCTGTGAGCTCTATGCAAAAATAGCTCTGTCTCGAATACTTGTGGTATCAATTGATCCGCATCTGCGGTGAATGAAGTCGGCCTGAATTGGTTTATCCAATCGCTCGAGCCGAACGCAAGTTCCTTCGGGATTAACTTATTGCATACCTCTTTGGCAAATATTATTCATCCTGCATAACAGTATAGTGTTTTTTTTCCAGAATTTCAATTCGGCCATATCTGTTTTTGTGTTCTGAAACTGGGTTTTATTCACTGTATAGTGAATATAACCCTTGTTTTAGGGCCCCCATATGTTATATATTAGTTAGAGGCTTTAAATTTACTGTTTTAGCATCATTTAGGTGGCTGAAAACTCAGTTTTCAGCCCCCTAAACTTCATATTTCTGTCATACTTTCGCTCAGAATTTTTATGTAAAAATTGTAAATTTTGTACTAACATTGTAACAGTAGATTTTTATTTATTTCATGTGATTTGCAGCGAAAATAGTTCGCTGGTTTTTGACAGGTAGTGCAGGTTTAAAGGAGATTTGCTGTCCAAAAGGGCACAGAAATATCTCAACCCTCAACCAGTTCAAGGGGGATCCAAACTCTCAACTTTTCTGCTATTGTAAGCCCCAAAGAGAGTCTCTTGGGGTATTTTCTGAAGCTTTGTAAAGCATTTGTATTCTGTAATAGTTCTATTTCTTTTACCCACCTATCTTTGTGACAGACCACCATCTCTGTCATAAAGATTGAAGTGAGGTTAGTGTACTATTTATTTCTGTTTACTATTTTATTTGTTCACCCACCTACCTCTGTTACAGACCATCATCTCTGTAACAGAGATTGTTGTGAGGTTAGTTTAATTAGTTTCCTTTCCACCTACCTATCTCTGTGACAGACCACCATCTCTGTCACAGATATTGCTGTGAGGTTAAGCATTGTTAAGTTACAGTTTCTTTTCAAGTTCAGCTCTTTCATATACTGTTTAAAAAAGGGAAGTAATCATACAACTCGCCCATCCTGTGTATCCTCTATCCACTTGTCATCTCCCTTTAGGGAATTCAAGTTGGATATGAAAAGCAGGAGAAGTGAGGGCTTAGGTAATTAAAGAAACCTTTCATTTTTCCTGCTACAATCTTCAACACACATTACTTTCAGTCCAAGATCGAATACCAGCACCTCCCATAAGGGACATCGCTTGGTGATCTTGTTGATATCTTTAAAATTTACATTTGCATCTTAATCACCCAAGATTTAAAATCAACCCATAAAATTAACCAACCAAGCTTCTCTATCTCCTGCTCCTCTACTCGGTTATCACCCTCCGGGGTACTCCGAGATACGACCAGGGGAAAAAGAAGTCGTAGTCTAATAGGCATCCATCTAGAGACTTTTGAATTGATTAAAAACAGTGACTCGAAAGCTGCAAGGGGTAGCAGGCTGGGGACAGTCTCTAGGAGCATCGACGTCCTCCTTGTGAGCACCGGGCCATTGGGGATTGACCTATGAGCTAGGGGTGGGCTTTGCTCCCACCTGTTGAGCGCAACAGCAATCTTTCTTCGGTTTGAGAAGAACTAGATCGGGGTAGTCACACCACCGGATCTAAAACTAACTTCAAGAAGAACAACTCTAATAAAATTTATTAAAATTTACCAAGAGACACTGCAAAACGTCCTACAAACATTGGTTACTACTGTTTTGGCCTTGCTGTTCAAGGTTTTACTACAATACAACACTACAAGCATTTTCATTTTATTTTACTGCAAGCACTCCAGCACTTTACTTTCAGTTTCATTTACTTCCTGTTCTGTAATTGCTCATGTGGTGAATACTTAACATCTGTTTAAAGTGCTTCAAGTAAATCAAACTTAAAAGTCTTTCTTTCCTTTATTTACTGTTGGTCAATAATTTCCATCTAAAGTTTTCTTCTGCTTCCTTTGGTTCATAACTTGTAAATCTTGTTCATTGGTTAATGTTGATAAATTTAGATCAATTGTACATTGCTTAGATATCTGGTTCATAATTGTATCACTGGTTTATTTATTCATATCATTGATAGACACTTAGTCTGTGGTTAAATAACTTAGATTTGCATCCATTAAAAGTTGCATTTTCTGACTCCATTCTTTAGGCACTGGTTTTTCAAATAAAAAAGACTACTGTCATTTAAATCTTGCATATTGCATTAGTTTGACTGTCATCTCCTAGAACCTTAGCCTCAGTCTTAATAAAAGATCCCTTTAATTAATCTGTCATTAATTAATAAACCTGGAACATAGTCTTTCCATAGGGACTACCCCCCTTGGCTCTGTTGGGATCTTGCCTAAACGGAGGAGCTGTAGACTGTGGTGACAGTGGTCCCCAGCTCTCGCTTGCCCCCAAGGACACACATAGCAGGTTGTGACTTTCCTGCGTCTTAAAGTGTGAATTAGGCGGCAGCACACCCTTTTACCTTTCTTGCTTCTCTTTTCTCCCTCACTGTTTCACCTCTTTTTCTCCCCTTTCCTCTCTTGCTTTCGATCCTCTTTTTCCCAAATTTTTGCAACCATTTTTCTCCCTGTTGTCGGCCCTATTTTTCTTCGTTTATGCAGCGCTCTTTTCTCTTAGTTCGCTGCCCCGTTTCTCATTTCTTGCAGCCAACTTTTCTCTTTGTTGGCTGCCCTCTTTCTTCATTATTTTCAGCTTCTTTCTTCACTTTTTTGCAGCCTTCGTTACTGCTGTTCACTCTCCCTTTTTCCCTCTTTTTCTCGTTATTTGCAGCCTTCTTTTGCTCCCTTTTTGCTCGACTTTATCCTCTTTATGTTTCCTCTTTCGCATGTAATTTTTGCATCTAGCTTTACTTCAAGAAAGACTAAAAGTTTGCATTTAAAAAGAGTAGTTTTGCATTTAGATTAGTTTCATTTTTACATCTAAATTCATTTTGGTTTCTTAACAATAATGGGTGCATGAGTGGTTGTCTTTCTTGTGTAGGTACCAAAGAGGAGGTGAACATAGGAAACAAGTCCAAAGACTTGAGGAAATTGAAGAAAAGTGCAAAACAAAGAAGACAAACTCAAACCACATCCTTTGTAAAAGTCATTAAGGCTTATTCCTTCCTTTTTTCTTGAAGTTCTTTTCAAAGGGTTAAATAATAAATTCCCTGGCATTGTAACTCATTAATAAAGAAGACTAGTTGGGTCAAGCCTCCCACGTTTTTCCTACTTCCCCTATTTGGGGGAAGTTTGTCTTGTGTCATTTTTTTATCTTTGATTAGCTTAGATTGTCTGTTAGACTTAGCTGTTATTTTTACTAATTGCTAGATTAGACTTCATTTCTTACATACCATCATTTTCATGTGTATCTTGCTCTTTGATTAATAAATAATACACAAAGTCTCTTGAACTTGTCATAAGACAAGTCAAGAGCACTCTCTATCGGAAAGCATTGTTGCATTGCATTCTCATTTTAGATTAGATAAGACTCTTGAATCTTGCCATAAGGTGGATCAAGAGCACTCTCTGTCGGAGAGCTTTTTGTGTGTGATAATATAATTTTCAACTCACCATCTTCCATAAAATTGGAATCTACAGTGTGTATGCTCCACTCGGTCGAGATACCCAGAAGCACTGTAACTGTTTAATTCACAGATCTAATTCCAATTGCAATCATAATAAAATTTACACCCCATAACCAACAAACCGACATTGAACGCAATATCCTAAATGGGCAAATCTTTACTGGGGGCGTTGGATAGCCCTCCTCGTTTGCAGTGGCTGGTTAGTTATTGAACGCCTCGTTGTAAACTTGGCTGATCCAACATGTCCTTGAACGAGGACACTTAGAATATTTCCGGTTAGATTTCCAGTACCTCGCATAATGGTTGGAAATTCACCTTGCCTTAATAATCAAGATCATCATACAAATACACAGTAAAATCTACCAAGAGCATTGCAAAACGATCTCACGAAGACCACCGAAACTTGTATTTCAGCATCCCCAGCATTATTTGACTCCATTTTTAGCACTGGTCTTAGTGTTCTTTGCATTATCTGATTTGGACCATTTGTCTTTTCATTCTAAGTTATTCATGTTGTGGATGCTTTAAATTCAGTCGTCTTACGCTACTTATATTGTGTTTTGCAAACAACAACTTGAATTCCTTAATTTATTATTGTGTATCTCAGAAAAAATCCTAAACAAATCTAATTCACATCATTCATCCAAAAACACTTTAACAACAAGAGCCTTAGACAACTCATTTTTAGGGACTACCCCCCTTGGCTTTGTTAGGAGTTAGCCTAAACGGAGGAGATGGGATCATGTGACAGCACCTGGCTCTTTGCTTGCCCCCAAGGCCACACCTTTCCCACTTGGGAAACAATAGTCCAAAAGATTTCTACTGACGGTGTGCATTCGGCGAACAAAACGTGGTTCACTTGAACAGAAAGAGATCCTTGGAGGTCACTTTTCTTTTTTTTAAAGAAAATCAGTTATAAAATCATTAAAATATTTTAGACTCTGTTATGTATGAGATGCTGAGATGAGCAGTTTTGACGGATCATTATTTTGTCAGTGGACTATTAGACTCTCCCATGTCAAGACTAAGTCTCAGGACACTCGAATGTGAGGACTGATGTAGCCATTTAGTCATTTGCAGAGCAATTAGTGATGCCCAGATTGGTGTTAGTGTTTTCTCATTGGACAGATGATGGTTCAGATGGATTATTTGCATGGTTATGACTCAACATTTATTATATTGTGTTATGGTTATCATTGCTCTTATACTCATCTTTGTGACATATACTAGCATTTAGTGTCATGATCTAGTGGTCATAAATATATGGACTTGGATGTATTTGTATTATGTGTTGATGTCCCTACCTAGACTTGGAAGTTCCTGATCTATACTCATTGGTTTTACCCTCTCTAGGGAGAATAGAGGTAGTCATTCCCACCATACTCTGGCTTGCTAGTGTTGGCTTCATTGTTCATTGTCTCCACCCATCCATTTCCTTCCAGTTTTGTTTTAACCCGACTTACTACTTGACTTGTGGCATGGAGGACCTTTCCCCGCTAGAACCTTTGTTGGACAAACTACCCTGTTTATATTGTGTCTCGGCTCTGAGTTGGTGACAGAACTTGCCTTTGGTGAGTTGGATTGTATGCCTAAATCATTCTGGTCGGTTGTCCCGATGTTTGGCACTGTGCAGAACTCCCCCTGGTCACTTGAGATGTTGTTAGCTAAAACTGAAAGCTCATGTACTACTTGTATTGGAAATGTTTATATATGCGCCGATGGAAATTCTAAATTCTAAAATGTGTTTCTTAACATATGTGAGCAAAGCGCAAGAGCAATGAAATGCTAAAATACCCAGTGAAGGGTATAAGAAAAGGTCCCAAAAGCAATGGTTAAATATATGCTATATCCAAATATTGTTGACCTTATAAATGTGAGTATGTCCTCGATGAAAGCTGCAGTTAGTTGTGCTTTTAAGCACTAGTGAAGTCCCCAAAAGGTCACATAGGCAAAAAAAGCCATGGAAATAAAATTGATGGTCCTAATGAACATGGATCAAACTTGATGTAGACATTATGCCTAAGTTGAATAAGCACTCTCTAAACAACCCAACCATTTGTGAGGCACTGCCATTCCCTGTGTTGTTGTTTGTCCGACATGTGGTTAGAGTGAGTATTTCCTTTCCATATCCAAAGTGTCATGATGTTAAGTTGGTAGTCATCCTTTGCCCTAGCTTTGTCGATTTTAGCCTTCACCCTTCACTAGAAAATTGACTACAACTATGAAGCAAGTATAGTCTTGAAAGTCTCGTATGAGTAATAATAAATAAAACCCTATATATGTATTTGGTTGATGTACCGCCAGTGAGGTGACTGCTACTTGTTATGATTGTTACTTAAATGATTTGTAGAGCATGTCTTAGCCTTGTAACACTTGCAGCAGATGGATGATAGTCTAAGTTATATTATTAGTATCTAGTCATTTACAGATGATTATATTGTCTATTGGACATTGTTGATGATCAAGAAGAGACCTAGAAAGCGTATGAGTATGCACCCTAGATGGATTTGGACTCTCTGAATCTAGTGAGATAGTTTATTTTCAGTTCCCGGCACTTGCAGAGATGATCAAGCTCATTTTACCCTTCTGATGCAGTTTTGCTTCACTGGATGATGTGTCTGAGAAGGGAGATGTTTTTGTTGGATCTCCTAGGGTGTTGTATGGGCCATAGGAGGTGCAGCCACTTGATTGTACCATAGTACCCCCATCCCAGAGGGCCTTGCGGGATCAGTTTGACAACGCAGGCAACCTAGCAGGCTGTTTTGGCAGGTTCACATTTCCCGAGGCAGATTAATAAATGATTAAATGGCTATTGAAGAAATCGATTTGGGATACTGAGGCAAGGACATGACATGGGATGAGTTATGATCATGAGTGTGATGTCCTCCGCACCTTCTCCAGCAGTTGCAGCACCTGATTGGGTCCACACCTATTTTTTGGGCATCTTTATATTATTTTCTGGAGCTTTTTGGGAGGCTCATGATTTCCTCAAGGAGGGACAAAGTCAAAAGATTAAAATATTATATTGTTTTATTGTGCCATGGGGCGCCCAGAGGGAGTTAGCTAACACTCAATGGACCCACCATGTGCTTCATTTATTTCTTGTTGAGTGGGGTACCCTCTTTATAGGTGATTTAGTCCACTTTGGTACTTTATGGTTATATTGATCCATGTATTGTATGTTGAGCTCATCTCAACCATTGATTAGAACATTTATATCTTTTAATCTTAGCCACTCGTTTTGAAAGTGGTTAGTATTTTGCTTCTCTCGTTCTTATTTAAAGGAGAGAGCTTCTCATTTGTAAGGGGTCTTTGGCTCTTGGATCTAATTAATAGAAAAACTTTCTTGTGGATATTTTTTGGATCTCCTTTGCATCTGGTGTTCTTAGATGGTGATCGGAAAGTCTCTTGCTTCCTAGCATTCGGGAAATTTGTGTGAGATTAATACCTTTTTAAGGATCGTTGTCTTGTCTACAGGAGGGCGACTTCATCTTGGGCGTTTTTGCAGGGGGGCGCAACTTGCTTGGACTGGTTTCGTCTGTGACAAGGGGGGTTTTCATTAGTTTCATTGTAATCTATGATTGCATCTTGTTACTTTTCTGTAGATCTTGCTTTTCTTTTATGATACGGCAGATCTGATATTGTTGACGTTTGCTTGTGTAGGAGAGAGGGCGCATTGGTCACTTGGAGCAAAACTTCGGGCTTAGAAATCACACAGGTCTTCTCAAATTGATCGGGATAGCAGGGATCATCACCTTCAAGGAATCTACAAGGTTTTCTAGGTAAGATATACAGATTAGTTCCTTTCTTCCGGATCTCAACCCATTGACACATGCTTTTCTTCATTTTCCTGAAAAAGCCATAAATAACAAAAAACCAAAAATACTAAAAAATAAACCGCTCGATCTTTGGACAAACCACTGCTGGGTTTTGTAGATCGGGCCTCCCTCTAACCAATTCACCCCTAATGCTGATCTAATTCTGCCTTGTTTTCCCTAGATCTGAGAAACTGCCTTCTCAAACCCTAGCGCCCCTCACTGAATTTTTGACTTTTTCCGAGATCTGATTTTTTCAAAAAAATAACAACTTCGATTTGTAGATCGGGTCCTCTGTTGAAATATTGTAACTTCGAAGAATATTCTATATGTATCTTTTGTGGTCCCCGATGGTCCTACCGGAAGAACCACTTATATTACTTTGTACCTCGATGCTTCTAATCGGAAGAACTAATAAGAGTCATGAGGTAGTCCCCTCCAATTGTGAAGGTGGGTCATTAGCACCCCAGTGTGGTTACTTGAGCCTACATGTGTAACTCGAGCTTACATGATTTAACTCGAGCCTACATGTCGAATGAGTTAGTTAAAGTGAACGGATGAATATAAATAGAGGTGTGGTGCTCCTCATTTGAGACACACACTCTCACTTGTATAGTGCATTAGTGGAGAGGAGAGAGAAGTATCTGGAGAAGGAGGAGGATCAGGCTTTGATCTCCTTGTTGGTTTCATCTTTTATCTTTTGGGGCATCTATATTGAGGAAGCTTTTGCTGGGTTTTTCCCTTTAGGGTTTTCCTAGGATAAATCTTTGTGTTCTCTTTTTGTATGGTTGTGCTTGTCTATCTTTCAGTGATCCTGTTTATATGCTTTTGTTATGAAATCGAAACGAAATACTAATGATCTAGCTTAGCATATGAAAATTTAACATGGTATTAGAGCCACCCTGAAAAAAGACATTGTGCAGCTAAATAATCTAGGGCTTCTTATTTTTTGGGTCTCTACCCATGATCAATCAGCAAAAGAAGGCTAGACTGACTCTCCATTGAAGGGCGCATCTTTCTGTTGAAGCGGAATTCGATTCCGAGCATTTTCAGTTTTGGTGCGGAAAATTAGGGCTTTCTACAGAAGAAGAATTTTTGAGTGAGCCCAGCATAGGATTGTTCTCCTCATCAAAATCGAAGTTTAGAGACCTGGATCAAAAAATTTGGTCTGGTGAAACTTCGGTAAAGTCAAACCCTAGTTTGACCCCAATCTAGAAAAACCCTAAATACTAAAACTGCTAAGTTTTGGTACATTCGCTATATCCTGAGATTGGCGAAGGCTCAGGCGTTGAAAATTGTAGAGGCCGAAGATAAAATCTTGATTTACACTGTGTCCAAAATTCAGCCTCAGATTCGCTATATTCTGGGAGATATGATCCCTCCAAGTTAGGGTTCTAGCCTCTTCCAGAATTCATCCCTAAATAAGACACCTGGGGATAATTGCTGTAGAGTGGGCTACAGAGGTCCAAATGGAATTCCTGAAGATGTTCCAGAAAAAGCACGGCCTGTACTTTCTATGGTCCAAATTTCAGAACCTGAAGACGAACCAGTGACACGTGGCATTCTGTACAACTTCACTGTTCTGAACAGTCCTGTAACAGGTCACCTTGGGAAAATGATCATAAATCCCAATTGGTGAAACCAATTCTGATGAAACCTGTGGTGTTGAATCAGGGACATGTGAGGTTACCTCAGTGCGAAATTTCAGACACAGAGGAGCAGTAATTTCGGAGATATCACAGAAACAGTAACAAGCATTTCTGCAGAAGAAATTGGAAAACTAGGGCTTCCTGTTCCGGGAGCTTCCCTCCACTGTTTTCAGAAAAGGAGTAGATTGGACAGCTCCAATTGAAGAGATCTATCTTTCTATCCAATCAGAGCTGAAAGATTCCAAGTTTTGAAAATTAGGGTTTCTCTGACAAACCCTACATTAGCCAGCTCCGGAAGCAGGACAGACACCTCAAATCGGTAAGATCTAATCTTTTGTTATTTGCATTTGAGGTTCTCATTTCAAAGTGATTTATCACATCAGCTTGATGATAAGCTTGGTGAAGTTAAAAACTTCCAAGCATGGAAGTATTTGATCTCTCTGAAGAAAATGAATTGGACACCTACATGAGTAGAGAGGTTCTAGTTCTAGAGGGAAGATCAGCCTCAAAGCCTTACACAAGAAGAACGTGATGAAGGCCAAGAAGATTATTGTTGATTCAATCATGGATCAACTTGTACAACAAGTGTCTTCCCTAAAGACACCGAAGATGTTTGATTCCTTGATCAAGCTATTTGAAGATAAGAAAATAATTCAGAAGATGGATTTGAGAA
>LPNX010645613.1:4582-26099 GCA_001517045.1 Pseudotsuga menziesii
GAAAAACCTACAGTTTTATGACGCAATATCAGAAGCACAAACCTTTGGCAGGGAAACAGAAATCATCACAGGCTGTGGTTGGGAAGAAGTAAACTGTTTGAAAGGTAAAAATTAATTAAGAGTTGACATATTGGAGCTGGTATACCATATAATATGTACTAATGTTCAAGCAATAGTTTAAACATATACAAAATTACAAATATACCTGATAACTTCCAATAACATGTATTCCCACCATCATATTTGCTGCTGCAATAAGCCAATCAGGTTTTCTAGTGTCAAGAGAAAATTGTCAAAAACAATCTGACCAAAGGCCCAGTAACCAGCTATAGCTACTGGGAAGTAACAAAGAGCAACTACAAAATATGCAAGAACAACACCCCTCCACATGGGGATCTTAGATGGCCTTTCTGGTCACGAAGGAATGGTAGCTTGGATCTCCAGAGCTACCATTATTTCTGGTGTGGCAGGTTTGGTATGTAAATAGTCATAGCTTACATCCTCCACTCTACCACGATAAACACAGGCTACCCAGGCAATGGTAGAGTAACTACAAAAAAAAACAGATTAACAAAGTCAAAATCGTATTCCTGTTCATTCCCACCATACTGCTAAAGTATATCCATTTCCATCACTAAGCTTACTCTCTTAATTCTTTGGACAAGTTAAAGACTTTCCCTCTGAAATTTAGGAATAGTAACTGTCTATAATAGGTTACAGTACTACGGATACCACCTATTTCCCATCACAGTTTATTGAAATAGAAACCAACAGACTCCTATTGATGCATTTGTAGAAATCATACCATAAAGACATAAGTGTTGCAGCCATTGAAACCCCTGCCACAGAACTCAGATTGGGTAACAGCGATAGAAAGTAGTGAATAGAACTGAAAATGAGGATCCAGTAAGATTGCCTCACGGGTTTACAACTGCTGCACACTATTTGGTGAAATTTCTTTAATGATTGTCCACCAGTAACCATATAAACTATGTTCACACCAACTTCAACCATCAAATTCGGGGGAACAAGAATCCATAGGCCAACCTTCTCTCCAAATGCATGTTGTGCTAACTCGTGATATCGATCGAAGCGCTTTCCCGGGACGATCTCATGCATATGTACCAGTTGCCAGAGTGTATATAAGGTAACCAACCAAGAAATCACATGTACCAGAATGCCTGGACCCCTGCACATGAAAAGGACTTCATAATATGCCAAACCTTTTATAATATTTTTAATAATAGACACATGTTTCCCATAAATAAAAGAGGTATATCCTATGTTCAGAGACGCAACAGTTGTAACCTTTAAATAGCATATACGAGCCTTGTAGAAAAGATCTAAGAACATGTATGAACCTGGTAGCGCCCAGAGGTATTCAAACCCTTGAGGGTATTCAGTCTAGGATTGTGTGACTCGGCGGTTTTAATTCCTCTCAGCGCTACACTGATCAGGGATTTGATCAGGTGTTTGTTAATTGTTTACTATTATTATGGTGTCCATGAACCACAGATTTATTTCCTTTAGGCAAATTTCATGTCTTTTTGATCAGGCCTTTGTTATTGAGAATCACCAATGTTCCATTATTGCAGTTTAGAATGACAAAATCAATCCATCCACTTCAGTGTCTATGCTAGGATTTGTTTGCTTACCATCCTAAGAATACCATGGTATATGGTAAACTGAGCACTCCAGCAGAAACCATAGCAGTGATATTATGGATTGTAGAGTACCACCAAGTTGCAATCCGCGATGACATAAACTCATTTTCGGTTCTCGTCTTGTCAGCATCTTTGTCTGCAAATTCCTGCAAAATGATAAAACCACAAACTAGATTGAACAAGGGCATGCACGAATAAGTAGTTTTGTATAGATACTATTTTTTCTTGGTAATAGCAAGAGCTTAAACACATTTTAAAACATATATCACTCAATTTTGTAACAGCAAGAGCTGAAACAATTTTTTAAACAGGACCCACTCAATTTTTGGCGGAAGAAACTCCTCAGACATGTTCCTTTTCAGATTTTCAGGTAGAGCTCATATAGGAATCGGTTGAGAATTAAACCTGGGCCACTTGTGGAGAATTCCCACCCATCTACTGCTAGATCACAGCCCAAGCAACAACGGTTGAATCGATTTTATTACACAATAAAAAAGCTATAGTTGCTAATTGAGCTTCGAATGGATTCACCGAATTCTTTGTTAACAATGTTAAGAAAGTGTTATCCTTTTATAGTTGTTCGTGAGCACATGTAATGTTTCTGATGTTTCTTAGTTTTGGTTTACCAATAGCTCTCATTGAACTGTACATACCCCAAACCATGTGATATAACACAAGCAATAACATTATCACAGAGTGTTCACGACTGAATGCCAATTTAGGGGTCAGAAAAATGTCCAATAGTAAATTGGGTGGCTCTTGCAATTACACCTTTTGTAACCCACAAAAAAATGGAGAATCTATGCTTTTCCATGCAGAAATAATATTCAATACTATAAAATTTGTCTCGGTGCAGTGATTTAACTGCTAAAGTCCTTAGGCCCATTCATGATTTATTTGAAAAGCTCAGGTGCAGAGAAAAGTGATGTCTCCTGTCTTGAAAAAGGTACTTACAGAGACTTAATAAGAGACTTAATACGTTTCAAAGTGCTTCATACAATTAGTAAGGAAGAGAGGTTCTCATCATCTCAAGCAAGGTAATTCAAACCTCTCAAGAGAAACACTACAAAAACACTACTGTTCTTATTGGCAACGCTTTGGATGCTGTAGGAATTCTTTATGAAGTTGTGGCATTTTTTTCCTCATTAGAGTTTGTTAAACCTTGTACATTATTGGAACCTTCTGCTATATGTTTCTTTGCATCTATGGGTCGGAGCTAAAAGTTACCAAAAAAAATTGTAGTTATCTCTACCTGTCCTATGTATACTGAAACTTACATCTTTTGAAGTTCTAGAACATTATTAATATAACTACCTAAAAGGGAAAGCTCAACAAGCCACGTAAACATTTTAACTCTATGCTTTATTGAATCCCATGGCTTCTTCTAATATCGATAATTTAAATCACAAAGTGGAATGAGACACAACTAGCTATTAAGCTTCACTTCCACCTCTGAATAACCAATACATATCAAACAAACAACAATTTAGCAGGTTTCTTCAAATGATAGCCAAATTTGCTGGGGTATTTGAAGAGCTCAGGTGCAGAGAAAAGTGATGCCTCTTGTCTTGAAAAGGGTACTTACAGAGACTTAATGCATTTCAAAGTGCTTCATACAATTAGTAAGGAAGAGAGGTTCTTCTCATCATCTCAAGCAAGGTAATTCAAGCCTCTCAAGAGAAATACTGCAAAAACACTGTTGTTCTTATAGCCAACGCTTTGGATGCTGCAGGAATTATTTATGAAGTTATTGCATTTGTTTCCTCATCAGAGTTTGTTAAACCTTGTACATTATTGGAACCTTCTACTATGCGTTGCTCTGCATCTATGGGTCAGAGCTAAAAGTTACAAAAAACTTGTAGCTATCTCTACCTGTCCTATGCATACTAAAACTTACATCTTTTGAAGTTCTAGAACATTCTTAATCTAACCACCTAAAAGGGAAAGCTCAATAAGCCACGCAAACAATTTAACTCTTTGTGCTTTATTGAATCACATGGCTACTTCTAGTACTGATAATTTAAATCACAAAGTGGAATGAGACACAGCTAGCTACTAAGCTTCACTTCCACCTATGAATAACTAATAAATATCAAACAAACAACAATTTAGCAGGTTTCTTCAAATGATAGCAAAATTTGCTGGGGTTGGTGCTTTAACCGAAAAACTATCACACAAACTCCATGTAGTTGCAAGAAGGCCTAGAAAAGGGTAACTCCTACATCTAAAAATAACTTTCAGCACATAGACATGAAAATGTAAGCAAGTAAATGACCATCTGTATATGCAATTCTGGCATTCCATGAATCGAATAAAAGGACGCCAACAACTCAGTAGACACTGTAACAAGGCTCTAAACCTTAACATATCGTGTACATTGAAAAGGAGAAGTAATCAAATAAAAACAGATAATTCATATCTACCATTCATACAGACAGGTATCATGCAAATCATTAGGACTTGCCTGGGGAGGTGCTGAAACAACATTGAGAGAATTCCCGCTCACCATCTTGAAAAATTGCCGTTAAGAAACAGCAAAACCCAGCAAATCCCAAATGGATTCTCCAGCCACTCAATCTGTTCCAGTGATCCAATGGATACAATAACTTAAAGTGCAATTCATAAGATGCAAATGCAAGGTATTACCTACATCAAGATCATGGGCATTCTCCTTCTTACTGGTTATTTCTTCACTACATAAAGGTAGCGGGGTCCAACAGAGATATTAATAAAGCAATGAATGCAGTTGTAGATGGATGGTCCCTCCTTCCATAATGGGGCCAGTTTGAATGAAAAGCCATCCCCATTAGCACTGAGATCCAATGGGCTTAATATACAAATGAATATTGTCATTGTCTCAGTCAATCAATGGAGTTGCAGTTTGGCAGGAAATTTCTTTCTTTCAGCTACCCACTGCACTCACATACTCCCATGTTATTTCAATCAAATATCCCCCAAGGGAATTTGAAGGCAACACTAATGAAAGTTGGTATCTATAGATATATGAATGATGACGCCCGACCTCCTTATTTCCAAACTATATGCACACTAAAACCTGTTGACTGTCACTGTTCATGGCAGTATGAAGTATAACGAACTAGTTAACTTTCGTCACTCCGTCGAACATTTGGGGCGTGTTGGCTGAGTGAGTTAAACTCTAGTTTATTTGTATTTTTGTCCATAAAATTTGGCCGAATTTAGTTAAAGAAATTTCGATGAAATTGTAATTTTGGTTATTGAAATTGTAATTTTAATCTCAACTATATTTTACAGAAGACAACCTATGTAAAGTAATTACGTCGAAGACGTCTTTCTCCGAGGTCGGGTTTTCGACACAGTTCCCAATCATGGTTGTCCCTCTAACCAATGATGCAGCTCATCAAGTAAAACTATGGTAGAGGGAAAATAGATTGTCCTAGCTATGATTACAGGCTTGTTTTACTCAGGAAGATGATGTTATACGAACCCGCAACTATGGTGAACTCTGCAACAAAAGAACACTCCTTTACTTTCAGTGGAACACATATGCGCATATGACATCTGTGCGTAAGGCTCATGAAGGCACCCATCTTTATATTCTCAGAGATGTTTTAGCTCTGAATTTTCAGAAAATAATCTAAAGAATGCTCTTTGAGGGATGAAAAAACCATGAATCCTCCAAAGCATTAATATAACTGAGCAAATGGATTTCTGGAGATCATCTAAAACTAAAATAGTCCCTCTTGCAGGAACAAGAGACTCCTGTGGTAAATAATAAAATAATGAAAATAACTAAAAGGAACTGTGTTCAAGATCATGGGCCTGTTGCAAACATTCCTCTGGATTTGTATAGAAATAGTCCTCTTCCTTTGGTCTATGAGGTATAGCTATTCTTTTTGTTGGTTCTCCCATCAGCTCTGCATGTACTTCATTAACAGCAAGGGCAAATTCATCCCAATTTAAGGACCCATTGTTATATTGGTCAAAAAGTCCAACCAGATGTTTCCGGTCCAACAAGATTGTTTTCCGAAATCATAAGAATCTGCAGAGCATAAGCAACAATGAACAATAAAATAAGTAAAAAACTAAATCCATGATGGATAAAAATATGCCATGATTCAGACAATTGTCTACAAATTAACAAAGTTAAATTTGAAAAGTACTTAAATGGTTTGTGGACTGTAACCATAGTAAAGTTGCAATTGAATTATAAGGTACATATAAGGTTAGGGATCTGTAACATCTACCTTCTGTGCCCTTCAACAACTTTGGCCATATTTCCATCATATGTTGGAACAAACACATTACTTTCACGAGAGACAATGTAATCCAGAGCAGAGATTTGGGATGAGTGATTTTGGAAAGGCCTCAAATCCACAGGATTAAATAGCATTTGTTTTCTAACCTGTTAAACCTTTCTCATTAAAAGATGGCCTAGAAAATGAAAGAGAAATACCTTGCAACAGTATTAAAAGACAAGGACGCCTTTAATCACTTAACATACCATTTTGGGATAAGCTGTGGATAGGGTAGACATCCTCCTTTCTCCACCATATATTTGACCAGCTGCAATATAAATCTGCATACTTTTATCAAAATGAAGTGCCTGTAAAACCAGTGCAGTCTCTTTTGGTGTTAATGGACATAATCCATCCAGTCATTTCAGTTCAGAATTGATGACTTTTTCCTTCCACCATGGATATGCATACTTGATAGGGAATTGCAGATCACTACTGTTTAGAAAAACATTAGAAATGATTTCATGAGGAAAAAGAAAGACTTTCATTATTGTGAACAATAACTCACCTCATTCTGGTGAGTTCTTCAGCCTCTTCATCAGTACAACCATGAGTACAGCTAGAGAAAGCCAACATATCCATTTCATACTGAAGATGTAAGACAAAAAATGGCCCATTTTCGCTCAATATTTTTAAGAGCCTTCGGCCTAACTCTTCAATTTGTGCAGTAAACCGAAGAGCATGGTAATTTGCACGGCAACATAGCTTTTGGATCTCTAATGGTAAACCATTATTAGCTAGCCGTGCATCTGTCTTGTTCAAATGCAGAACTTTGTGTTTCTATATTAGTGGAAGAATCTGCAGGATGAAGAGTAATATATTTTAGCAGGTTGCAGAGGAGAAAGCAAAATTGCTAAAAATTAGCGAAAGACGGATTGCTAAACGTAGACTATAAATCACCAAACTACATCTACTCTACCTGATGAAGGTAATACGATATGTTTGACCAACTCACAGGAGGCATGGAAGGTACCATTCCCTGTTGTACTCTGTTCTTTAGTATTGGGGGAAGTTCTTTGAGTATTCGAACTTCACCTCTCAAAGATGTAATAAAGTGATCAACATCTTTATGAGCTGCTAAGTGTAAATTCCTTTCAGAATATCCATTTTTCCCATGAGAACCAGACTTGAAGCATGAGGTACATGGATGAGAAATTTTCAAGTCCTCTGCAACTTTGCAGCTGCTGGCCATTTCCTCTACATCTTTTTCAATTTTTGCAATCAAATTCGTTCTAAAAATGCGTTTTAATTCTAACAAATGACTTCCACATCCACCATATTCCTTTGGGGGACATGGAATGCTACCATCACTATTAGCTTTCCAATCTGGCAATCTATCTGTAGGTTCCAAAGTGCTATTGCTAGTAGCATGAGAGTGAAGCTCCCAAACAGGTCTCCCCCCTGACAACTTTGTTTGCTTATTTCTTGGCATCCCCTCCCTACCATAAAAATAATCTCTATCCGTAGACTGCTGATGGGGAAATTCTGCTTTACCACCTCTTGGTTGGCAACCTTCTCGAAGGTGTCGACAACAACTGACACATAGATCATAGGAACAATATGGACAACTTCGGTGGTTATCAACAATAGATATCTTGCAGTAGTCACTGTAGCAATACAGGAGACATCAAATTGGCATGTGAGATGGTATGATGATTTTAGATTACCACTAATATCTCAAAAACATTGGAGATAACTAAATCCTCATCCTATGTTACCTAGGGTGTAATTGTATTTTAGTTAAAAAAATGAAGGGATTTGAACTTTGAACATGTACCAGCACAGATGTTCATCTGCATTAAGTTTGGCTTTAGGAATCTCCATCTTTACTGTTGGTTCACCTGATCAGAGGGAATATTTCACGAATGTTACGACTCTTGTAAAAACTGGAACACGTGACAAATATTTAAAACTATCCCCAGGCAAAGAAGCATACCACAAGATACTCACCTTGAATCTTGGCCTCCACCTCTAGCTCCAAGCACTCATCCCTGTGGATCTGCTTGAGCACAGGAAGAGCCATAGACAGAAAGTAATGGAGGTATTGAATCTTCTCAGTGTTGTCTGTTTTCGGCATCCTGACCTACATATGAACAGCAGTTTCAAGAATATGAGATATTTTCCTTCCACAGGTTAAAACAGCTATCATCAGTAAAAAGGGAATAGTATTCCCACAAACAACCCCATAACAAGGAACAAAAACACAACCGGAATTGCAATCTGCAAACAACTTATCCACACTAGGAAAAATGTTTGAAACTTTTCAAAAGATCAAATACCTTCCCCTGTCCATTCCCATGCAAACATGCCTTGCAACTGTAACTCCCACGACAAAATGGGCAAGCCTTCTCAATATCTTCTTGTGAATATTCGGGGTACCTATACCACAACAAATATGCAAGTGTACCAAATGCGATATAGCCAAATATTAACAATTTTTCATATGTTCTTGTCGTTACAGACTTCTAGATATTCAAAACAAGAAGGTCTAGGTTTTGTTATGCTCATTATCCAATTAAAGGAAAGCTTATTCCTACCAGTTAGCAATACAGGAGAAACAGTAACGCTTTCCTTTGCATTTTGAACAACGAACCAACTTCCCTTTGTCATTCTTTTGGCATTGATGACATATAGCACTTTCTGCCTCAACCAAGGTACCAGTTCTCTTGCTAGAGCAATCCTGAGACACAACAACAGAGAATGTTCCTTAACCAAGGCCATGCCAATTCTAAATTGATGCTAATCATTATATGTTCAAAACGTCATGAGAATCCTGAGAATAACAGAATAAAATAAAAGGTAACAATGACATACAAAAGTGGTGATAACTCGCAAAACTCACCACAACAGGCCTGCTTATCAATTTTTTTGCAGTTTTGGTTTTTGCTCAAGGTGCATGGGATGGATACCATGGAAAATCGGTCTCCCTTTCAATTCCACAGTTTCTTAAGATATCCACCTCAGCTTCTTCACTGATCAGTTGTGTATGCCGAATAGACGCGCCCGACTGATACATAAGTTGGCTTTTTGGAACCTTTTCTTTTGATTTAATATCAGAGAGCTATAAAAGACAAAAAAAAAGATAAAGGGTTTCTGGAACCCTAAAAGATTAATGATGCAACAATCTATTAAATCCACTGGGTAAGCATTTCTCAACCTGCAAAGAACACAAAACTCAATCATGGGAAAATAAAATTGCAATAGCAAGGGTGCTTCCATTGTACTTGCCGCTCTCGAAAACAAAGGTGGAGGCCATCAGTAGATGGAATTTATCTTCGCTCGACGAAACATAGATACCCTACGCTCTGCCCACCATTTTGGAGGTCGCTTCCGGCCCTTCGGTAAGACAGTCGTCCATCACCATTACAGGGCCGAACAGAGTAGCGAAAGAGTTGGTGGTAGGAGCCGAGGCCACCTTCACCGCTGTCACATTTTTCCCGGACACTATATCATGGAAATAGAAGTGCAGGTGGTTTATCTTCTCCTTTGCCTCTGCCTCCGCCTCAGCTATGTGCAAGCAAAACAACAACAACAGTGAAGCTCGCTTTAGGGTTTGCAGATCACAGGATAGAGACGGGCAGCGACCGGAAACGAACCTTAAAACCAACAGACAAACACACAACCGAACCTTAAAACCAACAGACAAATATGAAACACGTGGCAGAATCTAATTGGAGCTATAGACGAAAAAAATGAACAGTTGCCTTACGAACTTGTTCGGAGAGAAATGCCTAATGGCGTAAAAATAAAATATGGTTTATTAAAGTTATATTATGATTCTATAACTGATTGCTTCATCTTTCTTTACTACATTTACGACCATAAAATAATGATATTATACCAAAGAATGAGAGATTATTCCTTAATTTTCCTTTTTTTTGGTCGGAGAATGTGAGAATATTCATGAATTTCACGAATTTTCTTACTCCTGGTCGGGTGGGAGATGACTCACAGAATATTCTTTAATTTTTCCGAGTTTTTCTCCTCTGTCTAGTACACGTGTACTGACATACATGGGCCATGGCCACTAGCAAGGCAACAGTTTGATATTTGACCCTTACACCAACAATAAATTTTCGTTATGACGGGACAAATATTATTTATATGTTTGAGCTATTTTGACTTATATAAAGTTGTCTATTTTAAATTCTTGTGCATACATAACGTGGAGGAAAATGGTTATGTTTACGACTATTTTATAATGGAGTTAGCTTTAGACTCAACCATTTGCATTAATTGGACGATCTGGCTCGTATGTGACATCACTCATTGCTGAGCCTTTGATTGGTGCAAATGGTCGGATCGAAAGCTAACTCCTTTTATAATGAATATTTTGAAATTATGATAAAACCATAACACATTTTATAATGACTATTTTGAAATTATGGTGACTATAAACCGTAACACATTTTATAATGACTATTTTGAAATTATGGTGAAACTAAATCGATAAAACCAAATGTTTTTGGTAAAACCGTTTTTAACGTTCATTTTTTTTAAAATGTTTTTTAACGTTAGGAACTTAGACTCTAGTTAAGTGTGGTGAGATAATGAGTTCCACACATTGCAATTTTACTTGTGAAATATAAAATTTTCCATTGTTTTTATATTAGATAAAAGCTGTTTTATCTAGTCATGAAAGGTAAAACCAATTTTCCACTGTTTTTATATTAGATAAAAGTTGTTTTATTTAATCATGGAAAGCAAAAAACGTACGGATTATATTCTCATTGACATGATAGAAATTTTTCCAACTTGGCTTTAGCTTATTAGCTTATTAAACTTAGTTTGAATAAGCCAAAACTCGAAGAGCTGTTAAAGGTAGCAAGTCTTTGTCTTATGCAATTGATTTTTTAAGCAATTAATTATTGACTAGGGCAATTGATTTTTTAAGCAATTGAACTATTGACAATTATATAGGGCAATTGATTTTTTAAGCAATTGACTATTGACAATTGTATAGATAAAAGGAAACTTATTGTCTTTCAACAGTATAGGATTTTTTTTAGCATGCTGCAACAAAGCCTAATAATATGTTTGTTGTATCCATTGCCCCTTTCTTCTTATTGACTTGGATCATCCCAAAGAGAGATTCTTATCGTGCATGTGTGTAATGTTTATAGCGTGGGAAGTTTTCCAAAAATAAAAGCATATGCAGAAGATTCAAAGAAGAGACACTTCCAAATGCTAGTGCTTATCATGACAAGTGTTTGTTTCTGACGCGTTTTAAAAATAAAATATGAATAATAGTCCTTCCTTAAGCATTCATAAAAGCACTAGGTTGGGGCATAAACATGTAAGTGAGAGGCGTAGCAATTGGTTGGTAAATATGTGGGTTAATAGTGATAACAGTTCAGGGGAGTAGGCAGAGTACAAGTACGATTGATTCTGTCAGCAAGTGTGTTGTTAAAAGTGTCTACCTCCTAAGATTCTTCAGGCAAGTGTTGTTTAACTTTAGTTCTTGGAATGCTTTATCTGCGTTTAACAAGTCATTGAGTGAGTATATAAAGAGAAAGGGTTGTGAGGACGCCAAGTGAAAATGTTTAATTATTGACAAAGCTCGGTATAGTATTTGAGCAAGAATATAATATTTGACTAATTATACTCTTAACTGAGTATTTGACAAGCTTGTTTAATTATAACCCTTTTCACTCTTCCAATCAAATTTATTCTTAACTTAATAAAGGTTCAAAACAACATAATTTGAAGAAGGTTTGAACGAGATGATGTGAAATTAAAAGATTTATTGAAACCAAATCCAAGATTGGTTTGACCGGATCAAAACCAGGAACAAAAATGGACAAGTTTATGTAACTCCTGACCTACCTTTGACATTTCTTCATATTTCAATTTACGACATGATCCATGCATCATAAAAATGATGACTACATGGTTTCACTGAACAAATGAAGACCGTTAAAATAAAACATTTGGCTAAAGAAAAATACAAATTAAAACTTATGATTATATAGAAAAAACAAGATGAAGCTATAATAAAAAAATGAACACGATAATCATTTAATTAATTTTGTTTGCTTGTATTTAAATGTTTTTGGGTTTTTGTTATATTTAATTTTAAATTGTTTGCTTTTACAAATGCGTTTTTTTTTAAATATAGTAACTGTTTTAAAAATGGTAAGATAAGGTAAAGACGTTGATACAAAAGTTAGCTGGTCTTTAGCTCCCTTGAAAGTGTTTTTTTTTAATGTCACATAAAGACTAAAACAACAAAGTCACAGTGGTTTTAAATTGTAAATAAATTAAAAAATAAATATAAATGAACATAAACTCATCGCATTAATATAAATTTATCATGGAAACAACGATGAATTAAAGAAACTGTTGAATTTTATGAAAGAAAAAAAAAATGAAAAACGGTTGAGTTTGAATTTTATGAATGAAAAAAAGACCATCAGTTTTCTGCATGAATGATTGAATGTACATTATTATCATTTAAACAAAAATAAAAACAATTGCGGCGGAGATAAATCATTCATTATAAATGAACCAAAAAAATGAAAAAGAAATGTTAAAGTATATAAAAGGCTTATAACGAATATTAAAGGATAGGGGCTACCCCTATTATATTTGTAGATGCTTTATTATTATCATAAGAATATTTGTAGATGCTTTATTAAGTAGATAGAGGCTACCCCTATTATTATTATCCGACTCCCTCCCTTCGTATTATAAAACAAAATCAAACAATACAAGAACAAGCTGGAAGAAAACCTTAATGAGTAGTAAGAAGGGAACCAAGCAATGCCTGCCCTAGCTAATAGCTGCGATGAAGTGGAAACCTACCCTATTTAATGGGAGTCGGATATTAATGAAAGGGTGTAGTTCACATATTCATACATAGAAGATGTTCTTGTTTTGATAGAAAAGATTCTCTTATTAAGTCGCAACGCTCGAATTCATTTGTTGATAGGTAAGAAGCCAAGCAGGGGCAACTACTCTATACTTAAATTATGTATCCATGCTTTAAAAACATTTGGAAAAATATGTCAGCCTAACCATTTGTAGGGTGCATTATGGAGGTCTGTACATCATTTAAAAATAAAAAATGAAAACTAAATGTCTCGACTAGGGCTTTACTCCCGAGTGCCTTCAAAAAATTGTTAATAAACACGACAAGTTTGCCACGTTTACACCATGCACTAATTGCATGAGGGAACCTTCCAGAAGCTCAACGAGCGTAGGTTCAAGAAGTCCCCGTGGCAGTCTGCGGAGGCCATTGCTAGCAGCTAAGAGCGATGTCTATAGTTTTGGTATTGTTTTTCTAGAGCTCGTTACAACAAGCCCCCCCATTCAAGGTTGGAAATTCATAGTTAGATTGGTGAAGGAGGCCTTAGAGAGTGGAGGAATAAGTGGTTTGTAAGAGGAGATAATGGACCCCTTATTAAGAAAAAATGCTGATACTACTCCCCTCACAAGCTTTGAGTGGTTTTTAAGCTTGGTATTAAGCTGCGCTAAGGAATCGAGTGCCTAGAAAGCATAATGTATGATCAAGCAACTACACCAATCTCTATTGGAGCTGCAAAAGTTGACGTAGAATATGTTCAAGTTTTAGATGAGTATCATGGAGACATGGATGAGTGTCGTTCTCACCAACAAGAATTCCTGCCTTGAGGACTTTAAGGCCGTGAAAGGGAGGGTTGAGGCCATGGTCACTAGTAACGTTTATTATTCGGGCAAACTCATCAGTAATTCCCTCACTTTCATCAACAAATTCAGTAGCAATGGATTATATCAATACGATCTATGTTTAAGACCGAAAAGATTGAATATCGAGGCCCTGCAGAATCATTTCTATCCTCCGGGGTAATGCATGGATTTGCTTGCACGATGGTTGGTTGCAGCTTCGAAAACTTTTAAATAAGTTGGTTTAGGGATGCATCGATTCCTTTTGCAAATTGTGAACCCAGTTGCATGTTTCTGAGAGTTTATTCATAGTTGATGGATTTCTAAAAATTAGAATATAAAACAAGAAAATTAGAATATAAAATCATGTCTCCCACGAATAATAATTGAGGCAATACTTTTTCATTGTTACTTTTATCTCTAAATTTCTGGTAAACATGAGCATGCTCAATGGTGGTTTAGTGGCTGATCCAGGTCCTGACATTTTTCGTTGTGTACCCTTATATTTCAGCTATGGAGGCCGCAGAAGCTCCATTTCAATTGATGGACACACTCATGTCGGATATGCCTCAAGCCGTCGGGTCGAATCCCATGGACATCATCCTTGCAAGCCTCAACCACAGTGGCCGCTTCATGCAGTATAATATCTTTGAGAATATTTTCAGGCCTTCTAGAACCATTTCTATCCTCCAGGGTATTTCCTGAATTTGCTTGCACGATGGTTGCAGCTTCGAAAACTTTCAAATAAGTCGGTCTAGGCTACATGGACGCCTTCAACAAATTATGAACCCAGTTGCATGTTTCTTGGATTCATAGTTTATGGCTTTCTTAAAATTAGAATATAAAACCATGTCTCCCACGAATAATAATTGAGGTGATACTTTTTCATTGTCACTTTCATCTCTACATTTCTGGTAAATGTGAGCATGCTCAAGGGTAGTGTTAGAAACAAGACTGTAGAGCAATAACAGATATATAGTTAAATCATTAAACAAGATGTAAAAACACATTTAACTCATTACAGAGAGACACAAATATAATGTGATTCACCCAAGAGATGGGATACATTCACACAGAAATTGCAAGTCCTTTTATTAGCGTCCAAAAATATGAAGGGATACAACTTGCAACAACTCTGTTGCACTTCCTCTTCACACTCTCATAGTCTCTCTCACACAATCACGGAGATTGTTTACAATATAGTACTATACAATACCATACCATCCACAACCGTATTACAATGCTTTTATTTTATAGGGGAAATACCATGGGAAAATACTACGGTTAACTCAATACCATGGGTCTACAAAACTGTTGGCCAACAAACATCCCAAATTTTTTTTTTCAGGGGCTTCGCCCCCGAACCCCAAAGTTGGGGAACGAGTGTACAGTAAAACTGGGGTATAAACATGACTAAATAACATCTATGAATCTTGAAGATCAGGCTCCACAACCAACAGGTAGTAGAGTGGTTGATCCCCATCCTAACATTTTTCGTTGTGTACCCTTATATTTCAGCGATGGAGGCTGCAACAGCTCCAGTTCAATTGACGGACACACTCATGTCAAATGTGCCTCAGGCCCATGGTATTGGGTGAACCGTGGTATTTTCCCATGGTATTTCCCCTATAAAAGGAAATAATTATAATACGGGCATGCATTGTATTATAACATTGTAAAATTGATCTCTATGATTGTGTGAGAGGGTATGTGAGAGACTGAAGATGAAGTGCACCGAGGTTGTTGCAGTTTGTATCCCTTCATTTTGTTGGATGGTATAATAATAAAGGACTGACAATTTATGTGTGGACGTAGCCCATCTTGGGTGAACCACGTTGTATCTGTGTCTCTCTTGTAATGTGTTTTAATATTTGGCTCTTGTTTATTGTTTATTGTTATTGCTTTGTGATCTTGTTTTTCTAACAAACCAAATGATATCCTTAACCAAATTTCCATTCCAAGTGTTGAACATGCGGTACAAAGTAGAGAAGAAAATTCATCCAAACATTTTCAAACATAAATAAACTAAACCAAATTATGGAGCACAGTAAGTATAACAAGTTTTATTGTGTGCGTAGATGTAGTTGAGAAATATGTTGTAAATACTTGATAGTACCATCACTAGTTCTTCATTGACTAGTGTTGAAGCAAACTCCACTTCATCTTTGATATCTTGAAGAGCTAATATATTTATCTTGACATGTAAAAACATAACAAAAATATTAAAATTATGTTTAGAAACCAAAGGGGAAGGGAAGTTCTAATTATGGAACATTATTATGATCCTCTCAACATAAACTACAAGAAATTTTGACAAAAACTTTGTCAAATATTCTTAAATTTATGAGTGTTTATATATTTTAATGAAGGAGTTAGTTATTTTTTAAAGAGAAAAATTGACCCAATATTCATTTTGAATTGCCAAATCTTTGGAGACAACTACAAAAGAATAGAGGAATGCAAGACAGGAAAGCAGGGTGAATATAAAGTATTTAATTTTTCTATACATGAGATGGGATACAAAGTTGTGTGACAATGATTGGTAACGAATCACCAAATCTAATTTGAACTTTGAAGACACCTTATCTCAACTGTTGTTGATATTGACTATGTAGTAGACATTTCTCCAATATGGTAATTAAGATAATGGTTAGTTGAACTCAGTTATTTCATGCAGATGCCTCTCTTACACTGAGTGGATATTGTAGGAGTATACAACAAACACTAATCAAAATTTTTAAGTGGTATTAAAAAAATATAAACATAAAAAAATTGGTTATAATGTTATTAATAATGGAAAAATAACCATTTTATTATTTGATCCAAGACTAGTGACAACTTTCAAGAAAGTAGGATTGAAGGGAGAATTAGTGACAACTTTCAAGAAAGTAAGATTGAAGGGAGAATTGGATACATTATGAAAATAGGTCAATAAATCAAGTTTGTTTTTACAGAGGTTCTGTAGACTCTTCATAAATTTTTCTTGGAGAATGAGCTTGTACTAAATGGCATAGATGAGAGCTAGAGATGTAATTAGAGACAATGTAAAAGGAATCCACCATCTTATACAAGTGTGTGAATTCTCTTAAGTGGCAATAGAGAAGTGAAGGGTGAGAGTAATCCTATTGAAGGAAAAATACAAGCAAGCAAGGTGGAATATCTCTTAATTGATTCTATTAATTATCAATTCCTTTACTTCAAATATTCAACAAGAAATAACTTCCTTGTCCCTTTTGCACAACTTCAACAGTAGCAAATGACCTTTTTTATCTATGATTTCTTCTAATGGATGATGTGGAGGATTTAGAAGAGAAGGAGGTGTAGGAATTTCGGTTGGGATATCATCCAAAACATCCATAGAGATCTCCACAACGTGAGAATCAACAAGGAAACTGACATTTGGTTGAGAAACAACAATGACCACATCTATGCGCTTATCGATTGGCATTTTTGCAAAATAAAATTCAAAGTCACTTCAAATACAAAACACAAAATGCAGAAGTATCCAAGAACGTTTTCTACAACAGAAAATGCGAACTAATTTGAGAGCTTGAAATCAATCACAAAGTATCTTATAACAATAAATCGGTCTGCAAATGGTGGGTCTAAAAGATCTCTCAAGTCAATCCCAAATAATACCTATTTTGTTGGACTTAGTTCTATTTTATGCGGGAGGCTTGGAAGTATGGAGAAAGAGATTTATGTTAATGTAACCACAACATGGGTCATGCCATTGGGGCGTTCTAGATTACGACAAGTTTTCTATTGAGGCATGTACAAAGTTGTGTTTTGTCTAGTTAAATCATGTGTTAGATATTAATGTAGAAATGAATAAAATAGAAACAATTCCAGAATAAAATAGAAACAGCTGTAACTGAATCTACGCTTTCCTTATGTATTGTTATGAGATACATTTTTGTAGGGATCTATTGCTTGTATGAAAAGCTATAAGTGTAATGATTTTCTTCCTTTTTTAATAAGAAAGCAAGCTTGAGAGCTTCATCTCTGTTTTACCTTGTTTTAGTATTAGAGTTGAGAAGCTGAGTGAAATCCATTCGTGGCTGAGTGGGAGCAGTGAAGTCTTCTATGAGAATCCCTGAGTGGGAGCAGTGAAGTGTGCGTGGAGGTCATCTGGATGATTCGTGCTAAGGTGCATCCAATCAAAGGAGCTTTATGTAACTGCGTGGAGAACAGAGCTCTGCTACACATAAAGGAGCAAAAATGTAGTGTGCAGTTTGTGGAACCAGCGCTAGTTAGCTGGTAATCGTGGGAAAGAGATTAATAAGCCTGCTATTATACATAGTTGGGGATTCAATCTGCCATCACTAGATGGAGAAGGTATTTTCTGAGTTGTTTGATTTTATTGTGCAGAGATGTCAAATTCATTTATTGATAATTATCTGAACGAAGCATCCAAGCTTGATGGAGATAATTACATTGACTGGAAATTCAAGATATTGACTATTTTTGAAGCGTGGAGTGTCTGGACTATTGTAAATGGAGATGAAACCAAACCCACAGGTGTTGCTGGTGCAAACTGGGAGAAACTTGAAACAAAGGCAAAAGTGTTTTTGTGGATGTCTGTCAAGGACAACATAATTCCGCATATCAGAGATTGTTAAACTTCGAAGGAGACATGGGAGATTTTGAAAGGTTTGTATGAAACTACAAAATCAAATAGAATTATGTTTCTGAAGACTAAATTATTGTCCATGAAAATGGAAGCTCATGAGAATATCACCACCTAAGTTTCTAGAATTAAAGATTTATGTGATAAGTTAAGTGCAATTGGTGATAAGGTTTCAAATTCTGACATGGTAACTATTACATTAAAAGGATTAATAAAAAATTATCATGTTGTCATTTCAAGTCTAGGAGGTAGAGAAAAGACACCTACATTTAATGAGCTAATACGGATTCTTCTATAAGAAGAAGAAAGAATGAAGGAGTTTGAGATGGACTCTCATACTTCATAATTATCATTAGTAGCCAAAGGAAAACAACCATACAGGGGCAAGCCATGGGACAGAAACAGAGCAGGCAAGTTTCAACCAAGGAACAAAGGTATGACTCAATCAAAGTTTGATGCACATGATATGAAAAATGATGGTTGGTTTTACTGTGGGAAACCTGGTCATTATGATAAATATTTTTATAAAAGGAAAGCTAATGAATCCAAACAAAATTTCAAAAAAACATAATGGAAATTATGTGAAAACTGACACCTCTATCAATGATGGTTTTAAGAATATGAAGTTGTTTATTTCTGAAGCTGCACTGTCTGCAGAAACTGATGATGAAATTGCATGGTTCATAGATTTAGGTTCCTCAGCTCATATGTCTTGTGTCAAAGAGTGGTTTGATGAATATCACGCACAAATGCAACACACATATATTTAGGAGATAATAGATCTCATAAGATTCAGGTTTATGGAATAATATGTGTCAATAACCTAATGGCCAAAAGAAACAGATTCATAATGTGTTGTATGTTCCAGGAATAAAAAAGAATATGATTTCTGTTTCCACAATAACTGATCAAAATTTGAATGTAGAATTTATGTAGCCTCACTATCTTATGAAGGATATTCAGAATCATTATAATGTCATAGCCACAGGGACAAGAATTGGAGGACTGTATAATATTTATGTAATAAAGTCCAATCATCAAGCACAGACATCTACAACAATAACAACTAAAGAGTTATGGCATCGCAGGTATGGACATCTTAATCAAAATGACTTAGTGCTAATTCAGAAGAAATTGATGGTTGAAGGTCTTCCTGTTTTGAAAAGGAGCATATAGAATGTGAATCTTGTGCACTAGGTAAGAAGCATAGGGAACAATTTCCAATGCATAAAGAGAAGAAACATAGAGAGATAATTGAATTAATACATACTGATGTCTGTGGACCCATGCAAACCACATCACTTGATGGTACAAGGTATTTTCTTATATTTGTTGATGACAAATCAAGATTTACTTGGGTTTATTTTGTAAGGAAAAAGAGTGATGTATTTGAATGTTTTAAAGAATTTAAAACCATGGTGGAAAAGCAGACAGGAAAATGCATCAAAAGATACTTAGATCTGATGAAGGTGGGGAATATACCTCAGGAGGTTTTGATAGCTACTGCAAGAACAATGGGATCATTCAAGAATTCATAGTGTCTTCTATACCACAGCAAAACGGTGTAGCTGAAGGGAAGAAAAAGACATTAGTGGAATGTGCTCGCAACATGTTGAAAGGTAAAAAGATCTCTAATGGTTTTTGGGCAGAAGCCATTAACACTACTTTTTATTTGAAAAATAGAAGTCCAACTAATATTCTATATCTAAAAACGCCTTTTGAATTCCTTTATGGCTATAAACCCGAAGTTGGTCATTTAAGGGTATTTGGTTCCAAGGCGTTTGCTCATATTCCTAAAGATGAGTGAAGAAAACTTGATGCAAAATCTATTAAGTGTACATTCCTTGGCTATTGTGATGATCATAAGGCATACAAACTATTTGATCTTACTACACATAAGCTCATAGCAAACAGAGATGTGTTTTTTCATGAGAATACATATGATGAAATAAGCAAATATGATGTCTGGCATACTCCTTATGAAAATGGTTTTCATGTTACAATTGATATAGATGGTGAATAGGAACATGTAGAAGAATAGGTACAATAACAAAGTGAAAGTAGCATGGATACTACAAACACTCCTCTTAGAGGGGATCCTACACCTCATAAAATAAGAAGTGAACGTGAACAAAGTGGTGGACCGCAAAGGAACTCATCATGAACAATTCAGGTACCCTCTAGGTATAAAGATTATGCATTCATCACACAAGTAATGAATGTTGTAGAACCTATTTCTTATGAACAAGCCAAAAATAATAAGGAATGGAATACTGCATAGAATGAAGAATATGAGTCAATATTGAAGAATGAGACTTGGGAATTAACAGAACTGCCTAAAAACAAACTTCCAATAGGATGTAAATTGTTCTATAAAACCAAATTTAATGCAGATGGAAGTGTTGACAAATATAAGGCCATATTAGTTGCAAAAGGGTATTCACAAAAGGAAGTAATTGATTATGAAGACACTTTTGGGGCCTGTAGCTAAGTTAAATACAATTAGAATTATGATTGCATTAGCAACAAAATACAATTGGAAAGCACATCAGCTAGATGTTAAATCTACATTTATGAATGGTGATTTGAGAGAAGAAGTTTATTTGGTTCAGCCTGAAGGATTTATAAAGAAATGACAAGAGGATCTTATCTGTAAGATTAAGAAAGTTGTATATGGTTTGGAACAAGCACCTAGATCTTGATATATTAAAATTGATTCATTCTTTGCTCAGAAAGGTTTTATGAAAAGAAAAAATGATCCTAACTTATCGGCACATCACAAAGATGGCGAGGGAAAAACAAACACCTTCTAACAGTGTAGGCTCCAAAACCTTGACTCTGCTGCAACTGTTGGCTCGCTTCATCAGATACATACTAAAAACACCGTCGACATGATTCATCCGGAGGTTTCAGCAACAAAAGGTTAGCTACAAGCCACAAACTTTACCTCTTTCTTCGGGAAGATATTCAAATTATAGCGACACCCTCGAAAAATATTGTTGGGAACACCTGACGGAAAGCTCATCGGTAGACTCTTGAAGAAGCATCCGATCGACAATGAAAACCTAAGCCAATTTGAGCACATCGACGATGAAAAGAAATTTTAGCCGCAATGTTCAGCCAAACTTCGGTGAAATAGTCTGATGAAGAATCGTGGACTTCAAAAGAAAAATTTAGTCAAACGCATCGACTCCGACATCCGAAAATATCTACAACTGTCGATTGGAAACACAAGAAACCTTTGACACAGACGTAATCCCAGGGAATAAATACAACATAAAAATTAGTTAGAAGATGTCAGG
>LPNX010645617.1:0-12647 GCA_001517045.1 Pseudotsuga menziesii
GTAATAGAATTGGCGACTCCATTGGGGAGGTTCCTAGTTGTTTTTTCTTTGGGGATTGGGTATATAATGTACTTGAATTGCTCTTTATTTCTCTATTTCTCTGTCAGATCTAGAGGTGTGTTTTCCCAGTAGTGCCATGTAGGAGTAATTTGACCTTAGCTTATCATTTTTCCCTATTTTTCTTCCTATACGCGAGTATTTGCTTCACAGTTGCGTATAGACGTGGTTTTCTCGTGAATTCTGGCGTATGTACGCAGGTTTACTGCGAACAGTCGTGTATGCTTTTGTTTTGAGCTTTATTTGGAGGATTGAGTGTTGTTGGGTGAGTTTTGATGATTGATGAGTCTTCTTGGGTGTTGTTGGTGTCTGTATTTAACCTTTGTTTTTGACTAGAGACCCTTTTTGATTTATTTTAATCAGATTTTGTGCTTGTCATTCATTTCTTCCTTTTTTGTTTTGAGATTAGTGTATTAGATTTCTTTAATCTTGGTGCCTATCTTGGCTGTTGTCTGTGAGTGGTTGCAGGGTCTAAGAGTGGTAGAGTCTTTTTGTTGCTTTTACATCTCATTTATTTCAAAAAATACAAAAACATTTTTCTTTTGCATACTTATGCATTTTTTCATTTTGCATTTGCATGGTACTTGCATTAGGTTTGCTTATTGAAATTATAGTCAGGTGTTCATTTAGGAATGATTGCATTTTCATTTGAAGGAAAAACTTGCATCTCATGTAGTGGCATACCTTGTTTTCATTCAACAAAATTGCACTTGGAATTGTTTGTTAAGTGTGCACATTTATTTCACTGCTGAGTCATAATATCATTAGTTGCATGACCATTTCCCTTTGAGTAATCACAGCCATTAAAATCAACACTTAACTAAAATGAACTACACATTTTTCTTTAATAGGGTTCACCAATAAGATTAGGATTTAGATTCTTGGAATAGTTCATTGTGAGTTAATTCTCCAAGACTACTAAACACAACAAGTAGGTGTCTGTCTAGGTGAGAGAGAGAAATCATTGGTATAATTATTGTTTCTTAGGATGCTCCTCTTACAGAGGAGTTAAGCATGGTGCAGTGCACATGATTGTGATTGGTATAGCCCTTGGTCACTTTCTGTGAGCGTTCGAGATATTTCTAGGATTGTATTCGTATTTGGGGGCTTTTGAGGTACCGATTGGTGCTTTCGAGCTTCAGGATTTGCTACCATGCCCATACGGTCGATCCCACTTACGACTGTCCACCTGAGCATTGGTTATATTGGGGTGAACTTAGTTTCCTTACGTAAGTATCACAAGGGTACTTTCAAAGGTTATTCTGTAGGTGTCCTGGCTAGGTAGAGGTATGAAAACACAGTCGCTTTACGCGTTGAAGCTGAGGGCAACTATAATTGGTTACATACCTCCACTTGTATTGTATGGGAGTCTCAAGCCTCTCCTAGGTGAGACATACCTACTGCATTCGGGAGCTCACATATCCTCCCCTTGGTTTGCTTGTTTTTTGGCTATAGATTTTCTTAGGAGTGTGCTCTGTGTACGTTAGATTTCTTAGAGTTGCATAGTTAGGTTGAGTATTTTTCTTTTATTGAGTCATAGTGGATTCGGGGGTGGCACCCTACCATTCTCGTCGTTTAGTAGGTCTTCCACCTTCTATGTATCCTCCTCCATTGGGAGAGAGAACCAGACAATCCGGGAGGACTAATACTCACTTTGATTCACACACAGATCTCACCATGAGTCACCATGGGTCTGTGATCATGGAGCGTCTCTCTTCTCCACCTCCTGTGTGGGAGGTTGAACCTTCGAGCACGTATGGGACTCCGGTAGGGTCCAGACACCATGTGACTGGTACATCACATGAATATTTATCACAAATTATTGACTACATAAATGCAGACAGTTGGTATTGGTCACATAATTTGAGTGGCGAAACTCACCATGCACCCACTAGCACTAACACATTTAGGTATTGCATGCCAGACCTTCCCGAGATAGGTCTGACACCCAATGTCGAATCGGGTGTTGACCTTGGTGTTGCACCTAGGGGCACTTCCATGTCTAGTCATATTGCACATACCACCCCTGCGGTGGGAGTACCTTCACACACGCATCCTAGTCCTAGCACTGGCATTCCCATTCATAGAATTGATCCTAGACATGTGAATATTGGGGGAACAAGTTACATCCCTTCCCATGTTCCATCGTCTTCAACACTAGTTCCTTCAAATTCATTTTTGACGACACATCCTCCTCCTAATTCACATGGTCCTTCGGGTCGGAGTTCTATCATTAACCATGTTCGTCCTGTGTTTTCTCACACCGTAGTGTCACAAGGCTATGTGCCTCCTTATGTGTCAACATGGTATGTACCATATTATGGACTGTCTTATGGACCATCTTATGGACAAACTTATACACCTTATGGGTTCAAGTATCAACCCACTTATCAGTCTCCTAACTATGGTTTCATAGCTCCCCAGCCTCAAGGTACCCCAAACTACAATATTTCCATGCAACCCTATATGGGTCAAATGGGAGGAGGTTACTATCCCACTTGACAAGGCCATGGTGTTTATAAAAATCAGACCTATATGAACCAACCTTATCAAGGAGCATGGAATCAAATGGCTAAACCTAGGCTCCCTTTCCTTGTGACGTTGAATTTACTTGACTTGTCAAGATTGACTAATGACCTGGTATCTCATGACTCGGCATGGTCGGTCGTTCCCGCCAAGCTTCCTTCGGACATTTCCAAGTTCAAACGTAAGACTGGTGAAGACCCTAGTGATCACATTACGACTTTCCAACTGTGGTGCTCTTCGAACTCATTGAATCATGATTCGGTTCGTTTAAGGCTATTTCAACGCACCCCCATGGGTCCTACAACGAAGTGGTATATAGAGTTTCCTTGGGGGACTTATATGACGTTTAATGACTTAGATATGACTTTTCTCAATCACTTTTAGCTACCCGTGCCTTACGATGTCGGTACTAAACTCTTGTCGACATTTCGAAAGGACAAAGCCACCCATATATATCTGATCACATTCAAGAGTGGCATAGATAGAAGAGATTGATTAAAGCCTTCATTCCATTGGAGTTCCTTTTGGAATGGTTCCTCAAGTATTTATTGCGTTATATAGCGAAGGATGTTTCCACATCTAGAGTGCAGAATTAGGAACAAGCTATCTTTCGAGCTCAGAAGTTAGATTTTATTTATGCTCAATATGGGCTCTTGTATGAGATCATATCGAACGCACCTAGATCTAATTTTGACCCTAAGTTCAAACCTAGGCCACATGCCGATGGCATTGTTGGATCTCTAAGTGTTAAACCTGCAGAATCGGTTACAAATCAAATGAATAAGTTGTCTATTAACCATATTGCGTCGGGAAAAGATATATCTTTGTCTCATCCTACCCAAACAACGAATGTACTTTCAGTGTAATCGTCGAAATAGAAAGGTAACTAGCAACCTAGACGGAATAAGAAGAAAGGTAAAAACAATCGAAAGGGTAGGAATAGGAATGAAAATGCTAATCATGACAAGAAAAACAATAATGCTGGGGGGGACAAGAAACCTAAATGTAAGGTTAAATTTCCTTGCAACCTTTGCAGGGACGATCACCTCACTCGATTGTGCTCTCGGATAGAAGACACCTCGAAGTTCATCGCATAGATCCCAGCGATGTTGACGAATCCTTTACCAGAAAACCAGAATATGAACTCGAGGACCGTGGACCTTGGTAGTGCTTCTGGTGGGACTCCAAACCCACCGGACACCGTTAGTGGCCACGTTTGCATCAACATGAAGGTTGTCAAAAATGTTGTGATACATGCTAAGGATTATGCTACGTCGCAACCTGAACTAGGGAAAGAACCTGCTCCATCTGAGATCCCTTTGCATATTGAAAAGCCTAGTGACAAGCTTGAAGCTCCACCTCACACTCCTAAGGGAGTCTTAAGGAGTTTGGGGCACAATCCTAATGCCTGAGCTGCCCAGAACTATTCTATTGTCGAGGATTTGGGCCAGAATCCTTGTGTGATGTCTTCTTTAGAAGTTCTTCAAAATTTCCCTCCGTAAAGGAAGGCCTTGTTGTCTGCTCTCATGGTGGCTGATGGAAGCTTTCCTTCGGTGATCAAATTTGAAACTCATGGAGTGCAACCTCGCTTGCTGTACTATGTTTCCCTTTTGGTTCATGTAGAGTGTCTAAACAACACCATCAAGTGCGCATTGATTGATCAAGGCGTTGCAGCTTTTGTGATGTCTTTGGCCTGTTGGAAGGGGTTGGGTTCTCCTACATTGTCTAAGTGAGGAACCATGTTGACTACGTTTAACGAAAGATGTTTTCAGCTGCACGACATACTTCCTTCCCTTGAGTTCCAATTGGGAGGGAAGACTGTTGCGATCGAGGTTGAGGTGGTTGATGTGCTCCTCGACTATAATATTTTACTGGGTAGGAACTGGATTTATAACATGCAAGCGGTCGCATCATCCCTATTTCAGGTTGCTTGTTTTCCTTTGAATGGGAAGATTGTTATGATCGATCAGAGATCTTTTGATAATTCTAGTTCAAAAGCATCGTCGAGAGATTCTATCCCAGTTATCAATCATTCTCATCCAACACCTGAGAGTGTTGGGGTGGGCATGTATCCTTCGTTGATGGGAACTTTTAATTGTGTTGCGCCTGTTCTTATGATTCATTCTAGTCTTGGTAAGGCATAAACATCATTGAGTTCGGTTCCTTTTCACACTTTGCATATGGAGGATCCTTAGACTCTTCCTTCTCCAAGTATTTTGGGTGAAGATTCTATACCTGCCAAGATGGACATGTCGTTGTCTACAACATTGGTGGTTTATCAAGATAATCTTGATTTTGTTGTAGATTATATTCCTTCCTCTTCATGGACGGAGGAGGAGGAACCTTATGCACTACCTTCTTGGGCGGTTTCTTCATCTCACTCTCACGACTGCTTCGATGACATTTTTCCATCGGATGAGTCTATTCTCGAAGCTATGTCGAGTGTTGAACTTCCTTGGGGAGAGTTGCATCATAGATCACTTTATTCCTAAGCTTGATGATATAGAGTGTGATGATTATAGGGCTATATTTAGATAGATATTTCATAGGCCTGTGGTCCCATTAGGCTCTCCTAGCAAGTATGCCAAAGGGGCCATGGCCAACTTGTCACCAACTATACCTATCAACATTTATCGCATTCCTGGAAAGGTTGAAAACATGTACATTGGGGCGGATTGTTCCCCGATGAGGTTAGATAATACACCGATCTTTTTAAATAATTTCGAGATGTGTTTGCTTGGTCACATGAGGAAATGTCGAGAATGGATCCCCGCATTGTCAAACATGAAATTAAGACCTATCCGAATGCTAAACTTGTTCGACAACGTTTGCATGCGATGAATCCTAGGAAATCACCCACTATTAAGGTAGAGATAGAGAATTTTCTCAAAGTTGGCTTCATCTATCCTGTTCCCTTGATGGAGTGGGTGTCAAATCCTATTCTAGTAGATAAGAAGCAGGGAACGATCTATGTATGCACTGATTTTAGAGACTTGAATCGAGCATGTCCTAAGGATAAATTCCCCAAGCCATTTATTGATCATATTTTGGATGAGTGTGTGGGGAGCGAAGTTTTCTCCTTTATGGATGGATTTTCAGGATATAATCAGATCCAAATTAAACCCGAGGAACAATATAAGACTGCTTTCATTTGTCCTTGGGGTACTTTTGCATATCGAAAGATGCCCTTCGGCCTTAAAAATGTCAGAACTACTTTTCAATTGGCTATGACCTTCACCTTTCATGATATTAAAAAGATAATTGAAGTTTATTTGAATGACTTAGCTGCTCACTCTCGTATGAGGGTGTATCATCCTTATCACTCGTGTTTCGTTTTCAAAAGATGTTGTCGTTATCAAATTCGGTTAAATCCTCATAAGTGCATATTTTGCATGAAGGTTGGTCGCTTACTAGGGTTCATTGTTTCCAGGGAGGGTATAAGGGTTGACCCTTTGAAGGTTGAGGCAATACTTCAATTGTCTCCCCCGCGTAATATTAGGCATCTTCAATTTTTTCAAGGTATGGTGAACTTCTTGCGAAAATTCGTGGTCAATTTTTCCAATTTGACTAAAGGATCCATGTGTTTGTTGAATAAAGGCACACCATTTATCTGGGATGAGCGAGCCTAGGATTATTTCGATGCTTTGAAGAAAGCCTTGGAAATGACCCCCATACTTAGTCCACCCGACTATAGCCATGAATTTTTGATATATGTGGTTGCGTCTCAAGAGATGATTGGTATGGTCTTGGTTCAAGAGGATGAGGAGCTTCATGAGCATGTCATCTATAATCTTAGCCAAAACCTTATTGATGTGGAGCTTCATTATACCCATGTCAAGAAGTTAGCCTTAGCTACCGTCCATGCGGTCCAACATTTGAGGCATTATATCCTTCTTCTCCAAACTTTGGTTGTGGATCACATTAATCCATTTCAATTTGTCCTCACCAAAAGGATGATAGGGGGAAAGTACAATAAATGGATTGTGATAATTGCAAGAATTTTACCTCGAGTTTGTTCTGGTGAAATCAAAGAAGTCATTAATTTTTGCTGAGCTCATATCTGATTTTCTGAGTTTGGATGAGGGAGAGGCCCATGAGGAATCTTTACTTGATGAGAACACTTTTCTCATTTCAACTGCAGACCCATGGTATGGGGACATTATTGTTTACTTGCAAACCTTGAATGTTCCTTCTCACCTCTCACGAGATGAGTGTCGACAACTATGCCGTGTAGCAAAGAATTACCTCATCATGGATAACACTTTGTATCGCCATGGGGTTGATTCCATTTTGTGTCAGTGCTTAACTCATGAAGAGGCTGAGGTTGTGCCGAATGATTTCCATGGAGGGGAGTGTGGTGGTCATTTATCTGGGATTTCTACATCTCAATTTTTTTTGAAAGCGGGATATTTTTGGCTGTCCATATTTAAATATTGTGTCAATGTAGTCAAGCGGCGCCACCCTTGCCAAGTGTTTGCATGAAACATGCGCTCGCATCTTGCCCCTTTGCATCCAATTATCATCATCGGTCCCTTCACTAGGTGGGGGGTCGATTTTATGGATTGCAACCCAGTTTCAGCTGGGGGGAACCATCACATTATAGTGGATATTGAATATTTCATGAAATGGGCACAGGCCATTCCCACTATTAAATCCGATGGTGAGACAACCGCGCATTTCGTATTCAATCAGATTATCACCCGATTCCGTTTTCCGAAGGAGTTTTTTGCTGACCAAGGAAGGCACTTTCAAAATAAGATTATGGATGTGTTTTCTTTAAAGTTAGGGTAAAAGCAAGAGCATTCCTCTTCTTACTATCCTCAAGCAAATATTAGACAGGTTGAAGCAGTCAACAAGTCACTTAAGTCCATTCTCCAATGAACCATCACACAAAGCAAGACCAATTAGCATATCATGTTGTATCCTAATTTGTGGGCTTATCAAACTACGGTCAAGACTGCCACCGGTTTTTCTCCATACCAGCTTGTGCATGGGATGGAGTCAATATTACCGGTTGAGTGCGAAATCCCTTCTTTGAAGCTAGAGCCTAGTTGTGGATCTTTTACCAAAGACTTCTACATTAGAAGAGCGTCTAGTCCACTTGGAGCAACTTGATGAGCATTGTCGAGATGCTTTAGTGGCTCTTGAGATTAATAAGCATCGCGTTAAGGTCTAGTACGATAAGTCTGTCCGTTCGAGGAGGCTTAGTGAAGGTGACTCGGTTCTTTTTTGGGAACAAGCTAAGGAACCCTTGGGGGCAGGAACGTTTAACCCTATGTGGCATGGGCCTTATGTGGTCAAGCTAATATTAGAGAAATATTCCTAAGAGTTAGTTGATTATGAAGGGACAGCCTTGGCAAAGCCTAGAAATGGGCTCTATCTTAAAAGGTACTCTGCATGATTCTTAGCCGAGGTTGATTTATTGTACATTTTCATAGCTTAAATTTGGTCTTCTTTTGGTGATTGAGTTGGTTGAATTTATTCCTTTTTGTTGTGGCAAATGTCGATGAAGTCTTTGGTTTATGTAGGATTCGTTGATGGTGCTAGAAGCCAAACTCAAAACTCAGCTTCGGTTGCTTGGGTGATTTATACTCCTACAGGTCAAGTGTTGTCTTCAGAAGGTGTTTGTCTACAGCCTTCATCAAACAATATTGTTGAGTATAGTGTCATGATTGAGTTATTGCATGATGCCATTTCACATGGTATTCACTCTCTTGAGGTACGTCTTGATTTGCAGTTAGTGGTCTCACATCTAAATGGCTTGTATCATGTTAGGGATCTAACTTTGTTACGAAGGTTCTTACCTGTAAGGTTTCTAGAAAGGAAATTTGAGAACATAACATACATTCATATTACAAGAAATTTTAATCAAGTTACTAATTCATATGCAAATTATGTACTAGATTGGAATTTGTTTCACAGACGATAAAGCATTCACAAACACATTTACACATGTAAATAAATAACGATCATCATAAGTATTTTTCATTAAAATATAAGTCCAAAAGTGTGGTGTCATAATACATAATTTCATATACAAAAATGGGGCTTCTGAGCCACCAAAATATACTACACGGTCATACAACAAAAAATACACCCCGACCTCTAAGCTTGGGGGGGAGGGTGCTGATCATGATAGCACACTACGGCTCTAGCTAGTTGACGGAATAAGTGCACCCATGCACGTGGCAGACCCACCACCTAGCACTGCATGGAGTTAGGCAAGTCCTCGACTTGTGCCATGGGAACTCTATGTATCAATCGAACAAAGTTCGTGTGAATGCTTTGGAGCATACGCTCCACATCAAAACTCATGATTTCGTCACCTCTTCCCCTTGGTCGATGAAAAGGGAAACCATATGTTCGTTTAGGACCCACATCTACATGTATATGAACAAGTATCACTATATTTCATCACACCAAAAACATATCTTTTTGATTTCATATATAAAAAACAAAAAAAATCAATAATTCAAAAAACAAGCTTGAGTTGGGATCATTACCTATCTCCCCATATGCGGAACCTGGTGGAATGGGCATGTTTGGGTCTCCATGGAATTCTATCCCCTCATAGGGGTAGTCGTCTATGGCGATGATCTGCCTACATCATCCAAGAAAGAAGTCTCCTAGGTAGGGGTTGGCCACTCGCCCCCCTCCTAGTCTCTGCATGACATTCACCGAGCGTAGTTGAGCTGTATCTCGAGCACCGTGAGGGGAAATCTCAACTCTTTGGCTTATCCCCGACACACGCTCAAAAAATAAAGCACTCAAGATGCTTGCCAAAGCCAAATTTCTTTACCCTTCCTATCTTGCAGTCTGTGAGTTACTGCTTCATGTTGCTCAACAGTGAGGTACTCCAATCATAAAATGTAGGCCGCATACACTCCATCGCATAAAACATCAATGACCTAGAATCCTGGTGGAGGGATGTCAAACTCACTATCCTGCCAAGTGCCAACAGTATGGACTTTAGCCCTAGGTTCTGGATCGAGCCCGTTGGGATTTGGCTCCCAACATTTTCCATATCCGGGAGGCAATAAAAAACAATATATTCCTCTATGGTGAGACCTCCTCCTATCCCACGAGCTCATAAGTTCACCACTTCCCCTCTGCAGGACAATCCTATAATGAAATAGATATCCTCAACCTCGAGGATGAGGGGCATCCCATCCAGCTGGAATGTCTCTGAGTCAAGATCTCAATAGTCTACTAGCATTTGGAGTAGCCTTGGTTTTTCCCTCAAGCTACCAAGGCACCATAACTTGTATAAATCACAAGCCCTAAAATCTTGTTGAGCCATTAAGTCATCTTGCACGTCCCTATCAATGTCTTCATGCTCACATTCTCTCCACTCTAAGACCATCCTGCACAAGAATTTCCAAGTTTCATTAGTCTTTGACCTTGAATTTGTTATTTGCAGCCCTATATGCGACTATTTTCAAAACAATTGTGTACATACGTGGCTATCGCATTTTTTCCACGTATGTCGAGCCCTATATGCAGAAAAACATCTGTTTTCCACATGGGACGAAACTGCCTATTTTAGGATGGCCCAATGTAAAAAATTGACCATCGAAAATCAAAATAAAAGCATGAAAATGAAAGAGAATGGAATTGTAACGTCCCCGTCCCTCCGACTGGCAAAGAGGATGCTACCGTAATATGATCTAACCCAGGAAACTAGCCCCATGAACATACACATAAAAACTAAAATGCTTTGAAGTAAAACATGCATACAATATTACCATACAGCAGAAGCAAAACCATACATTCAAGAATTTAGCATGTCATCATTTTCATTAAACAACAAATACAATTTGCAAAGATGAAATAGACAAGAATACTTATCTTAAGAGGAAGCTCGTCCTGCAACCAGCTATGTCACTGCAATGTTCCACCCAACCATAGGCCAGTGTGCTCCTTAATCTCTCAGCAAAACTGCCACCTCCGAGTTGGGCATGATTCCCACAAGGAATAAGGAAAGTAATCAAGCTCACACATAGCCAAGGATACCACACTATTCAGCCAATCCAACACCATGGGTTTATAAGGATAAGAGTGCACAACAACACATAACCAAGCCAACAGATTGGGTTTATCAGGTTATCACGAGATGGAAGCACTGTCTACTAAGCTAGTGGGCTCACTGAAGAGCTAAGGACACCTACACCAGCGTAGATCCAAATCCTAGGCTCTATCAAGCACTGAGAGGGATCAAATCTCTTCTTAGGTATCCATCGATTTGATTCAAACCAAAAGACACATCTTTTTATTTAAGGTTCACATATAATATTTTTATTATTAATGTTTAATATTATTTACAACCGACATATAATATTTTTTATTATTTTGTTAGATAGGAACATTACAACATCTCCCCCATATTGTGTTTTTTCGTGACCCACATTTTTTTTACGGATAATTAAATTTTTACTTTTTTTATTGTTTTGTTAGGTAGGAAGCTTACAACATCTCCCCCATATTAGGTTGTTCTTTTGGCCGACTTTTATTTTGGCCTTTAATTAAAAAAAAAAATTAATAAAAATAATGTTACTTAAAGTTACATAACGTTACGTAACTTTATAGGATCTCCCCCATACATCATAATTTGTAATGTTTGTCTATGCATTACTTACTATTTATTTTTAAAATATATATATCAATTTAGAGAGTACACTTGTCTCATTTTCCTCTAATAAAAGAATAAACATAAATACTAATCCACCCCAAATTCTCTCATTTTATTCCTATAATAGAGAACAAATATAAATACTAGTCCACCCCAAATTCTCTCATTTTATTCCTATAATAGAGAACAAATATAAATACTAATCCACCTAAAATTCTAAAATATATAAAAATAAAATTACAATCTTAGTAACCAACAAATTTCACAATTCCCACAATTTTATTTAATTATTGACAATGCTCCACTGTCAATTATAGATACATAATAAAAAATATAACAAAGTTTATAAATAACACCAAATCCAGTCAACTCGGACCCAATGAAACTGAAGAGCATACAGAAAGGTAAACGCCAATATGCCACTGAACACAAGTTAAACCATAGAAGGGAGTTCATAGTTAACAAACTCGAGATTAAGAACAACCATGGTCTGGCTCATGTGGATCAGCTTGAGAGCTAGCATCATCAAAGATGAGAGCATGGTTTAAAGTATCATATTCGGATCTGATGGATGATGATGATAGCATTGGCATTTTGATTCTTATGAATACTGCCTTGAACTTGCACAAAAGATGATGCCTGCTACAGCTACTTATTTTTATGCAAGATCCCAACTTGAATCAATCACCATCATCGATTAAAAAACCCTTGTAGACGTGAGCCTTTAATTTGGCAACGACCCCACCATGGAGAGGCCTTCTGTGCCTGCCTGAAGATACAACCGGTCTCTTCTTTTGAGAGGTTTCTCCATGCTCAAATTCATCACGGATAAGACGATAACTATCAGTGATAATTAATATCCCATGTTGATAATTAATGAAATCAATAGATTTCATCCTATGCTTTGACGCTCTTTCAAGATCTCTTTATGTTTCACTGATACAGAATGAAGTACTGAAAAAGATTATTAATAAGCTATTAAGGACCAAATTATAATAATAGATTATTCTTCAGATATCAAAAACTGTTTTCGAGATTTTCTCTTTTATTTTCCTCGACTTTCTCCTCACCGCATTAGTATTTAGATAACAATACTATTTTTCTCCACTTTAATATTTATTATTCTCCAGTCTGTCTGGTTCTCTACCATTTAAAGTTCAATGCGTACTTCCACACAACGAAATTAGTAACAATATTAGTTTTTCAACTTTATTCTCTATTATTCTCCACTCTGTCTGGTTCCATTTAAAGCTCAATGCATACTTTCACACAACGGAATTTCCTATATTATGAGAAAAATTTCAAAGAAAGCGTTGATTGATCTTCCAAGCACAAATTTCATCTAATCCGTTCACAAGATATTGACATTTGTTTCCATCAAATACACAAGAACTCACCTGTTTATTCTATCTCCTCTCTGTTCATCAACAAGAAA
>LPNX010645618.1:0-14637 GCA_001517045.1 Pseudotsuga menziesii
AGAGTAGCTCTGGAATTAATTTCTGCAATTAATGGTAACTATTAACGAGTGACACGTAGCCTGGTAGAGTCCTGGCTGTCACGGACGGTTCACCCATAATAAAAATTGATGACGGGCGATTTTAATGACAGCCCTTTAAATGTCATTTAAGTTTAAATAAATAATTTTTTTTTTAAATGTCAAAAATTCAAAACTGCGTTTTATATGACGGGTAAATTTGAGATTGCACTTCACTGACGGGCTGAGAGGCCTTTGACGGGCGCTGACGGCCTCAATTTTGAACCCTGGATGCCATCCGTCAAACTTTGTTGACCCAGATATAAAAGCAGTTCGGTTTCTAAATATATTTACGTCCACCCAGAAAATATGATATTCAAAATAGTATATAACCTTTTTGTTGACAAATTACTTAAAAATATATAACGACATGTTTACTTACTTTAATAGTGGGGCTCCGACTTTGACTCCCTGCTAATATTGAAATGTATAATTTTACAACATAATTGTGGTGAGCTTTCGGAGCAGAGTAAGAGTAATGATTGTTGTGGTAGATTCATAGTCGGTGGTGTGATATCAACATGTTAATATTTATCGTTTTATTTTTTTAGATGATTTTTTAAATAAAATTGGTCAAATTTTTTTGGGAAGATCAAAAGTATTTTTATGTTTTAACAAGTTGAAAGAAAAAAATTAATATAGCTAGGATAAGAACTAACTCTCATGAGCTTCATAGTGAAATAGGTTGTTGGACACTCGTAACACCCTGGGGGGAAGGGATATGTCGTCTATGTGAGAATAGGAACATTGAAGATGAAAACCACTTCCTCTTAGAGTGTCTTGCGTACACCCACATTAGATCTCAGTTTCATAATCTTTGTTGCAATACCGACCTTCCTAACCTTTGAACTTGTCAAAACTCAGCAAGCTCTTTGAACATAGGAATACAATTTTAAAACAAACTAATTAATTTGTTTCTTTAGGTGCAAATTTGGTCTCAATGGACGGTAACCATCATCATCATCAATTATACAATGCGATTTAAATACTCCAAACTGCAATTTCCACGATTCAATCTGGTGAGAGACGATTTCTTGTCCCATATACTGCTCCATATTTAATTTTCAAAAATGAGTTTACAGCCGCAATCATTACTCTACCATAAACTTGTTAATAATAACCAAACATTTAAACAACATTTTAGACATAGTCAACATGTTGATTTTAACAATGATTTGGAATCAAAATACGAATCATTGACTAATTAATAATAACCAAACATTTAAACATCATTTATACATAGTCAATATGTTCATTTTAATAATGATTGGGAATCAAAATACGAATCATTACGCTACCATAGACTAATTAATAATAACCAAACATTTAAACAACATTTAGACATAGTCAATACGTTCATTTTAACAAAGATTTGGAATCAAAATACGAACATAATCAAAAGAAGTTAGAACTTTAGCATTGAAGATTATGTCTTTCACCCATTTCATTATTTTGTACATACGTATTGGAATTCCAAAACATTCCACTTGTAGAAAGTACGGTTTTTATATGGTTAATGACAAAAAATTTATGAGAAAAACTTAAAAAAAAATACGATTTCTATATGGTATTGACAATTCTTTTGCGGGGAAACATTAACTAAATACCTCTCTTCAAAAGCTAGTTTTGCCTATGGATTAAACACGTCATAGCTGTCGGCAAAGTGTTGCACGAGAGGGGTTTCCAATAGTCACGATTTAATTTTCAAATGTCAAACCTACTATTCGCAGGGTGGAAGAATCGAGAAGAGGGCATGGCCGGCTAGCATAACATTTAAAACCATTTTATATTTCCCTCCAAATGGGGTTGGAATTTCATTTCATCTCTACTCTTCAAACTGATTTTTTTTACGTTTTAAATTTTTATTTTCGGTCATAACGTTCTTTTAAAAAAAAATTACTTGGTTAAAATTCTTTTATTTATAAATTTTAATTAAAAAAATTAAGTAATTAAAATATTATTTTTATTATATGCTTAAAAAACATTAACAAATTACCTATCAAAAATGACATAAAATAATAAATGATACCCACCAACATTATACAATAGACATTCACCAACATCCGTGATTACCTACTAAAAGTTGTATTTAAGAATAGGTTTCAAAGTTGTATTTAAAAATATTTGATGAAAAAAAGACCCATGACAAGCAAAACGTCCTCAAATTCCAACATTGCCTCCAAAATAAGGACTGTGAGTTAATTCTGATAGGCCTCTTTGGGGTGCTCTAAAATTGATTTTTATAGTATAATTTCCCATTCATCAAAACACTATTTTCAATCATCAAATATCATCTAAACAAAATTAAAGTTCTGTACTACAGTTAAGTGAGTTATATTAAAATTAAAATAAAGTTTTAAAACCGATAAAGAAAGTTAAGAGCTTTTTTCTTCCCACCATATGCTACAACCATATGTTTGAAGACAAAGAGGTTTAAATAAGCACCAATTCAACTCATTGTCAAACTGATCCCCTTTATTTGAAAATGATGCACATGGCTTATAGAAAAAGTCATATTTGTAATTTTAGGGAATCCAATGAATCAAATCTTCGAAAGGATTGTTAAGAAAGCCATTATGTCGATAAAAAAAGGAAAATAGAGCAACTCCAAATTAGCTCGAAATTTATCCATGAATTTGTGAGTCACAAAAGGATATATTTTAGTTGAATATGACCAAGGAAAAGACATGTATTCTCATTGGAGGAGAAGGGAAGAGATTCTATCCTAATTTTTGGGTCTCATATTTTTCTCCCATCAATCTATAATAGAGATATTTTTCTCTTTTACCAGAGAGGTTAGTTAATTTTACATTTGTCAGACTGTTGAAAGTTATGGAAAAAGTTGTATAGTGATCTACAACATTGACCCTCTCTTTTATTCATTTCTTTATTTCTTCCTTTTAATGAGATCAACGAACTTCTTCTATCTAGAAAAAAGAAAATAGTCTTAAGGAATATATCATTGGGTCCCCGCTTGATGTGTTTCTTATTGTAATCAAGTAAGAATGATAATGAACTTGAATTGAAACTAGGACAGAGGCATTTTTTCACTGGTGTTCAAACAAATAATGTCTCATGCTTTTTATTGAACTATATCTATAGTCATTGAAATTTCATTATTTTGGTGCATGAATCTATGGACCAAAAATCTATGTGCTCACGTAATTTTATGTTCATCTTGATTCCATTTCATCAAAATCCTCTCAATGCTTTATTGTTGAATGTATTTAGGATATTACATCTTCTTTCATACAAATGGTTCATGAATAAGGTTCCCATGTTGTTCTTTATATAAGTTGTGTTTGTTTTAATATATGCTGGTTCTCCCCCCCCCACTTTAAAATAACGTTCAAAGTTACCATTCAGGAAGCTAAAATCAACTTATGCCCCTCATATATTGGCTGTAAATATAGTCAAAGTTTAAAAGAAAATCTATAGCTACCTACAGTGACAAACTATGAATTAATACCTCTAAATTTGGGTATCCTCCCTTGGCCCAAGGATTGGATCGATAGCCTAAAGTAGCATAGGAATAGTGCATATTGCACAACCCTCCTTGGCCTTGTAACCGATTCAATAATATTAGTTGATTATAATTGTGATATGCATGCTCTAAGAAGATAAAAGAACCATCAAATAGACATGTACAACTTAAGAGACAATAAGGAGGATTAGCATTGTTGCCAAGGAGATTTAAAATTAGGCCTTTGCACACTTTTCAAGGTTTTTCAAGGCATACAATGACAAAAATTATGGCAACTCCACTAAAGGGAACAGAGATCTTTTCCCACTTCGACAAACACTTGATGCTTACAGTAAGAAAGTAGGAGTTATTGAGATAAATTATCTCACCTGGTGACTCCACATCAGTTCAGACTTTGAAATGGTGCATGGTACAAACCTTGAACTGCATACATCTCTACTACATCTAGATGCTTGGTGACACCATTACACAAGGTTGGGAATCTGATCCTATTTTATGCAGTGAGCTAAATCTCATTCTAAAAAATTATTGTTGTCATTTAACTAAAGATATTTAAAAATTCCCTTCTTCAAGCCACATGTCTATTTTGGGATTAGCATATTTAAAAATTCCTTTAAATAAGGAGTGTTTCTTATCTCTTTCTTTACCATAATCCCTTTTATTCAAAAGGATTGAGCCACCACTTGCATTAGTTATCGTCGTGTCCAACAGTAAACCTAGCTATGTCAATCCTTGGGTAGTTGCAAGATGTTAGCCCTTAGTATTTCCTAATATTATCAATCCATTTCATGATGGGTACTTAAAACACCTTCCAAATTTTAGTGGTAATCGACCAATTAAAACAAACACACATAACAATATGTTCCAAGGACCAATACAACATTGACGGTTTAATCATTGAGCATGAGGCTATGATCTCATACACATTTTTATACATTCCTTGGAAGGAGATGCTAGATATTGGTTTAGGAACTTGACAATTAGCTCTATCTCAACTTGGAAACAACTACATGAATCCTTCTTGCACTAATGGGGAAAGAGGAAAGGCCTCATGAAACTCTTTGTTAACACCCGAAATTGTCACATAGATCTCTATGGTCCAATACATAATTATACATCATAGTCCCACCAATATTCCCTTCATTTTTACCTTCACAACTAAATTCCACTTAATTTGGTCCAAACCATTATTATTCCTTCCCCCATAAATACAGGGAAGATGGTCATTTATTTTAGAATAACCCCACTCTCTCCAAAAATGAAAACCTAAAATAAGAATGGGAAAAAAACGATGGACAAATACCATGCATAGTAAAATACCATGGGTCAATACCATAGGTAGAAAATTCTTGGATCATCCTATAAATACATTGTGAAGGTCTCCCCTCAAACACTGGTTACACGTTTTGTCAACTTTTCATCACTTTGTCATCTTTCCCATACTTTTTCCACACCATTCCATGTGTATGTTGAGCTTGATCCATACCATATTTGATTGATTCCCTCTTCTGGCAACCATGAGTGTAGTTGATCGAAGAACTAGACCATGAGAGCTAGCAAACCATTTCCTCAAATGGCTACAGCGACCCATGTTTTTGAAAGGTATGTTGTTATATTTATGTTTTACTAGTTAGATAAAAAAAAAATAAAAAAAAATATTTGTTGCTTGTTTGTAAGTCAAGGTCGAGAAATCTCTTGCACCATGAACTCTACCCTTAGATCCAATCGATCTAAGGTAGGTTATTTTGCACGTAGTAGGGGATAAAGCCCCACTATAGTTTTGGTGACTCCACTAGCTTGATTCCCTTGGATCTTTGTTTTTTCAGTTGTTTTACTAGTTTGTTTTCTTTTTGTACCATCAGTCGTCACAGATATGACCCCCTCAAGATAGATCCAAACCAGTCCCATCATAGTGCCTTCCCCCTAGTCCTAGCTAATATTTTTTCCTAAAAAATCCTGTAGATTCATCCAGATCACACTTATTCGGTCGAAGGTTGCGACTCAGGTCGCACCTTTATGCCCTATAAGAGTGAGGCTAGGTCACTCCTTTGCCCTCAATAAGCGTGACATGGACTCAAATTCCAGATCATGGTTTTCTAGGCTCCTAGAGTGACCTCGAGCGCATCGGTGACCCTTTTTCATGCAACTTGTAGTACAAAAACTCCTATTAAGTGAGACCTTCGTATTTCTATGGTCTTTCCCATCATAGTCGCGATTGTTTTACATATTTTTGCAACCCCAACCTTACTTGTTGTACCGACAGGTGTGGCGTGTAGTTTTTCCATTTGTTTTGAGGTGCTTGAGACTCTTTCTAGTGCCCTCGTCTATGTTCTACCCCTTCCCAAATTGTTTCCTTCTAAATATGATTACCTACAAACCCTAGGTTTTTTTTGTAGTCCTCTTTTGCTTGTATGTGAGCCTACCTTAGTTGAGCCTAGTAGTCGAGACCCTCCCCCCACCTGTGTGTTTCCTATGTCTTATGCAGTTCCTTATGTTCTCATTTACTTGTATACGTTATTTCATTTGGAATAATTAGTTGTTTTGAAAAATATTTACTGTCATTTACTATTATTTATGTTTCATCATTTGCGTCTTGTTAGTGAGATCATTGGGGTTTAGAGATTGTACTTCACATATGCACACAAATCACACCTTAAAATAAATGTTTAGTTCATGATCCCAAGCCGGGCCTAAAATTTAACTTAACACAACCAACATTGTAACCTCATTTGAGGACCACAAAAATAGTGTAGCTTAGTTAGGACACTAGGGATAGGAATCCAAATAACACCTCTTTGTCACTTACACCTGAGAGATAGTTGTTGTCTTCTAGGGAACTAAAATCCTATAGTATTTATTGACACAGTCATGACCAATTTATCATGGGGCCTCCCACTCTGTGGGGTTAAGCCGCAACAAAGGGGTTCCATAAGTCAGGGTGGAATACCACACTTCATTATGTACTAAATTCTAACCCTTCATAGTCATCCTTGTGCATGTTGAGTAAAATATCAGGTGTTGAGGACCAAAGGGATGAAGTGCCAGGAAACCATCCTAAATTTTTCTTGAACGAGGTAGCATAGTTTCTAGTCTCTTAGGGCTCTTTTACCCGAGGTCCCTCTCTATAGTTGGATTCTCTTAGCTTTTGGTTATTCCAATTTGTATTATTTGACTGTGTATTTGACCACCCATCATAGGATACGATTTTTGAGGAGCTTCCATCTTGTAGTTAGGAGTTTTCCTGGACTTGTACCCATAAGTTAGTGCGTCATTTTATTTATAGGTAGTGTTTCTTGTTGGATTTTTGGTCTCTTTGTTGTATACTTGCCTGCTATGACATGTTGTTGCAGTTTGATTTTAGAGAGTTCTTGTTGGCTTATGTGCCACCATTTATTAGCTATACTTCTGCACAATCGACTGTAGTTGGAATTTTGAGCTTGTGTTTGACACCCTTGGGCATTCATTTATCATATAGAACACCATCACACCACCATTTATCCACCACACTACTCCTAGAGACTTAGGAGGCATACCCTTCATTTGGTTTCTTTAACCATCATCATTGGATCCGTATTTGGCGTCATTCACCACCTTCAGAGCCATACACTGCATCTGAGTCTTATTCAGATTATTATCAATCTGAACCTACCTTTCTCACTACCCCATCTAGCCCCTTGGATAGTGCACCTACCAACCCCTTCGAGGGGGCATAGTTGATAATGGACTTGTGACCGCTCCACCTATCATACTAGGCGTCCCTTATGTCAAACCTACAGGTCTTGGTCCTAGTGGTCCACTCTCCACCACACACACTGTTGTTGGTTCTCTACCCACTAGTGGTGGCCCCACTCCAACTACCATGGTTCACACCATACATTCATTTATGCATGGAGAAATTGGCCTTCCTACCACCATTCTACATATTCACACCATTTTCATGACTACTTCTACTGTCAAAAGTCCTAGCACTATTGTTGGCCCTCCTAGATCTACTCCATGTCCTACTCTATCATTCATGGCTAGTCTCAACTTTCCTTATTTGGTGCAGTTGACGAATGACCCCATTAGTCAAGACCCGCTATGGTCTCCCATTCCTACTAAAATCCCTTCAAACATCCCTAAGTTTGAGGGATAGGTAGGAGAATACCCTCAAAACCATATTATGTCATTCCACTTATGGTTTTCCTCCAACAACATAGTGTACAACTATATTTGACCGCGTCTATTCCAATGCACACTCACTAGTGTTGCATCCAAATGGTGGATTGATTTCCCCCATGCTACTTACCCTGAATTTTCCTCATTATCCTTGATGTTCCTTCAGTACTTCCAACTACCCATCCATTACGATGAGGGCATTGAAATTTTGTTATCCTGTAGACAGAACACTTCTACCCACATCACGAATCACATCCATTACTGGCGTCATTTCCGTAGCTTGTGTAAAATCTAGTTAGATTATGGGATATTACTTAATTTGTTTCTTAAAACCTTACTCCCCTTATCACCAAGGATGTTGCATCTGAGGGCCCATAAACTGAGGAAGAAATCCTCAAAGCACAACAGTTCAATCTCATCTATTCCCAGTCGGGTTATCTTTATACTGCCATATTTGATGCTCCTTGTGTTGGCTCCTCATGTCAAGATACATCGATGGAATCCCATGATGCTGATGGACTCTACGCTCTACAAAACCTTCCTAATAAACCCATCCCTAATAAACAAGAAGGGAAGGGAAGAAGGTATAGAGGTAAGAACCATGGAAAAAACAAACCTCAAGGAGGTGGAAAACAACCCAATCCTCTGAATAACAATGGAGCCAATCCCCCTGTAGATGACCTCCAACATCCACCTCGACCTGGGAAGAACCCTTAGTTGCAAACTAACCATCAGTACACCATTTTTTAAACTTACGACCATTATACACATCAGTGCCCCATATGAATCGAGTCTGCCACTTGCTACAAACTGACAATCAACGTGACCATAATGCAACCGCTCTGAGATAGCCAAATCCAGTACCACAAGGTACTCCACCTATGGTGTTACAAAAATCATTACCAAATCAAGGAATGGTTGCAACTCAACCTTTGGTACCACAAAATATTGTAACAACTTCTACAATTCAACCCATATATCTTGGTGTCCATCATCTGATGGCTTTGTCGTCAAAAGTCAACTTACAGACTCGACAAGACCAATATGGATCCACCATAGAAACTATTAATCCCTCCATGACATCGACCTCTACCTCTCTCGATATGTCCTTACATTTACCAAGACACCCCATGGATGGGACTGCCAAAGTCCCTAAGTTTCCTTTGCGTCATGTTGTGAACAATTCTACTGCTAGAGATGCTCTAAATTACAGTATCGTTGATTACTTGTCCCAATCTCCCTTTCCCATGTATGCTTTGGAAGTCCTAAGAACTTGTCCTTCACAATGAAAATCCTTGTTACCTTCTTTAGGTGTCGTCGAACCCTCTAAATATAAGTTCATCACGTATGACTTGGATCAAGGTGAACCTTGGACCCTTTAATCCATAGCCTTCTAGGTTTCTGTCATTGTTCAAAATTTGGTCATTCATTGATGTATCACTGACAAGGGATCATCCACTTGCATTATGTCAACCTTCATATGGAAAAATCTAGGATCCCCAACCCTTCAACCATCAACCACCGCCATATGCACCTATGATGGTTGTGTGTTCCCAACCACAAGGAGTTCTCATGAATGTCCCCATTGAGTTGGAAAAAAACCCTTGTTGATTGAAATCAAGGTTATGAATGCCCAACTAGATTACAACCTCCTCCTTGGACGTAGTTACATGTACGCAATGCGATTTATTTCTTCTACCATCTTCCAACTCTTGATGTTCCTTCATGATGGGAATATCATGACTATCAACCAACTGATGCATTATGATCCTAAAGGACCGACCACCCCAAAGCATGTCCTCCCTACTATTGAAACCACCATCGACGACGTATCCATCCCTTCCATCTCTGTCATTGGTCCAGGCCTTTTTACCAATGCCCCTTTGAGGGATACATTTTTGTCCCTCCCTCCTCCCCTTTCTATGACTGACATATTAGATTTGTGCACCATCACATCTGGTAACATTGCGACCTCCTCGCAACCTTAGCCGTAGCTACAACTGTAGAACCTGGGAAATTATTGGGGTTCATTTTCCATTCAAACCATCCCGTTTCTCTTTCAAACCTCTAGTATTTTGAGTAAACTAGTCATGGCTACTCTTAACCTTCTAGGATTCACTTTGGGAATTCTAGTGTGGTACATCGATCCACCCAACTCCACCCAGACACCACAAATCATGCTAAAACCAGTCCAAGCTATTGAGATGGTGTCACACCCACCTCCTAGTACACAAGCGACTACTCCTACATCTACGCCTACACCCCTTCCTCCTATGAAGATGAGGGAAAAGGAACCAGAAGCCCTCGTAGAGACACATCCACCTCCTACTTGTTCCTTATGTGATGTCCTTAGTCATGTGACACAAAAATATCTCTATTTGTTGTTTCTTTGCAACCACATGCACACACTAGTTGATACTGACGACACTCAAGTTATTCATGTACCAAACATCCCTGCGGTTAATAAAAAAAAATTACAGAAGAAACACTCATGTGTAGTGTGTGGCTTTTATGGTCATCATTCCTATCAACCTATCCACATTAAAATCCTCCAGCACTCTCTTGAGTCTAAGGCCACTATCCTCGAAGAAATCCATCCTCCGGTTTCTTCTTCAACTACCACCAATACCATTTTTATGATCTCCACCTTCCAAAACCCTTCCTCCACATCGACCGTGAACAATCCCTATCATCTATCTTCACGATACTTTCATAACAATGAAGAGATCCTTGAACCTCTCACTACTCCATATTTTCCTTTGGATGACTTGTACCATCGCTCATTTTTCATCCCCGACGAAACTTCCTCACCATCAGATTAGTTCTTCGTCGAATCAAAAGAATTTATCCATGGAATTCTCTATTGGCTTAAGAACCCAATACCGAAACTCAAAGCCTTTGAAGAAGGTAAAATGGCAAATATCTCACAAACCATCCAAGTTGACATCTCAATGAAACCTGGGATAGTTTAGAATAGCATGCTCTCCTAAGGAAGTCACTACCTATAAGTAACTCTTTCAAGGGTTTCGTGATGTTTTCGCTTGGTCCTACATTGAAATTCTCGGGATTGATTCATATATCATTAAGCATCCCATCGACACATGGACCAATGTTTCCCCCATTCACAAAAAGAAACAACCCATCCACCCATGAAAGGACCCTTTTGTTAAAGATGAGATCAAAAAATTGTGCAAAGAAGGATTTATATACCCCATTGTGTATACCACTTGGGTTTCCAATCATGTTCCCGGCATTAATAAACAAGGAACCATTTATGTGTTTACTGATTAACTTCCATGCTTTGAATTTGGCCTATCCCAAATACAACTTTCCTATTTTGTTTATAGACCAAATCATAGATGCTTGTGCCATCCATGAGGTCTTTTCCTTCATGGATGGTTTCTTGGGTTACAACCAAATCCAGATCTGCAAAGAAGATTAGTATAAAACCTCCATTACCACCCCTTGGGGAACTTTTATGTCTCATGTCATACCGTTTGGGCCATAAAAATGTTGGAGCTACTTTTTACCAGGCCATGAACTTTTTCTTCCACGACCTCATTCATATTATCCTTGTCTATTTGGACGACCTTACAACTCAATCTTGAGAGCGCTCTCAACATTTGGAAGAATTAAAAAAAGTATTCCTTCGATAATGTCCTCCTAAACCCTCTCAAGTGTGTGTTATGTGTCCTAGTCAATTGCTTAGTAGGATTCATCATGTCCCAAAAAATGGATCACTATGGATCCATTGAAGGTTCAAAGCATCCTAAATCTTCTCCCTCCATGCACTCTACTTCAATTGCATAGCCTTGAAGGAAATGACAATTTACTTCGTTAGTTTATCCCATATTATGCAATGAAAGTCTATGGATTCTTACACGTGTTCCGTACCAACATTCCTTTTGTGTGGGATGAGCAATCACAACCACTTTCGATGCATTGAAAACATATTTAGCTTCCTCTCCCTTGTTGTCTCCTCCTGAATTCGCCAAGGATTTTCTCCTCTATGTGTCTATATCTAAAAATGTTATCACTGGAGTCGTAATTCAGGAAGACAATTCTCGCCAAGAGCACGCGATATATTAAGTGAGCCAAAAAATTTATGGACCACCATTACATTAGTCCCACGATGAGAAAATGGCCCTTTCCATCATCTTTTCAGTGTAGAAGCTATGTCATTACATCCTTCTAATCTTCACCAAAGTTGTGGCCTATTCCAATCCCATGCATTATATCTTGATCCACCTCCTAAACCAAGGTGATGACGCAAAGTGGATTTTCATCCTTCAAGAGTACGATTTGGAATTTGTAACACCCAAAAGTACTAAAGCTTTGGCATTAGCATCTTTGATGGAAGACCTCCCATCATCATCTACCTCGCCTCTTATCACTGTTAGTCTTCCTGATGAATTATTATTTTTTCATATCTGCTGAAGACCCATGGCATGGGGCCAACCTCCTTTACTTGTAGAACCATAAATTTAGGCCCCATTTAAGCCGTGAATATTTTCATTGCATTCGGCATTAAGATACTTGATATCTCATCATGAGTGATGTCTTATATCACCATGGTGTCAGCATAATATTGCATCGTTTCCTCGCTCATGATGAATCCAAAAAAGTATTGAATGAGTGTCATAGCGAAGCCTATGGTGGCCACCTCTCCGGTTTGGTTACTTCCCAGGAGATCTATCCCATCAGTTATTTCTGACCCACTATATTTGATGATTACATTTAAGCAACAAAACATTGATGAAATTGATAAATATTTTACCTAAAGGAAAATATTCCTCCTACGCCACTACATCCTGTTATTAGAGTCGGTCCCTTCTGTAAGTGTCCGATTGACTTCCTGACCTATAACCCTCCTTTAGCTGACGACCATAAATACATCTTTATGTTTGTTGATTACTTCACCTACTGGGTTGAAGCCATTCCTACCTTCAAATGTAAGGATGATACTACGACACTCTTCCTTTTAGACCTTGTTATCATTTTTTTCGGTGTACCCCTCTTGTTAGTCTCAGACCACGGTTTTCACTTTGAGGATGTTGTTTGGACAAAGCTCTCTGCTATGTTGAATTTTGAACCCCAGTATTCCTCTTCTTATTATCCTCGGGGAAATGGCCAAGTTGAGGCTATCAACAAGATCCTCAAAACAATGCTCCAATGAATGGTGGACAAACACAAGACCAACTGACACTTCTCTCTCCTTTTTTCCCTCTAGACCTATCGGACATTGACTAAAACTACCATTAATTTTATGCCATTTCATTTAGTCCATGGTATGGAGTCGATTATTCCCATTGAATGGAAGATTCCATCACACTGCCTTGCCATTGAACTTCTACCTAATACTTCACTATTGGAAAATTGCCTACTTATGCTTGAACAAACTGATGAGGACTGTTGCGATGCTCTCCAAATGATCCAAGCGGCTAATACCTAGTCGAAGTCCCATTAAGAATCCCACATCCACCCATGCACCTTTAATGAGGGGGATCTTGTTCTCATCTACAATCAATACCATGATAAGATTGGAAATGGGAAGTTCGAATCCATTTGGTATGGCCCTTATGTCATCCATCATTGTCTCTACAAGGGGGCATATCTCCTTGCTGACTCTAACAATCACCTCTTGAAGAATCCCCGTAATGGGATCTGCCCCAAGATATTTTATTCCTAAGTCGACCACTTGCATACCCTTGTATCATATATTTTCCTTCTTTTTTGTATCATTTTTACCACAAGTCTCATAGTTTGTTTCCTTGGTTGTTCCATATGGATCCTACATTTCCCTCCTATTTTGGTTTCGTCGATAGTGGAACTAGATGGTCTCCTATTCTCACCTCGGTTGCGTGGATAATTTGTTTCTAGTCACATGAGTTGATCCATATCGACGAAATTTGTGTTGTCATTTCCACCAACAACCAAGTTGAGTATGATGTCGTCACTGGTATCCTGAGCATCGCCCTTCACTTGGGTATTTGTCACCTTGATATCTTATTAGAGTCGCAACTGCTTCTCACCCAGTTGAATAACTATTATTGGGTATGTGATTCCTGCCTCTTTAGAAAGTTCTGTTGCACTAGAAACTTGGTTAAACATTTCGAATCCATTTCATTCATGCATCTTCCTAGAAGTTTCAATAGTGTAACAGATCAAATGGATAATGACATTCTAGAGTGGTACATCAATCACCACATATGATAAATAAATTGCACCATGTATCATCATATAGTCATGCATACATATTTCATATACATCATATAGGTATTGTCATCATCATAAAAAGATACTCATAAAACACATAAAAACAAAAAAATAAGAATCTACATGCATTCATATCATAATGTCATAATTATTACAAAAAATAGAATCTCCAGACTTCCTCATCATACATATCATGCAAAAATTCCCCATGCTCAAATACATTGGGGGAAACACCACATGATGCTAGTTCGAGTCATCCTCCTCCTCGTTCGAGCTCTCCTCCTCCATCGAGAGGGGTTGTAGCCTCCTTCCATGGGTCGTATGCCTTTAAGGGGGTCGTAGCCTCCTTCCACTGGTAGATGGTAAATAGGGTGTATAAGAATCCTTTCAGTAATAGCTGATAAAGGAGGGGGTATTAGCTTCCTTCCAATAGTTTTTAGTAAACAGGGTGTAGTACCAGCTTTGACTGTAGTAGCATGCATAAACTATTTGTGAATATAATTTTGCAGTAATAGGAAGTATTAGTGTTTTTCCTAATTGGGATTCCACCATAAAAGTTGTGTTTCTTGTGTCTTGTCAATCATGTGTGTTAATGAATAAGTTAAAAGTGGTTTTAATTGTTAAAAGTTAATGATACTGATCCCCCCCCCCCTCTCTGTATTATCCAAATTTCAAGCAACTATATATATGAATTATTCTTCATATATTTAGAGGCCACCCAA